>CM057825.1:110434805-110779805 GCA_030068075.1 Paguma larvata
TGGGCCCCAGAAGGCGTGCAGGATTCCTCGGCGTGGGACGTGGAAATGTCCCCACGCCCAAGGCGAAGCTGCGATGGCGCTCCACAAGGGGTTCCTGAGGCCCCACCACAGTCCGGCTCGGGGAGGGGTGTGGCCCTGGCGCCCCGAGACTCAGTGTGAGTGGTCCCCCCGCATGCGCCCTCAACTCAGCTCTCCGTGGAGACCGCGGCAACGGCCGGTGTTTCGGCCCACGGAGCCTCCCGGAAACGGGCCCTAACCCTAGCCCTAGGCGTCGAGCGCACCCTAACCCTAGCCCTAACCCCAAGTCTGCCCATAAGCCTACGCCTAACCGGCCCCCGTGCATAGGCCCTCCCGTCAGCCCTCCGAGGACATCAAGGCGCCGCAGTCGCTTCGGCCCCGGCGACGTCCCCTGCGCGGGCCGTAACCCTAGCCCGGGCCCTGTCCCCTTGGGAACCCCATTCCCTGGCCGGAAATCGACAGGCGCCAGGGGCCCAGAAGGCGTGCGGGATTACTGGGCGTGGGACGTGAAACGTCCCCCCCGCCACAGACGGGGCTGGGATGGAGCTCCGCAAGGGGTTCCTGTGTCCCAACCCCAGCCCGGCCCGGGGAGGAGGCTGGCCCTGGCGCCCCGAGACTCAGCCTGAGCGGCTAACCCCGCAGGCGCCCTCACCTCAGCCCTCCGGGCAGAGCGCGGGCCCGCAGAAGGTTCGGCCCGCGGAGCCCCCGGGACCGGGCCCTAACCCTAGCCCTAGGCCTCGCGGGTGCCCTAACCCTAGCCCTCCCCCCGAGTCTGCCCCTAAGCCGACGCCTGAGCAGCCCCCGCGCATGCGCCCTCACCTCCGCCCTCCAGGGGGATCACGTGCCGCCGTCGTTTCGGCCCTGGAGACGTCCCCGGCGCGGCCCTAACCCTAGCCCGGGCTCTCCCCCCACGGGGACCCCATGCTGGGTGCGAGAACGCCAGGCGCTGGGCAAGGAAGCGGGCAGGGTGACTCGCGTGGGGCTGCACAGGGGGTTCCGGAAGCCCCACCCTAGCCCGGCCCGGGCAGGAGGCTGGCCCTGGCGCCCCGACTCAGCCTGAGCGGCTCCCCGCAGGCACCCTCACCTCAGCCCTCCGGGCAGAGCGCGGCCCCGCCGGGGGTTCGGCCCCCGGAGCCCCCCGGGACCGGGCCCTAACCCTAGCCCTAGGCCTCGCGGGCCCCCTAACCCTAGCCCACCCCCCGAGTCTGCCCCTAAGCCGACGACTGAGCCACCCCCGCGCATGGGCCCTCACCCTCCGCCCTCCAGGGGGATCACGGCTTGGCCGTCGCTTCGGCCCCTGGAGACGTCCCCGGCGCGGGCCCTAACCCTAGCCCGGGCTCTCCCCCCACGGGGACCCCATGGCTGGGTGCGAGAACGCCAGGCGCCTGGGGCCCGGAAACGGGCAGGGTGACTCGGCGTGGGACGTGGACCGTCCCCACGCCGTTGGCGAGCCGGCCTGGGGCTGAACAGGGGGTTCCGGAGGCCCCACCCCAGCCCGGCCCGGGGAAGAGGCTGGCCCTGGCGCCCCGAGACTCACCCTGAGCGGCTACCCCGCAGGCGCCCTCACCTCCGCCCTCCAAGGAGATCACGGCGCCACCCTCGCTTCGGCCCTGGAGACGTCCCCGGCGCGGGCCCTAACACTAGCCCGGGCTCTGCCCCCATGGGGACCCCATTGCTGGGGGTGAGAACGCCAGGCACCTGGGGCCCGGAAGCGGGGCAGGGTGACTCGGCGTGGGACGTGGACCGTCCCCACGCCGTTGGCGAAGCCGGCCTGGGGCTGCACAGGGGGTTTCCGGAGGCCCCACCCCAGCCCGGCCCGGGGAGGAGGCTGGCCCTGGCGCCCCGAGACTCAGCCTGAGCGGCTCCCCCGCAGGCGCCCTCACCTCAGCCCTCCGGGCAGAGCGCGGCCCCGCGGGGTGTTCGGCCCCCGGAGCCCCCCGGGACCGGGCCCTAACCCTAGCCCTAGGCCTCGCGGGCCCCTAAACCCTAGACCTCCGCTTGAGTCTGCCCCTAAGCCGACGCCTGAGCCGCCCCCGCGCATGGGCCCTCAACTCCCCCACCCAGGGAGATCACGGCGCCGCCGTCGCTTCGGCCCTGGAGACGTCCCCGGCGCGGGCCCTAACCCTAGCCGGGCTCTCCCCACACGGGGACCCCCATGGCTGGGTGCGAGAACGCCAGGGCGCCTGGGGCCCGGAAAGCGGGGCAGGTGACTCGGCGTGGGACGTGGACCGTCCCACGGCGTTGGCGAAGCCGGGCCAGAGCTGTACAGGGGGGCTCCGGAGGCCCATCCCAGCCCGGCCCTGGGAGGAGGCTGGCCCTGGCGCCCCGAGACTCAGCCTGAGCGACTCCCCCGCAGGCGCCCTCACCTCAGTCCTCCGCGGACAGCGCGGCCCCGCCGGGGTTTCGGCCCCGGAGCCTCCCAGGACGGGCCCTAACCCTAGCCCTAGGCCTCGCGGGCCCCCTAACCCTAGCCCCCTCCCCCCGAGTCTGCCCCTAAGCTGACGCTTGAGCCGTCCCTGCACATGGGCCCTCACCTCCGCCCTCCAGGGAGATCGCGGTGCCGTCGTCGCTTCGGCCCTGGAGACGTCCCCGGCGCGGGCCATAACCCTAGGCCGGGCTCTCCCCACATGGGACCCATCGCTTGGGGTGAGATCGCCAGGCAACCTGGGGCCCGGCAGCGGGGCAGGATGACGCCACGTGGGACGGTGTAAAATCCCCTTGCAGTTGTCGCACCTGGCATGCAGCTCCGCAAGGTGTTTACGGTGGCCCCTCCCCTGCTCCTCCAGTGGAGGACTCTGGTCCTGGCTAGGGGTGACTCGGCTTGAGTGGCACCCGCGCATATGACCTCACTTCAGCCCTCTGGAGAGACCGCGGTACCGCCATCCGTTCGGTCCCTGAAGTCTCCCGGCACTGGGCCTAACCCTAGCCCTAGGCCTCGAAGGCCCCCAAACCAAGCTCTACCCTCAGGTTTGCCCTAAGCGTATACCAGAGCCGTCCCCGTGTACGGGCCCTCACCTCAAACCTCCGGGGACCCCGTGGTACCGCCTTTGTTTCGGCCTCCCCGGAGCCTCCCGGGATCTGCCCTAAACATAGCCCTAGGCCTCGAGTACACCCTAACCTGAAGAATTGAGAACTGTTGTTTGAAAAAATGGCTCGTGCACTTACACAGCTGCTCTGTTCCATTAACCAATGTTGCCTAGAAACTATGCAAATACCCCTCGGTGGGTAAATGGATAGACAAACTGTGTCAAACCTGCAACAGCAGCAATTCTCTGTCATATAAAGAGATAAAGTAAAATAGTGCGGTTGCAGAGAGCAGTTTAGTGGCCCCTCAGAAATTTCCCACAGAATTTCATCTCCACACACATGCCCAGAAATTGAAAGCAAAGCCTTGAGCCAGATATTCATGTGCCCATATTCAAAGCAGCTTCTTCGCAACAGCCAAAGGATTGGAGCAAACCCATGTGACCATAGACGGAAAAATAAATAAATCACATGGGGTCTATACACGACGAATACTGCTCAACCTAACAAAGAGCGGGAACTCTGACACCCACTACAACATGCCTTTAAGCCTCCAGTCACTATGTTGAGTGAAACACCAAACACACGAGGAGGAATACTCTCTTCTTCCCAAATAAACCCATTTTTGCAGGTAGAAACTGGAGGTGTTAGTTTCAGGGGAAACAGAACTAATACATACACTCGCACCATACGAAATCCATACACAAACACCACGTGCGTATCTACACACTCCTGTCCACCCACCGGAAAGAGAAATGAAGAGACAGTCCCATTTACAACTGCCTCAGAAGGAACCAAGTGCCCAGGAGGAAATTTAAGCATGGAGGTGACGGACCTGCCCTTTGAACATGGGTAATTGGGTACAGAAATGGAGGAAGACGCATATGGATGGAAAGCTACTTACTCTGTGCTCCTGGAGGTGGAGGAATCGATCCTGTGACAACATCTGTCCTGCCGGGAGTAATCTGGACATCTGGGGCCATGGCACCGAACTCCTCATGACGCTATCTGGACACGTGACAAAACGCCCAGACCGGCAAGCAGAGGCTGGGTTGGACCTGGGGTGAACCCGGCAAGGCCAGAGCCGAGGGAGCGCAAGCACCACCTGGGGAACCTGCTCCGTGACCTTGACCGCAGGAGGAAGCGGTGAGAACGAGTCGGCGCGGAGCAGAAACACGGAGCGCGGCCCCGTGGCCCGGGGCCTGGAGAGGAAAGAACCGACGGCCTCACGCACAGCCCAACACAGGACCTGGCGTCACCACGCACGAAGCCGCCCCAGGACCTTTCCTCGCAGGTCGCCTGAACACCAACCCTCGCTTAGCGGCTCCTTTCTCCGGAAGCTCCACCTCCTTGCCTCGCTTTCTCCTCATCTGCTCCTCCCGAGGCGTGTCCTGAGGAGACCGGATTCTTGTCTGAGTGGATGCGGCTCTGCATCTTCCGGAATCCCCCACAGCTGGTCCTGAGGAGGCGGGGCTCCTGTCAGCCCCGAATACCCACAGCTGGTCCTGAGGAGGCAGGGCTCCTGTCAATGTGAACTCGGCTCCACGTCCTCCCAAAGCTTTCATAGAGGGTCCTGAGTAGTCCGGGGCTCCTGTCCCTGGGGATGCGGTACACATCCCCCCAAGGCCACACAGCGGGTCCTGAGGAGACCTGGTCCCTGTGGACGCTGCTCCATATCCCCTGAAGCCTCCACAGCGGTCCTGAGGACACCCGGTTCCTCTCCCTGTGGCCGTGGCCCCACGTCTTCCCGAAACCCCCACAGCGCTCCTGAGGAAGTGGAGCTCCTGTTAATGCCGGAGGTAGGCTGAGTGCGCGTGCGCGCGCTGGCGTCGGGTACCGGAGCTGGGGGGCCCTCTGCAGGCGGTGGCGGTAGTGCAGGACACGTTGGGCTCACAGGTCCGTGGAGGCAGCGCCGCCCTCTGCTGGCTGCCTGGTGAATCAATTACATTTTGGAAATGGACACTGAAGAGGAGCCCATTATCCCCAACTTCGCCGAAAAACTAGTTAAGGAACAATTGGAAACCATAGGAAATGAAATGTATACACAAACTTAAAAAGCTATACCAAAGTTGACTGGAAACCGTAGATTAATTTAAAATGCCAACGCAAGGGGCAGCTCTTCCTGTCCACGGGTCCTCTCCCATGCTTTAATAAAACCACCTTGTTGCACCAAAGTCATCTTCAAGAATTCTTTCCTGGCCGTTGGATCCAGACCCCGCGAACCTCACTATCAACCCCCAAACCTTATCATTTATATGCGCCCGACGCGTGGGCGATGAGTTTATTTCCTCTGGACTCTGAGCGGATGTAAACTTGATGAGTATTCTTTCCTGACTTTCATTTCAGGGCCTTTGGAGAAGTATGGCCTTATTGCAACACTTTCATGTCGATCGCTCAGGCTGCAATCCTCTCACCTGTGGCTACTCTATGGAGAGAAGAAAGCCTGTCTTTTGACTGGAAGGTAGTTACCCTAGGCAGAATGGTAAGAAGACCCAGAACCTCGATGCCCTCTCTTTATTCCCGTCCTTAAACAAACTTGTCTGTTTTGGGCATGGGACAGTCACCGAAGTCTCCAGGACAGTTACCAATCTTAAGACTCTGTGTGAGGTTTCCTCCTCAGTGGTTCAACGTGATCCCCTGCATGTCCTCGGTCTAGCCAAATCTGGTGGAAACTTCCACTGGGAGCCAGCAGAAACCAGTACCTGACTGAATTAAAACCCAACCAGAGACCATTTCCTAGAGAAGTTGGCTGTAAAGACTATATGTGTTGGAATGTCGCTTATATCACGATGGAATTCTGTCTTTAGTGTTTCCGGTCAATGTCCTCAATTACAGGATTTACATTAATTTTGTAAAAATGTTCCAGTGTTTTCCATGGTTTAAAAATGGCGGGTTTTTCCTGGACTTCTCTACAAGGCAAGCCACAAGTGCAGAGCAGCATAGCCCTCACCCCTGCCCCGGGAGTGGTACAGCATGGCCTTCTCCATAAGACAAACCCGGTCCCTACGGCAGCACCTATTTGTAGTCTAGAACTCAAAGGGAAGCTGAGGGAGGGTCGGCCTCCTTCCTTCAGGAGCCCTTAGTCAGCTGGTAGGTGATCATAGCAATTTAGTTCCAGGAATGCCTCAGGTCACTTTGACATCTCAGGAACCTCTGACATATCTTGCACATGGGATGCCACTCAGGAGTCACGGGTGGGGAGGGGGAATTTTCATGGAAATGGACCTCTCTCTCTCCAGGAGCCTGGAGTTTCTCTTTGGTCCCCAGGGAGTCTCCCTTGGGGTGCCATTTTAACCCACTGGAAACAATCGGGACTGCAAAAATTTAGGAAAGGACTGATCTCCTGTAACACTGCATGGCCTCAGTGGAATCTAACAGTTAGATCTTCTCTGCAGGAAACAGGGAAAATAGACGGAGGTACCCTAAGTCCAGGCCTTGACGCCCCTAATTGAAAACCCAGACCAAAAGGCCTCTTACAGACTGTGTTTACCCAAATGTGTTTGCTAGTAAACTCCCTCCTAACATGTTGGATGTCTACATAGGCCTTCTCCAAGAAAATCGAGGTCACTGACGGAAATACAAGCCATCTCAAATGAAGGGGACACACACACACTCTCTCTCTCCCTGTTCCTCCTTCTAATAGAGGTGGAGTCGTCTCCCTCATTGATTTCCCAAGTAACGGCTTTAATTGGAGCTAACTGTGATTAGCTTTAAGGAATATTCCCGAGCAGAACAGCTTGCCAAAACTTCCTTTGATTCCTGAACCTGATCTGACAGTTACTAGAAACCCACCCCATATAAACCCAGGAGACATGATGTATTAAAAGATTGGAAGTCTGACACAAACAGTAGATTTAACTCCAAAATGGAAAGGCCCCTAACTGGGTTGTATTATGTACTCCCACTAGAGTAAAACAAGAAGGTCATTCTCGATACTCTGACATGTCAAGAATTAAACCTGTGCCTTCCTCACAGGAATCTAGTATGCAAGCTGACACACTTTCTTATTCCTATGAACCAGTGGAAGACCTCAAATCACTCTTCAAATGACAGGAATGGACTGAAGGAAAATTACGAAAGGCTTTATGTATATATAGGTATGATAAAGGTAATCATTCAATCATGGAAAAGAATATTGTAAGATTCTACTTGTTTGGGGTATCCAAAATAATCAAATTCACATACAAAAAGTAAAATATAGTTGCCAGGCAGAGACAAAATGGAAATGGGGTGTTAATGTTTAATATACACAGAATTTCACTAGGTGGAAATTTAAACATTCTCAAGGTGGAGGGTGGTGATGTGTGCCCAATGGGAATATACTTAGTGGCATACACTGTAGACTTAAAATCTTTTAAATGGTTGTTTTGTAAATTGAACCACACTTACAGTCAGGAATCAAGTACTAAAACATGTCACGACATGAATGCAGATTGAATGCATACTAAAGTACAGAAGCCACACGGAAGCACTGCCCAGATTAGAGCCCTCGGTGATCTTTAAATCAATCATGGTTGTACAGTGAGTGAGTGTCAGGAAAATTAAAGTAGGTCACAACAGGAAAAGTCATTGTCACACAGTTATGGCAGGTGATGACTGTTGAAGTAGCCTCTGGATTGGATTCTAATGGGGAAACCATAACGATTTCCCCATTTTGGAAATATCCATTTATAGAAATGTCCAGACTTAGGACCAAGATGGCGGAGGAGTAGGGAGGACCAAAGTTTCCCTTGATTTTTTGAATTGAGAGGGACCGAAACAGAGAGATTCTCAACTCCAAGAACCGGCAGAAAAGGTGTAGCAGCTTACAAGGAACGCAAGAAACATAGACAACGCCCTAAGACCGTGAGTCTAACCGAGAAACGGACAAAACGAACTCGGGAAACTGAGCTGGGGGCAGGGTGAGCCGGGGACAGCGGGGAAAGTCCCCAACATCCAAAGGAGAGCTACAGAGAGGGGGAGTCCACCAACATCCAGCCCCTAAAGACAGGGCTTAGGAGGAGAAGCTCTGTGTCTAACAGCAGAACCCAGCAGAACTCTCCTTGTGCTGGACCGCGGACGGAGGCACAGTCAGCCCGCCCGGCCCAGAGTTGCTTAGCCGCCAGCAGCGTGAGGAGGGAGCAATAGCGGGACCTCTGCTGCTGCTATCGCTGGAGCGGGGAGTGCGAGCCAGGCACCGCGGCTGCCTCCGGCCCCCTGAGCTAACAACCGCGGGATCGCGGGCTGCTGCCGGCTGAACGGGGAGTGCGCGCTAGTCGCTGCTGTGCCCCGTGGAGAGCGAAAAACCGCTGGGACAGACACGCGGCTGCCGGCGGAACGGGGAGCGCACGCTAGTCGCTGCCGCACTCGGTGGGGAGCAAAAAACCGCTGGACCGCCACGCTGCTGCTGGCAGAACGGGGAGTGCGCGCTAGTCGCCACTGGGGCGCCGGGTGGAAAGCGAAAAACTGCTGGGACCGCTGCATCGCTGGGACCACCTCAACAGGGATTGTGCGCCAGTCACGCCACCATCCCTGGAGAGCCGGCGACCGGGGACCATTGCCGCTGCCCGCCGGAGCCTGGATCAGGCGCTAGTCGCCGCGGAGGGCCCTGTGGGGTGCGATCAAACGCTGGGACTGCCGCTACCCCAGTCGCCTGAGTGGGGAGTGCGCACAAGTCGCCCCGGCCAGGCGAGCGGGGAGCCCTCAGCGCGACCGGCTGCCGGGGGTGCTCTCAGTCGCCTGTGGAGCACCTCTAACCCTGACACATTTGCAGAAGGTTGGGGGGTGGCAAGCAGGCAGGCGCCCACCTTCCAGTGGACCGCACTGCGCCGGTGCCCATAGCGGAGTAAGGACACAAACAAGGGGGCGAGTGGAAGCCCTGGGACTGGGAACAAAGGACGGAAGGGACGCCATTGTTGTCTTATGGGCCCACAAGCACCAGCCCCAGGAAGTCACTCCCAGAGCCATCCCTGCCTCAGTGGAGAACTCCCGCCTACACTAAACCATGCCCATCTGCGCAGGAGTGACACTTCTCCGCGGGAGCTACAGAGGCCAAGTCCAGACCGCTGCCTGGAGTAACTCCAGGTCATTTCTTTTTAAAATAGATGCTCCCCGTTATTCTTCTTTCTGATCCCCACTCCTGAGCTGACTATCCAGAGGCCTGGCTGACTTAAACAAAATCTTATTCCACTCTCTAAAGGCATGTTTTTCATCTCCTTCTGTACTTCCCTTATTCTCTCTCTGGAATAACCAGGCCACATAATCTCACCCGAGCAATTTCTGTCTTCATTCCTTTTTCCTTGTAACCGTCCTTATTCTGATTTCTCTCAGTCTGGATTAAGCTCTTTAGCCACTCTACCCGGGCAAAGACCATTTCCTTCTTTCCCCCGGAACTGTCATTATTCTCTCTGTAGACGCTCTGCCACCAGCACAGTACACACCCTGTCCTTACCGTGTAGCTGGTACTTCAGGACATTGTCCTCAGAGTGTCATTTGTTATTCTTTTTGCTGTTGTGAACCGCTTGTCTGTATCATTTGTTAGTACGTTTGAGTATTTCTGTTTTCTGTTTGTCTGTCAGTCTGTTTTCCTTTCCAGGGCAACTTCAAGAAACAACCCAAAACACATCCAGCCAAAATGACGAGACGGAAGAATTCTCCTCAAAAGAATCCACAAGAAGCAGTGACAGCTCAAGAATTAATGAAAACAGATATAAGCAACATAACAGAACATGAATATAGAATGACAATCATAAAACTAATCGCTGGCCTTGAAAAAAGCTTAGAAGAATGCAAGGGGTCCCACGCGGCAGAGTTCAAGGACCTTAAAAACGGGCAGGAAGAATTAAAGAAGAAATTAGAAGAAATACAGGGGAAACTGGAAGCAGCCACAGCACGGATTGAAGAGGTAGAGGAAAGAGTTAGTGCCTTAGAAGACAAAATCATTGAAAAAGAGGAAGCAGATAAAAAGAGAGAGAAGCTGATCCAGGAACAGGAAAGGAGAATTCGAGAGCTGAGCGATGAACTCAAAAGAAACAATATCCGTATCATAGGAGTCCCAGAGGAAGAAGAGAGAGAGAAAGGAGTTGAAGGGGTTCTTGAACAAATCATTGCTGAGAACTTCACCAACATGAGGAAGGAAAAGGGCATGGAAATCCAAGAGGCACAGAGAACTCCCCTCAGACGTAACTTGAATAGACTTTCTGCATGGCACATCATAGTGAAGCTGGCAAAATACAAAGATAGGGAGAGAATCCTGAAAGCAGCTAGGGACAAAAGAACCCTAACATACAAAGGGAGACCTATAAGGGTAGTAGCAGACTTATCTACAGAAACTTGGCAAGCCAGAAAGGAATGGCAGGATATCTTCAATGTGATGAGCAAGAAGGACCTACAACCAAGTATTCTGTATCCGGCTAGCCTGTCATTCAGAATAGAAGGAGAGATCAAGGTTTTTCCCAACAAACAAAAACTGAAAGAATTTATCACAAATAAGCCAGCACTGCAAGAGATCCTGAGGGGCATTCTATGAAGGCAAACCTGCAAAGAACACAAACTGCCAGGGACAGCCTTACAATCATGAAACCTACAGATAATACAGTGACTGTAAGCCCATATTTTTCAATATTAACACTGAATGTAAATGGACTAAATGCGCCAATCAAAAGACACAGGATAACAGAATGGATTAAAAAACAAGACCCATCTATTTGCTGTCTTCAAGAAACTCATCTTAAACCTGAAGACACCTTCAGATTGAAAGTGAGGGGATGGAAAACTATCTACCATGTTACTGAAAGGCAGAAGAAAGCCGGAGTAGCCACACTTATATCAGACAAATTAGACTTTAAAATGAACGATGTAATAAGAGATGAAGAAGGACATTATATAATAGTCTCAGGGACCATCCAGCAGGAAGAGCTAACAATTGTAAATATCTACGCACCGAATTTGGGGGCACCCAAATTTGTAAAACAACTAATTACAAACAATAGCAACCTCATCGATAAAAATGTCCTAATAGTAGGGGATCTCAACACTCCACTCTCAGCATTGGATAGATCCACAAGACAGAAAATCTCCGCAGAAACAATAGCCCTGAACGACACATTAGAACAGATGGGCCTCACAGACATCTTTAGGGTCCTTCATCCAGAAGCAAAGGAATTTACGTTCTTCTCAACTGCACACGGTACATTTTCCAAGGTAGATCACATTCTGGGGCACAGGGAAGCTCTGAATAAATATACAAGAATTGAGATCATACCGTGTACACTGTCAGACCACAATGCTTTGAAACTTGAAATCAACCACAGGAGAAAGCCTGGAAAATATCCAAGATCATGGCGGCTAAGAAATAACCTACTAAAAGATGACTGGGTCAACCAAGCCATCAGAGAAGAAATTAAAAAATACATGGAAACAAATGAAAATGAAAATACAACAATCCAAACGCTCTGGGACGCAGCAAAAGCAGTCCTGAGAGGGAAACATATTGCAATCCAGGCCCATCTCAAGAAACAAGAAAAATCAATAACACAAATTCTAACAGCGCGGCTAAAGGAACTAGAAGCAGAACAAATAAAACAACCCAAGCCCAGCAGAAAGAGAGAAATAACTAAGATCAGAGCACAAATTAACCATATGGAGACAGAAAAGGTAGTGGAACAGATCAGTGAAACCAAAAGCTGGTTCTTTGAAAAAATAAACAAAATAGACAAACCTCTAGCCAGGCTTCTCAAAAGAAAAGAGAGAGAACTCAAATAGATAAAATCGTGAATGAAAAGGGAGAAATTACAACCAATCCCTCAGAGATACAAACAATCATCAGAGAATACTATGAAAAATTATATGCCACCAAACTTGGCAATCTGGAAGAAATGGACAGCTTCCTAAATAGCCACACGCTACCAAAACTCAAACGGGAAGAAATAGAAAAATTGAACAGACCCATAACTAGTGAAGAAATAGAATCAGTTATCAAAAATCTCCCAGCAAATAAAAGCCCTGGACCAGACGGCTTTCCTGCGGAATTTTACCAGACATTTAAAACAGAGTTAATTCCTATCCTCCTCAAGCTGTTCCAAAAAATTGAAACGGAAGGAAAACTCCCGGACTCATTCTATGAAGCCAGCATCACTTTGATTCCCAAACCAGATAGAGACCCAGCAAAAAAGGAGAATTACAGGCCAATATCCCTGATGAATATGGATGCAAAAATTTTCAATAAGATACTAGCAAATCGAATCCAACAACACATAAAGAGAATTATCCACCATGATCAAGTAGGATTCATCCCTGGGTTCCAGGGCTGGTTCAATATTCGCAAATCAATCAACGTGATACATCACATCAACAAAAGAAAAGATAAGAACCATATGATCCTGTCAATAGATGCAGAAAAAGCATTTGACAAAATACAGCACCCGTTCTTAATAAAAACTCTCGAGAAAGTCGGGATAGAAGGAACATACTTAAACATCATAAAAGCCATATATGAAAAGCCCACAGCAAATATCATCCTCAATGGGGAAAAACTGAAAGCCTTCCCCCTGAGATCAGGAACACGACAGGGGTGTCCACTCTCGCCACTGCTATTTAACATAGTGTTGGAAGTCTTAGCATCAGCAATCAGACAACAAAACAAAATAAAAGGCATCAAGATTGGCAAGGAAGAAGTCAAACTTTCACTTTTTGCAGATGACATGATACTTTACATGGAAAACCCGACGGAATCTACCAAAAGCCTACTAGAATTGATCCGTGATTTCAGCAAAGTTGCAGGATACAAAATCAATGTACAGAAATTGGTGGCATTTCTATACACCAACAATGAAGCAGCAGAAAGAGAAATAAAGAAGCTAATCCCTTTCACAATTGCACCAAAAACCATAAAATACCTAGGAATAAACCTAACCAAAGATGTGAAAGACCTCTACACTGAAAACTATAAAAAAAACTTATGAAGGAAATTGAGGAAGACACAAGGAAATGGAAAAACATCCCATGCTCATGGATTGGAAGAATAAATATCGTTAAAATGGCAATACTACCCAAAGCAATCTACACATTCAATGCAATCCCAATCAAAATTGCACCAGCATTCTTCTCAAAGCTAGAGCAAACAATCCTAAAATTTGTATGGAACCACAAAAGACCTCGAATAGCCAAAATAATACTGAAGAATAAAACCAAGGCAGGAGGCATCACAATCCCAGACTTTAACCTCTACTACAAAGCGGTGGTCATCAAGACTGTATGGTATTGGCACAAAAACAGACACATAGACCAATGGAATAGAATAGAAAACTCAGAAATGGACCCGCAAGTATATGGCCAACTAATCTTTGATAAAGCGGGAAAATGTATTCAATGGAAAAAAGACAGCCTCTTTAATAAATGGTGCTGGGAGAATTGGACAGCAACTTGCAAAAGAATGAAACTAGACCACTTTCTTATACCACTCACAAAAATAAATTCTAAATGGATAAAAGATCTGAATGTGAGACAGGAAACTGTCAAAATCCTAGAGGAAAAAGCAGGGAAAAGCCTCTTTGACCTAAGACGCACCAATTTCTTACTTGACACGTCTCCAAAGGCAAGGGAATTTAAAGCAAAGATGAACTATTGGGACTTCATCAAGATAAAAAGCTTCTGCACAGCAAAAGAAACAACCAACAAAACAAACAGGCAACCAACGGAATGGGAAAAGATCATCGCAAATGACATATCGGATAAAGGACTGATATCTAAAATCTATAAAGAACTTACCAAACTCCACACCCGAAAAACAAACAACCCAGTGAAGAAATGGGCGGAAGATATGAATAGACACTTCTCCAAAGAGGACATTCAGATGGCAAATAGACACTTGAAACTATGTTCAATGTCACTCATCATCAGGGAAATACAAATCAAAACCACACTGCGATACCACCTCACACCAGTCAGAGTGGCTAAAATAAACAAATCAGGAAACTATAGATGCTGGCGAGGATGTGGAGAAGTAGGCACCCTCCTACATTGTTGGTGGGAATGCAAACTGGTGCAGCCACTCTGGAAAACGGTGTGGAGGTTCCTCAAAAAAATGAAAATAGAGCTACCCTATGATCCAGCAATAGCCCTGCTAGGAATCTACCCAAGAGACACAGGATTGCTGATGCATAGGAGCACGTGTACCCCAATGTTCATAGCAGTACTTTCGACAATAGCCAAAACATGGAAAGAAACTAAGTGCCCATCAACTGACGAGTGGATAAAGAAGATGTGGTACATATATACAATGGACTACTATGTGGCAATGAGAAAAATTGAAATCTGGCCATGCGTAGCAACATGGATGGAACTGGAGGGTATTATGTTAAGTGAAATAAGTCAGTCAGAAAAAGACAGATACCATATGTTTCCACGAATAGGTGGACTTGGTGAGACTAAGCAAAACCAGGGGGAGGGGAAGAGGGGAAAGAAAAAAAAGACACAGAGAGGGAGGGAGATAAAACATAAGAGACTCTCAAAGACTAAGAACAAACTGAGGGTGAGGGAGATGGGGGGGAGAGGGGGTGATGGGCATTAAAAAAGGGCACATGTTGGGATGAACACTGGGTGTTTTATGTAAACCAATTTGAAAATAAACTATTTTAAATTAAAAAAATAATAAAAAAAAATTAAAAAAAAAAAGAATTGTCCATATTACCCAAAGTGATGTCCAGATTCAGTGTAATCCCTGCCAATCAACATGCTAATACCATTTGCGCATAACTAGAATAATCCTAAAAGCTGTATGAAACACAGAGGAGCGCAAAGAGCCACATTATCTGTATAAAGAAGAACGAACCAGGAGGCATCACATTCCCTGATCTTAAACCATGTTACAAAGCTATAATAACCAAAAGAGTATGCTATGGGCTAAGAGACAGAAAGACCGATGGAGCTAACTAGAGAGCCCAGAAGCAAATCCACACATATGTGATCAATGAATCTGGCAACAAAGGAGGCAAGAATACACAATGGTGAAAGGAGTCTCTTCAGTGAGTGGTGCTGGGAAAACTGGACAGTCCCAAGCACAACACTAGACCCCTGTCTTAAGCCACACACAAAAACTAACTAAAACCCTACAACAGCTGAGAGGAAGGAGGAGCACCTGGTACAGAGAGCAGGGCTGTCCTGAAGTCCATGAGCCCTGGTGACCTGACGGGATCCATTCCCAGTGGGGACATTGGCGGGAGCTGCAGTGGTTCTGACTTCCTCCTGAGTTCCTCTGATTAAGTTCCAGCAAAGCAACGCTGGGCTCAGGTGTCTCCTGGTGATGTTTCCAACTCTGAAACAATGGCTTTATAAGAGAACAAGAGACTATGTTTCAGAACCCTCCTCAATGAGGGAAGGAAGAGGGAAATTGAAAGAGATGAACCCCAAGGAGCTTTTCCTGCAAGGGCCCCTGTGGGGAGAGTCAAGGACTGGCAGCAGGAAAATGATGGACAACAGCACACCAAATGCCACCCTCACCCTTGAGAAAGGCCCTATTCTGAGGGCATGAGG
Source organism: Paguma larvata (assembly GCA_030068075.1). Classification (NCBI taxonomy): domain Eukaryota; kingdom Metazoa; phylum Chordata; class Mammalia; order Carnivora; family Viverridae; genus Paguma; species Paguma larvata. The sequence goes on from CM057825.1 coordinate 110,450,358, forward strand.
ACCAAGCATCAGCTTCCATGCCAGGGGGCTCCTTCTCTCAGTCCTGATTGAGGATACTGTCCTGGAGAGGGGTGTTCCAAGTTTGTACATGCATCTCATGGTTTAGGGGCAGAACCTTGATGGGTGTCCCCTTGCCCAAGCATGTGCTCCAGGTGACACTTTGTGCTGGGAGCCATCTTGGGCACACAGGTTGACACTTCCTCTGTGTGAAAAGGTGGATGTTGCAAGGCTCCTGCCGCCAAATTGGCATCCAAAACCATCTCCTTCTAATATTAATCTTTCAGGCTTGTATTTGTTGAATTGCCCTAGTTGGCCTTAAGGGATGTAATACTCTTTTGTTTTGTGGCATTTAAATAAAAAGGAAGGACCTGGAGCAGGATGCTTTGATGGATTACATATGAATGAGAGTAGCCTGGCCAGCAGTAAGATTAAAGTTGCATCCTGGGGATGAGTTACACAAATCGATAGCAATTATGGGTTGGCTAAACATTAATGTAACTTATGTAAACGTTAGGCCCCTATTATGTAAATTCACACTTTATAAACAAAGGAACTTAGAGGAGCCTTAGGAATTACCAGGAGGGTTATGCCTCCCTCATTGTAGTTTAGGAAGCTAGACTCTTAACCTTTCTATAGATGATTAACACAGGTATTAAGATGATCATCTATGTGCCCTCTTTTTACTGAGACTTTCAGTAACAACCATAACAACCCCACTTGCTTCATAAACATCCTGTTCCCTCCCCCTGCCACAAATTTACCTAATCCTATTTCAAATTGCTTAATTAACTTAGGAGCAGAATCACAAAACAGCTAAGATAAGAATTGTTTCCTTTATGGTCTAAAAAAGAATGATGTAAAATAACTTGCAAGACTGAGGAAATCATTGCTTTGCTGACAAAAACACATTGTTGTTAAAGATACCAAACTATGCTTACTGATGGGATGTCACTCATTGCTGTCATGTCACTTACCACTTTTAAGTAAAGACACTGAGACCAGCAGAGCGGAGATGCCAGAATTGTCAGAGATACCTGCTTGGTGATCAGGCTCCATCTCCTGGCTCTCTGATTCCTTTCACCAGCCGTTCATCCTTTGGAAAATCCTGGATTCAGCCAGAGCAGGACTCCAGCTACTTTGGTCATCAGACACACCAGAAGTTACCTACAAGGAGGCCCTCCCATGAAGACTTCTGAGAGATGGGCCAGAGAGGGATAAAATGGGCTGGGAGGGAAGGTACACAGCTTACCCACAAACAGTCTCTGGGCCTCTCCAAAATACAGAGTCTTGGGGGATTCCAGTCACCGAACCCAATCCCTTCGCTTTCTCACTCTGACCCCCCACCACACCCCAGTAACTCTCTCTTCAGCCTTCACACTGGGATCAAGACCAGTTCCCTAAAGCATCAGGCATTCAAAGAATTCTTGTTGACCACTGGTGGGCACAGTTTCTTCCCAGGCACTGGTACTCCAGATGCATGGTGCCAAGCAGGCATCAAGGGGGATAGCAGAGCAACATGGGAGGGGGAAGGAGCGTACTGGGCTGGACTAGTTCTAATATTCTGTTTTTAACATCTTCTTAGCACCTACCATGGCACAGGCCCCAGCCAGTCACTGGGGTTACAGAGACAAAAAAAAAAAAAAAAAAAACCCTACTCTTTGCAGGAGGGGCATTGCAAGGGGGCCACTGACCCCAGGCCCACCCCTGACCACAGAGACCTGTTCATTGTCCATGACCTCTGAACACACCTACAGCCAGTCCATCCTCAGAGGACCCAGGTCTGGGGTCTTAACCGTGCAGCATCTTTCCTCAAAAACACACCCCTACAACGCCCCCACCACCCACTACAGCCCTCAAGTTTCCAGAAAGCCCACATATCCTGTTGGATATCTGCAGGCTGGAGGGAGATAAGCCTAGAAAGTGACACCCCTGTGGAGAAAATGCTGAGGAAACTGTCTTCCCCAACCCCATGTGTCCTTCCCTCTGGACTCCTGGACCCCTGAACCTCAGGGCTGGTGAGCAGGGCTGGGCTGAGAGGCTCTCTTTGCATTGTTGTTCATCTTTCCTTCCTCAGATGTGTCTTACAACCTTGGAAATAAATGCTGATATTGGATTTTTCAAATGTTTTCCTGAAATAGAGGTTGAGGCCAAAGATGACTTGATGCTTCCATGGATAGGCCCACAGTGGGGAGCAATTTGCTGTCCTCAACCTCCCTGGGCTGATGCCTCATAGTCACCTGGTAACGAATTTCTCAGTATCTTCTGGTGGCAGGAGGAGGTGGGATGGGGGTGTCTGGGGGTTGTTCCAAAAACGTGGATATCTCTCTACGTCAGCACCACATACCTGGTGGCTCTGCTCTGTACACTGGATTCCCTTAGAAATTACATCTGGGATGAGATGCTGTTAGTTCCCCCTTCCAGCTTCCATGCAGGCAGCCCATCTGCTTGTGCTGAGGCCGCGTACAATTTTATGGACAGGAGGCCAACTCTGGGGCTGATCCCCACTTGGCAGCAGCAGGAGACCTGACACAAGCCATGGGAAGGGAGCTTACAGGGGGGAGTCTGAACTACAGGCCAAATCTTTAAGTTGCTGCCCCATGAGTCAGGGCTCATTTTCTGGGAAACTCACTGGTGGGAGCAGCCTTCTCTGTCAACTCAGATTTTTGGAACTATCTAATTGGATTTGATGTCAACTGATGTAATATAAGGACCTTATTTGATCTTATTAACTTCTATGCAGCTGAATTAGCAAACATAGGCCTTATTTGCAAAATGCCCCAGGTGGCCAAAGAGGAGACAGTTTGGGGTCAAAAAATTCGGCATCGGGAAGTCAGGTCCACAGTGTCATCCCTTGGCAAACTGTGAAGACCTAGGATGTACACTGCAGGGACTACTGATACCCTTGCTCTTCAGAGGTGAGGACACAAGCTTGAATTATGGCTGAAAAGCACACAGTAGAGACGGCTGGGCAATCCTAGGTCCCAGTGCAGCTTTGGCACACATGTCTGCAAGTCTAGGCCATGGGTCATTGAACAGGAAAGCAATGAGGTTCCCAAGGAAGCAGCCCGGACACCACCTACCCTATCTACTGGATTTTTTGTTTCTTGGATCTGCTGCTCACAGTTCTCCCATCTCTTGATCATGTCACTGCTGCCAGTATGCCTCTCCTGCAAGAACAAACACCTTCTATCACCCACGGTCTATGTTCCAGCCACCCTGCATTTTAAATTTTTAGAACACAGCATCGAAGAGAGAAAGCAGTCATGAGTGCCTGACGTCTGCACCTGCAAATGTTTTGCAATCTGTAGGCAGCTGTTAGGGATGTGGTGAGGAGAGTTATTAGTAGGCCTCAGGCATTCATATATGATGAATACTAAGAACTTCATACCAAAAAGTATGCAACCACCTCCTAACTTCATCCTGGGTTTATTTCACCATGGAAACAAGAATGCTAGTATGAGTAGTAAGAAATATTTCTCCTTGCATAAGCTTAGAGCAGAGCGGATGACCACTGAGAGTTAATTCTAAGATAAAATAACCTAACTGGAAACCAAATATCAAACCAATTGTGGACCCGACACAGGCACGCAACCAAGGCAAGAAGACAGGAAGTAAGAGGAACTCGGCAAACACAAACCCCTCCTCTTGACCATAAACATCACCTCTAGCCTTTCTAGTATCAGAGGCATTGCCTGCTCAGGGACATTCGTGAAACGGCCATGGAATCCTGACCTTGCAAAGGTAGCATCATCACTTGTTCCCCAAATAGGGACTTGTAGGAATGGCCACACGAAAGTTTGACCGTCTCTTCCTTCCAATCTGTGAAACTGACCTTCCCGTGAAGAAGCGGGAATAGGACAAGAAAACAAGAAGACCCTCTGGAGCTTCCATTAGCTGGCCCAAAGAGATGACACCAATACAACCATTAGGGACAACAAATCTCCACATGGGCCAACAGCTGAGGTTGGGGTGACCTCGCAGAAGAAAAGAACCTCCGAGGGATTTAGATTTAGACTTACCAGTCCAAAGGACATCACTTCTTGATCCAAATTACTTGATCAGCGCTGGACATATTCTCCACGGACCCTGCCGGAGTTCTTTTCTGGGGGTGGGTGGTCGTTTTCTCCACATTTAGTGCAGGGTTCTTCAAGGTTGGTGGTGGCAGTGGTGTTGGTGGGGTTTTTTCCTCTTCCATCAAGAGTTCCAAGGCGCCCGTTTTGTGGGAGCGAAGCGGTAGCTGGGTGGCTCCTGGATCCCTCGCTGCTCCAGGTTCCCTGTCAGGCTTCCTAGCAGTGGCATAGCAGAGAAATAAGAGTTGTCAGAAGATACTCGCATACCTGAAGATGAGAATGACAAACCCATTGAAATACCATCAGAAGACGATAGGACAGTGCTGTTGTCCAGGGAGACAGACCGGTTTCCGGGAGCATGTGGGATGCACTCTGGGAATCCAGTGTCTCAGTGGATGAGAGGTGCCTGGCTGGGAGAAGAATTCTGCACATTCGGATGCCAGCTGGGAAAATCTGGTATGTATCATTAATTACTCCAAACATAACAAAATTTAAATCGATGAGACAGATGCCTGCTTCTTCAGTGAAAGTGAAAAGAGCCATCCAGAAATTTCTGATTTTAATTTTTTTATTTTTCTTTGTTTCCTGAGAGAGAGAGAGAGATGCCTCAATCGTCGATGGGGTGGTGACACCATCGTAGGTGCCAGGATGCCCTTTTGTCGATGGGGGTGTGCTGGTCCCTGCTCCAGATGGCTAGGTGTGTATTTTCCCTGCTGTTCATTATCAGGGCATCTGAGGGGCCTCAGTTATGAGGGGTCTGCTTCTTTCTTCAGGGTTTGTTTCCTTGTGTTCTCTTAATGAGCAAAGACGGTTACAGCCCTTTCTAAGAGTCAGAGAGTTTACAGACAAGGAAGCAAAACTTTAGGATTACAAATCGTCCCATTAAACATAGCAGTCTCCCGCATTTTTTCAAGTCTTTCGTGGCCATTCGAGAACCACTATAAAATATTATAAATTATAAAAATAAAAGTGATAATCGCCTTGTAATTCCACCAGGTACAATACCAACACCTAGTGATATTTTGCTACATTTCCACCCAATACTTTTTGTATACATATGTTTGACATAATTGAGAGCTTATCAAATAGTTTTTTAAAAGCAGCTCAATTAAAGAATTGTTAACATCTAATAAGCTGCACATATTTAGTGTGTATCATTTAATGTGTTTTGACACATACACACCTATGAAACATCACCACAGTCAAGAAAATGAATATATCCATCACTTTCGAGTCACTATTTTAGGTGGAGTTTTTATTCTGGAATAGTTTTGGAGTTACAGAAAACTTGCAAAGAGAAAGTTCCGGTATACTTCCGACCCAGTTTCCCCTAACATTAACATCTCACATTCCATGTACATTTATTAAAACCCAGACTTTGATATTGCTACATTACTATTAATTCAACTACTGACTTCATTTGGATTTCACTGCTGAATTTTCCACAGTGCCCTTTTAACTGTTCTAGGATCCAACTCAGGATACCAAACTGCATTTTGCCAAATGTAATTTTATAGCTTATCATAGGTTACTTAACGTTATCTGTCTTCCAAAAAAAAAAAGGACAAAAAATATCCTTAAAAAACATTGTCTTAAAAGACTGCTTTGTATTTCTTGGTATCGATTTTTCTTATTGCTTGACTTAGGTGTTCTCTAAGGTTTGTTCCTATAAGTGATGTTGCCATGAAAATCTCTGCACCTAAATCTTTGTTCACATCTAGTATTGTTTCCTTGGGATTTTTTTCTCTCCCTTCTCCCCTGAGTTTATTGAGATATAATCGACTCATAAGATTATTTTCCTTGAAATACAACTACTAAGTGAAAGTCCTTTGATATATACTTGCTTCTAGTCTTCTCAAGAAGGCAGTACCATTGGCAACCATCATAATACTTGTTTCAGGACAGAATCACCAGCAGAAGCCAAAATTAAAATGTGAAGGCTTGTGACACCTGGGTGACTCAATCAGTTAAGCGTCCTGAGTCAGGCCATGATCTTGTGGTCCATGGGTTCGGGCCCCTCAGTGAGCTCTGTGCTGACAGCTCAGAGCCTGGAGCCTGCTTCAGATTTTGTGTGTCTCCTCTCTCTCTCTCTCTTTCTCTCAAAAATAATTTTTTTAAATGATAAAAGAAATAAGGTGTGAAGTCTTGATGAGAAATGGGATATTCACATGGTCTCAGAATAACTCCCCAATATTACTCCTTGATTACAGAGGAAAGGGTAGCCACTTTAAGTGGAGAAACCCAGCAGGCACCATCATAATTGAGTGATCAGAGTTAAAGACATTGGATTGGCACAGCTGACACCTGAACCTTCTCATCTGGCATGCAAAGAAAACCACGAGACTGATCTGTGACTTTCCTGCCAGAGTTGCATCACCTGACTCTAATACCGAGAAAACTTTAGGCAAACCCAACCCGAGGAACATTGTACACCATAATTGGCTGTCCTTTGCAAAAACGTCAAGGTCATGGAAGACAAAGGGAAGCTGAGGAAGTTTCTAGATAAAAGGAGATTAAAGAGACATGACCACCAAATGCAATATATAATCCTGGCTTGGATACTGAAACATTCATAAAGAACTTTTTGAAAATTTTGAAAAATTTACATAGAAGATATTACTGGGAAAATTGATCCATAGATTAGATAATAGCATCATATCAATGCAAGCGTGACACCCCTCCACCATCGGTGAGGGAGGGAGTTCAAGCTGTTTTAAGTTAACAAACTTGAGTAAATAATGGGAAACCATTAACTGGCTGTTTTGGCTTCTGTAAATTGCTTTATGTAATTGGCTACCAAGGGATGCTGTAACTTGTAATTAGTTAACTAATTGATAATGCACCCTGACTTGTTAAAGTCCATATAAAGCCCCTGCTGTTTTGGTCCGGGGCTATTCTCTGTACTGTCTCCTTAAGGTCAGGAGGTCAGGTTTGGCCTGGGCATAAAATAAAACCCTGCCTCGCTTCTACTCGGCATCTGGTGGTCCTTCTTAGCAAATCTGTTTCATTTGGAGGTTGAACTGAGCTCTTTTTTCAAGACCACCCGAAGTTCCAAAACTGAAGCAGAACATCTATGGGGAGCTCCCGAGTTGATGTTCCTCGGACCCAGCCTTCCGTCTTCAGACTCAAGTAAGGAAGCGAGGCGGCGCCAGTTTTCTGTTTTGTTGGCCAGATTTGTTTTGTAGCTTGGAGAGAAGGCTGGAAGCAGCTTACTTCCCCTAGCGCTGGTGTTTGGAGGAGACGGCCCCACTCACCATTTGTGTCCTTGGGTCATTTATGTCTTCGGACCATTTGGGTCTCCGGAACAACTGGGACTCCGGACCATTTGGGTTGGGCCTTGATCACCCCAACTACTTATTCTGTTCTGTGTGTCCTGTTAAACGTTTCTTGTTAGCCTAAGTGGGACCCACTGTTTAACCTTTTTTATGAGTCAGTCCCTGTCTAAGCCTCGTTCACCTCTTGAATATAGGTTAAATAACTTTTCCGGATTCAGAAAAAGAGGAAGAAACTATGGCTTTAACCTGAAGCCATCCTGGCTGCAGATGCACTGCCAGCTGGACTGGCCCCCAGAGGGCTCCTATAATCTTAACCTTGCTTATGCCGACCGCAGAATTTGTCATGATGATCATCCCAAACAGGAACCGTACACTGACGTAGGTCGACCTCTTTGGAAGACCCACCTTCATGGCTGAGGGAGTGCCAAAAACAGTTCAAAACACCTCATCTGGTGCCATTCCTTCCAACTCCCCTCCCTTTCCTCCTCCAGACCCTCAACCCTTAATTCCCATCTCTCAGTCCACAGAGAGGTTTTACCCAGTTCTTCAGGGATCATCTGAAGGGGAAGACTTGTTATCTGATCCTCAGAGACCTCCCCTCTATCCTCAGGCTCCATGAGCTCCCTGCAAATCAGAAGCTGTTGAAAGCTCTTTGACTAGCCCCCCCCCATATACTAGATCAGGGAACCCAATAGGAGAGTTCCAATCCTCTGATGCCTCAGTTTCTATCCTTCCCCTTAGAAAATGGCTCCAATCCCAGTCCAAATGGAAGTCAATACGCCCAACACTTGTCTACACTCCCTTTTCCACCACGGACCTCTACAACTGGAAAACCCAGAAAGGACCTTTCTCTGAGAACCCCCAGGTCCGAATTGACCTATTGAGCTCTATTTTCACCACTAACTTACCTAGGTGGGAGGATCATCACCAGTTCTTTCAGGTGCTGCTGACCTCTGAGGAGAAGGCCCGAGTGCCCCGAGAAGCAACAAGAGCAGTCCTTGACCTAGATGGAATGCCTGCCACAGACCTTCACAGAATTGAGCAGGTTTTCTATTCCACACCGCCCCAGTGGGACCGCAACACAGATAAGAGTAGGGAGCGACAACTCCAGTTGCACCAGATTGTGTTACAGGGGCTTCCCGCAGCGGCACGAAAGCCCACCAATCTGACAAACTCATGACACAGTCCAAGGACTGAAAGAGTCACTGGCAGACTTCCAAGAAAGGCTTTTCCAGGCTAATCGTCTATTTCCTCCAATCAACCTGGAGGCAACAAAGAACCAAAAGACCACTAATACCACTTTCATTCCTCAATTGACTGAGAAATTCGTAAAAACTTAAGAGGATAGAAGGATATGAAGAAAGGGTAATCTCAGACCTGGAAGAAATAGCCCAGAGAGTTATTCAGAGCAGACACACCTGTGCCACTATACAAAAAAGGGGAGATAGGAAAAGTCCTCCTAGGAGCCTGGGGACAACCCCAAGGTAACAGTAAAGAGTGGGAAAATACCACCTTCGTTAGAAGGGACCACAACACCGTTAGGGAAGAAGCAATGTGCTTTTCTAAAGAAGGACATTGTAAGGATAAACGTTCTAGGAATCCCAGGAAAAAGTCTCCCATCTTAATCAACCAAAAACAATGAGGCCATCATGGCTCCCCTTGTTTATAACTCCGCTGGAGGCAACGACAGGTAAGATTCCCGGGAGGACAAACCTGAGACAGGCACAGTCACAATGGGGCTAGCAGGAAAATCTGTGCAGGGCCTAAGCAATATCTTTAACCTGGGTCTAAAGAAGAACTCTCAACAATAAGCGCCTGCTGTGATAGCTGCAGGGTGAAGCAAAAGGGCTCCAATGGCCTCCCTCCCCAAGCCAGAATAGGTTCTGACCTGTTTATTTAGTGTTCTAAGTCTTAGAGACCTAGAGTATTGATTATCGTAGAAGTAAAAAGAAAATCATTCAATAGGAATGACATAAAATATCATTCCTAATCTTTTCTCACTATACTCAAGAGTGCAACCCAACCCTGGGGAATGTAGTAATTGCTGCAGGTTTCGGGTTCAGATACTATTCATGGTCAGTAGATACTAAGGAATCTTAAGAGAGTAACTCTAGAGAAAACAGGTTTTTCACATAATCTTTTGACTGTAGCCAGAGCCTTTAAAGTCCGGATACTTTGTTATTATCCTCCCAACCCATAATATTTACCAGAATGTATTCGTTAGTTCTACTTTGATTGCATGGGAGCTGTTTTTTTACACTCATACACAAATCGTTGAAACATTCTATGGAACCTCGAGAAACAAGCATGTTTTAATCAGCTTTTTACCAGGAACCTTAAGAAACAAGCATTTTTTTTTTAATTTTACTAAGAACCTTGAGAAACTGGGGTGATTTCATCCTGCCAATCCATGCAGGATGTGTGCTTGCTGTGTTTAGAGAAAATGCATAAAAACCCTAAAGAAAAAAAAAAAAAAACACTTTGAGCAGTCCGGATAAGAGGCTGTCTCCAGAGCAGTCCAAATAAGAGACTGACTCCGCGTCTTCTCTCGCGCCCAGACCCACCCTCACGCAGGTGAAACCCTGGACCAGCCGGGTGTCCCGATGGAAGGAGCTGGCCTCCTCTCAGGACGAAACCCGGCAGTTGGCGGCCGAACAGGGACCTGACGTGCGATCTCTGGAAATAAGGCTATCAGGTAAGTTTTGCGGGTTGGTGCTGGGATCTCGTGCCAGGGGTAACTGCAGACCCCTCTGTGGCCGCACTGAGTTGGAAGGCTCGAGTAACTTAAGGTAAGAATAAGCTAGGACCCTAGAGGCGGTCGAGCGGCAATGGCCAATACCGGGTCCAGAGAACGAAAAATGTTTCTAGAAACACTTGTACCAATGTTAAGACAAAGAAGAATAAAAGTAAATTCCTCGCAAATAGCTAGGGTTTTACGTTTTGTACAGGAACAATGTCCCTGGTTTCCAGAAGAGGGGACAATGAATGTGGAGACATGGGAAAAAGTAGGAAAACCATTGAAAACTTATTGCACCTCGCATGGACCTGAAAAGGTCCCAGTTGATGCTTCCACTCTCTGGAATCTAATCAGAGATGCTTTAGATCCTGTCCGTGAAGGGACCAAGTTGAATTCTACCTGTGAACCTGACGTGAAACAACTCCTTTGTCACCAAGACCAAAAACTCCTACTGCTCCCATAGCCGCACATTTCAAAGATTCTTTTGATGATGATGATGATGGTGGTGGTGGTGGTGGTGGTGGTGGTGGTGGTGGTGTTGGTTTGGGGGATGAAGGAAACCAAATAGATTTGGGAGGAGAGGAAATAAAACATGCTGAGGGAAAGGAAACTGGAAACTTTTACATTGCTATTGAAAGAAAGAATAATAGTTTTCCAGTACCTTTTGGTACATTCCATGAAAGGGCTGGATGCATGCTAATGCTTTCTCTTTATGGAATCTTCTCAGGGGTGCCTTAGATCCCCAGGTGGAGGCTGAAAGGTTAACCAGAGCGCTAAAGAGTGTGCCTCCTGAGGAGGAGAAACCAATTTATATAAATTGACATGTATAGATACATGTACATAAATTAAATATATACGTAACTATGGATACATATAGATATATGGAGATGCATGAATATGTCTATGGATATGTCTATAGAGATATACATATGGATGTAGACATGGATAAATATGTAAAACTACATGAACATGTGTATGTAGACATATATGTGGATATCTATCTATCTGTCTAATTACCTATTTATCTATCCACATCCGCCAAAAGAAGGAATGAGACCTTTCCATTTGGAAGGACATGGAATTAGTTAGTATGATGCTAAGTGAAATAAGTCAGTCAGAAAAAGACAACGACCATCGCGTAATTCCGTTCCTAAGTGGAACCGAAGAAACAAAGAAGCAAAGGGGAAAGGTGAGAGGTAAAGTAAGACTCTATTAGGACTCTCTGCCAGGAGACTTTTTAAGAGATCTCCCACGGAAAACTCCATACCTCTCTCCCCAGCCCCTGACTCCCTACAAAAGCTCCAACTCTCTCTCTCTCTCTCCCTCCCTCTCACTGTTTCCCTTCTACACTCGGGTTAACCTAACTATATGTGAGGGCTTCTCCTTCACTCCCTGGATGAAGAACTCTGATGATTGGAGCCCATTGACTCTGGCTAGTCTACCTCGGGATAGAGATTTGAAGGAATATTCCCAATCAGCTGCCGAAACTCCTTTTGTTTCGGGGAACTTCCCTGTCCTCTCTGGCCCGACCTAGACTGCCTAATTCCACTAGTGGAAAACAAAAGAAAACCAAACAAAGAATTCAAAACAAAAGAAAAATAAAAATTTGCGACCTGCTCACCTGAGCTGACGGATTTTAGGACCTTGGGAACCTTTCTTCTCTGCCCGCTGCACCCATGCTGTCCTCCCTTTCCCCTCCTCCCATTTCTATTACTGCCCAGGGTACAGCCTAGGTCTCCGGCAGGCCTGAGCAGCACCCTCCCATGCGCCGTCCACTCAGCCCTCAGAGGAGACTGCAGCACTGCTGGGGGGTTCAGCCCCGGGAGCCTCCAGGGACCTCGACATAACCCTATCCCTAAGCCACAACCTAGCCCTCACCCTAACCCTACCATGAACTCACACCTTAACCCTACACCTGACCCGCCCCCGCCCCTGGCCCCTTATTTCAGCCCTCCAAGGAGATCCCTGGACTGGTGTGGCTTCGGCCCAGGAGACGTCCCTGGACCGAACCCTAACGCTAGCCAAGGACCTCTCCCCATGGGGATCTCGTTCCCAGGTCTGAGAATGCCAGGTACTTGGGACCCAGAAACGGAGGAGGATTAATCGTCGTGAAATGTGGAACACCGACGTGCCATTTTTGAACCTGGGACGGAGCGACACACAGGGATTCCGGAGCCCATCCCCAGCCCGGCCTGGGTAGGAGGCTGGCCCTGGACCCGGTGATTAAGCGTGAGCGACACCCTCCCAGGTGCCCTCATCTGCGCCCTCCGGGGAGACCGCAGCGCTGCTGGGCGTTCAGCCCCCGCAGCCTCCAGGGACCTAACCCTAACCCTAAGCCTAAGCCTCCACCTAGCCCTAACGCTAAGCCTACCCCGAACTCTCACCGTAACCCTACACCTGACCCGCACCGGCGTTAAGGGCCCTCATTTCAGCCCTCCAGGGAGATCACAGGAGTGGTGTCGCTTCGGGCCTGAAGACATCCCTGGACCGAAGCCTAACCCTCGCCATGGCCCTCTCCCCACGGGGACCCCATTCCTCGATCTCTGAACCCCAGGCACCTGGGACCCAGAAGCGGTGCAGGATTCCTCCGCGTGGAACACAGAACATCACCGAGTCCTTTCGGGGGCTCGGATGGAGGTACACAAGGGGATTCTTGAGGCCCCACCATATCCCAGCCTGAGTAGGAGCTTGAAACTGGATCGTAGAGACAGATTCAGAGAGAACTTTGTTCACAGAGAACTTTAGAACATATAGGTTGTAAAGAATATTGTTGTCGGGGCGCCTGGGTGGCTCAGTCGGTTAAGCGGTCGACTTCGGCTCAGGTCATGATCTCACGGTCTGTGAGTTCGAGCCTCAACGTCGGGCTCTGTGCTGATGTCTCAGAGTCTGAAGCCTGCTTGGGATTCTGTGTCTCCCCCTTTCTCTGCCCCTCCCCTGCTCACACTCTGTCTCTATGTCTCTCAAAAAATAAATGTTAAAAAAATTTTTAAAAAAAGAATATAGTTGTCAAAACTATTAGCAATTCACACTTGGTCCGGAGATTTAAGATCTTCATAGGGATCTTCAGAAATATCAACTGTTCTACCTGGAATTTATCCACAGATACAGGAGTGCTGATTCTCATGGACATGTGGACCTCAATGTTTATAGAAGTGCTGTCTACAATAGCCAAAATTATGGAAAGAGACTAAACGTCCACCAACTGTTGAGTAGATAAAGAATGTGTTTTATATATACAGTAGACTACTACCCGGCAAGAATGAAATCTTGCCATTTGTAACAATGTGGATGGAGGTGGAAGGTATTATGCTAAGTAAAATAAGTCCAAGAAAGACAGAGATCATACGTTTTCACTCCTGCATGGAATTTGAGAAACTTAACAGAAGACCATGGGGAAAGGGGAGGGGGAAAAATAGCTTCCAACAGAGAGGGAAGCAAACCAAGACACTCTTAAATAGAGATCAATCTGTGGCTTGATGGGAGGAGTCGGGGAGAGGGGAAAGTGGGTGATGAACATTGAAGAGGGCACTTGTTGGGATGAACACTGGGTTTTGTATGTAAGCAATGAAGCAACGAGCACACTGTATACACTGTATGTTAGCTAACTTGACAATAAATTAAATTTTTTTAAATAAAGTATCTGCTTGTGTCCCTGAAGAATGGGCAAGGGAAGGGAGCAGGGAAGTGGACTTGGAGATGCAGGAGATTGGGTCTCCGTAAGTGCAGTAAAGCAAGGTCAGGGGTAAAACATGCTTTTTCAAGGTCATGATCTAAGAAATTGTCATTTCTTGTGCCCAGTGATAGAGCAGGTGTCTGATTACAAAAATCATAATGCCATATTCAAGTCCCAATCCCACTTCTAAACGGGTGATTTCTGGGTGACTTGTTTATATCGCTGAGTCTATCGTTACTATATAGATATAAAAAGGTCATTCCAGGCCACTCTGTCTCCTGTCTGGTCACTTTGAGTCAGACACAAGATAAGCAAAAGTTCTCTGAAAGATATAAAAAACTCAACACACAGAACAGTTGACTCCCTCTCAAACACACGCCAGGATAATGTGTATACCCAGTGAGGAATTAAAGACACAGTTAAAATAGTTCCCCCCCGCCGCCGTAAAATTTCCCAGTTCAATACCTCACAACATATTCGAAAAGCCCAGGTGAAATCATTAAACACTAAAGATGAAATCATAAAAAGATCCAAATCCAAACAGTATCTTCTTTACATCAAGTTATAGAGGCAAAATAAGGCCAACAAACGTCAAAAGCAACAGACAGCACGTTTAGTACAGAAAGGCCTTCCACAAACCAGTGTGAAAAACAACTTCTCTAACATAAAGAGTTGCCAGAATTCTAAGCCAATAAATTCCATAAAAATCGAAAGTGAAAAGTCATATACTTTAGATACTTCTAGATATTAGATACTTTTTTTGGCTACCATATTGGCCAAAGTCAAAATACCAGGAATACTTAATACTGCCCCGAAATCAAGCAGGACAGACCCCTACAGTAATGCCGTCCCAGGAGATACCTGCCAGCTAGATATGCGATTTAACACTTTCCAGGATCCATGTTAAAAGCAAAAATAACCAATGAAATATTAACATCTTTAACCCTATATACCAAAGTGTTCTTTTAACTCGCTATGAAATTAAGATTCTTATGTTTCCCCTGTCCCCCCCTTTTTTTGGAAGAGTACTGTTTCTATGAAATTTGGTATTTTCGACTTACAACATCTCTCAATTTAGATGCTAAACTTCTGTAAGAAAAGTTTTGGGCTTCCTAAGATTCTCTGTAGAAAAAGATTCATATACCCATTTTGTCCCAAACATATTTAAGTCTTCCAATAACTAGACTATCAGGTTTTAAAATTAATTCTAGGGGTGCCTGGGTGGCTCAGTCGGTTAAGCATCCGACTTCAGCTCAGGTCATGATCTCACAGCTTGTGACTTCGAGCCCCACGTCAGGCTCTGTTCTGACAGCTCAGAGCCTGGAGCATCTTTCAGATTCTTTGTCTCTCTGTCTCGCTGCCTCTCCCCTGCTCATGCTCTGCCTCTCAATAATAAATTAAAATGTTAAAACAAATTTAAAAAATAAATAAAATTAATTCTAGATTAATTAAAATTCTAACCATTCCTCAATCCCACTAGCCACATTTCAAGTACCTGAAAGCCATGCATTGCTGGTGGTTACCATACTAGAGGACATAGCTCTGTAGGAAATCTGCCCAACTAGCTTCCTGTCCCGGCAGTAGGAAAAGGCAGCTCTTCCTCGTTCAGCCTCCTGAAACTCTACACAGGTACTCTGATCACCATCAATACCACAAGACTTCTTCCTCCTTCTCTCCCACAGAAGTATCTTCCACTCCATGGACAGATCCATCCCATCATCCTTTTCTGTTCCTGTTGGGATGGTTTTCTAAGGGTCTCCCCAGCCCAGTTCTTAGCTGGTGGGCACATCTTCGGTTCTCATGCTATAAACAGGAAATAATGACGAGAAGAAGGAGGTGAAGAATACAAAGTGGTAGGTTCCGTCTACTGAGCAGCCCATGGTGCCAAATGCTTTCTCTTCCTCATCAATCCACACCCCTCCAGTTTACAGACAACTGACTCAGGAAAGCAACATGTTCAGATCATGCTGGAAAAGCCTCACTCCTAGTGGAGTGACCTGCTGTTGGAACCAAAGCTAATGGCTCCCATATCCTTCCCAGGCTGTTCCCTATTCTCATTCAACCTCCCTCCCCCAGTCACCATAGGGGATCCCAACTCTCCACGAGGGATCAGGGACACCAGGAGGCGCTCTGGTGCACTGATTCTTTCCAGAAGAGCATTAGACCCAAACAAAGAAGAAAACCACCACGTGAGAACCTACTAGGTGTTGAGCACAGTGCCAAGCCTTCTTCACAGACAATGCTCAGAGTAAACTGTGAACTAGGGATGGTCATTTCTACCATTTTACAGAGAAGAGACTTGCCCAAGGGCAAAGAGCAACCAGGAGGGCTGGGATTTCAATGTGGCACGTGTGTCCCATGCTCTCCCCAGGTGACTCGTGCTGTGAGCCTGCAAGACTACCGGGTGGTGTCGTGGGGTTCCCCACACCTCGGAGCCTACCTCTAAGATGATCAGATACCAATCTCAGGGGTCTATGGCCACGGCCAAGTAAGACCTATACTTTGTCAGATGAAAGCATTTGCATCAATTTTCTGTGTATTCTACACTCAATGAGCCATTTCGAAGGCCAGCGTGTTGGAGGTGGGCTATCGGGCACCCACTGTGTGCTAGCTCTCTGCTAAGCAGTCACGTGAATTTCACATCGGAGTCTCTTAAGTCTGCAGGTTAGGTGCCACCACCCACGTCCCATAGAAAACTAAGATGTAAAAGGTGAAGAGACCCATCTGAGATGATAAAGTAACTAGCAGAGTCAGGATACAGACCCACCTCCCAAAGCGGGAGTGACTTTCTCCAGGCAAGCATCATTTTCCAGCCACCTGTGGGTCCGACATTGACAAGGCACACAGGACTCAGACAGGAGTAGGGCAAACATGATGCACAGTCCCAGGGGGTTCAGCTCCCCAGGTGGGGACTGTTTTGATGTCTTTTATGGACGCCATATTTCCAGGATCACCTCCCTCCCTGATCTCCCCAGCCCCTCCAGATTCAGGTGGTGGGACACGGACACTGGTTGCAGCCTGTAAGCCCTCAGGGGTAGTGAGGGGGTCGTCTCCAGGCAGAAACACTCAGGAGTTGGGAACAATACACACTCTCTTTGGAAATCAGGTACTGACTGGTGGAACTAGCCTGGATCCTGAGCCACCACATGGAGGACAGCCAAGCCTCCCCATGTGGAGTGAGGGCTAGGTGGTCATGTGCCAAGCCACAGAGATGAGAGGGAATTGCTGCAGGAGACCCAAACACATGCTGATGAACACGGTGAGATAGGATCGAGTATCACACCAAGTTGCATCATAACTTACATGAGAAACAAGACCAGGGAGATTTTACCAGACTGATTTGGTCTTGCCAGGGAGGGCAAGGGTCAGTAATGGGAAGATGGAATGGAGAGCAGACAGACGAGGATGATGGCAGGTCCTGTTTGTTAACATGCCAGGCAGAGTGCAGATTTACAAACTTCTGAGCAAAAGTCAGGCTCACAAAGCCTGAAGTTTGGGAGGAGGTGGAAGACTAGGAGGTTGGCCCTGGGTGTATGGTTCATCAGGCACTGGTCACAGTCCACTTTCACAGGATTCACAAGATGGAATGAGGGGAGCTAGTGGAGATGGAACCTTCAAGGAAAGCCTCTCTGGAGAGGTAACAACAGAAGGTCAAAGGGAAATGGTGAGCTCTGGACCCAAAGAAAGCCAGAGGAGGACAACCCAGGGGATGCCTGGTGGGTTTCTGAACCATCAAGGGGCAAACAGGAGTAAATAAGGGTGAAAATAAAGTCAAATACAGGCTCGGGATGCTACTGGAAGTCTCTGGAGAATCCTGAGCAGTTGCTCTGATAGGCTCTCTAGTGGGAGGGCTGCTCAGCCAAGGGCGATGATTCCCCTCCCCCAGGGGACATCTGACAATGCCCAGAGATGCTACCAGTTTCTGTGAGGCTGGGGATGCTGTCCCAGGTCCTGTGATGCACAGGACAGCCCCCTAGCAGAGGACCACCCAGGTCAGGGCTCACTAGGGACTAGAGTGCAGAGAGAAAGCAGAAGCAGCCCAGTTAGGCCGCTGAGTAATTCAGACAAGGTGGTGGCTTGGACCAGGGCAGCAAGAATTGAATATCCGATGCTCTCAGAAGGAATAGCCAACAGGATTTCTACAGAATTGCAAGTGGAATGAGAGAGGGAGAAGTCAAAGACAGTATCAAGGTTTATCATCAGAGGCATGAAAGAGGCATTTATATGGAAAAAGTGTTAGTTGAGCACCTAGTAGGTGCCAGAGAAACAGGCATTAAAAAACCCCTTCCCTCATTGACACTTACCATTGAATGAGAAGGAAGCTTGCAGCTAAGCCAACACAAAGTAATTTCTGGTAGCATTAAGCCTTCTTATCACGATTTATCAAGGGTACTTGGGCAGTTTCTAGGAGGAGCTGCCATTTGAACACCCATCAGCCAGGGGATCTGGGGTGAAGACAGGCCAGGCAGGGGGTACAGTGGGTGTAAATGTCCGGAGGCAGGAACACGCACGTGTTTGCAGAGCTGCAGGAAGAACTGCGCAGCTGGACCAAGGGAGTGGGAAGAAGCAGGCACTGAACAGGTAGGAAGAGATGCAGAATCCACAGGTTCTCCAGCGATGTCAGATTTCATTTGTGGCACAAGTGGCTGCCATTTGACGATTTAGCTGGGTACCATAGTAACTTGCTGCTGCAAGGAGGTCTCCAAGCTGCCACCAGGAAAGGGACCAAGGGGGAATCAGGGGAAGTAGGAAGATCCACCAGGAGATTGAGCAGATGTCAGGCGAGGGGATATTCTCTCGCCCCCAAAGCCTGGGAGTCTGAGGAGCTCGCAGAAGCTAAGAAAGTAAGATTCTGAGAGCTGGGCTGGAGCCCTCCACCTCTGGGTGACCCTAGGCCTCCTCTGCACCCTTGCTGGGATCACATGGCATTCTACAAATAGCGACCATTCTCAGCCACGAAGCCCTGCTGTATGTGTGCTCACAGCAAAGGTGGCTCAGGAGGTCAGTGCCTCCGTGTTGAGTCTTGGCCACCAAACCCCAGCCAATTCTCTGAGTTTTAACAGCCTTGGTGCTTTGGTGGGACATGCCCAGAGGTGCACCCATCAGACTCAGATTAGAATCCAGACCCTACCAGGCTTTGCTCCAGCTAATGCAAAAAAAAAAAAATGTTTGCACCTGCTCCTTACTGAAGGGAGTAGAGTGCCCAACCCAGAGCAGGTACGATCCTCTGGTGTGGGGATTCAGGTACTGACATGTACACCCTGCCCACCCACCTTCCATTAATAAACTTGAGGCCATAAGGTGTTGGATGAGAAGCTGTCAGCAGGTCTCTCTCTCCTGAACCTCTGTGCTCATCTATACAGGGGGTAACACAGCAACCACCTCCAGGTTGAGGGGTGTTCTTGATAGAGGAGCACACTGTAGCAGCTTAGCATCAGACTCGAGCTGAGACTGGGGGTGGGGTACAGCCAGCTCGGTTTGAAAAGCTGGACATAAACTACACGGGGAGATCTGCTGTGTATGGTAAGCAAGCAGCAGGTCCCCTTCCCAGGCATCCACATACACCATGTAGAATCCACATTGAGACAAAGCCACGGGCCATCCTGGCAGAGGGTGTGGGATGAACCGTCCTATACTTGCTGCTTCCAGCACCTGCTGTCCTGCTAACAACATGGAGGGCTGGAGGGCCGTATGCAAACTTCACACAAAGCTGAGGATGCCTCCCGCACTCGCAAGGACCCCTTCTAAGACCCAGTAACTGATTATAGCTCTAGTTTCAATCATTTTTTAAGTTTATTTGAGAGAGTTCACCGGCCATCAGGGGAAAGGTAGAGATAGGAGAGAATCTCAACCAGGCTCCACACTGACGTGGGGCTGGATCTCGTGACCTGTGAGATCATGACCTGAGCTGTAATCAAAAGTTGGGATGCTTCACTGACTGAGCCACCCAGGAGCCCCTAGTTTCAAGGATTTTCTAAAGAGGCCCAGCAAATTGCATAAACTTCAGGCCCTAAAGTATCTCCACCTGCTGTGGTCTAGACAGGCTGGTGACATTACCCGAGCGCAGACATTTCAGTGGCTAAACAACCATGGCACTGCTTCTCAACTTTTCCATGCATCAAGCATCCCCAGGAGAGTCTATTAAAATCGAGTTCATTAAAACCCACCCTCAGGATTTGAGATAGATCCAGATGGGACCTACGAAGGTAGATTTCCAACAAGTTCCATTAATGATGCTGACGCTGTTCGTCCAGTATCACAGTCCGAGAATCCCCGATCAGGGAGGGTTCTTCTACCTCCACCAGCCCCAATGCCTCAGCTAGAGCTGCTCTGCAACCAGTAAATGCCCTTGACTTCTGCCTCCAAAGAGCTAAGGCCTAGGTTATCCACTCCCTCCAGGAAGCCCTCCCTGACCTCACAGCCAGGTCTTGGGGTCCCCTCTCTGGGCAACCCTAACCTTTTTCTCATTTTCCGGCTTTATCTTAATGGTCAGTTACTTCATAGCTGCCCCCACCAGATCATGAAAAAATCATCCTTTATTCAAGTTTTCCCGCAATTCTCGATGTTGGCAGGCAGAAAGGAAGCCCATTCTCTACCTCAACCTAGGAGAAGTTGGTTTCCTACCCAGTTTCCTCCCCAGCCCCCTCTCTTTCCCCCAACAGGACTTCTACGTGCTGGTGGAGGCCCAGTCCTTCTTCAAAGGCCTTCCAGGTGGATGTCCCGGCAAGCCACCTTTCTGACGATCTGCTGGAGAGGACACCCCGCTTTCATGAGGTGAGCCAGTGGGGGACCCAGGTGCCACCAGAGCTGGGACACAGGTTTTTGTGAGTCGCAGGTTGAGTTGTGACCTGGGAGGCGGTGGCTGCTCATGGCACAGCAGTCTCTGGACACAAGCCTCAGTGCTCTCTCTCCCAGAACAGCCCCCAGAATGTGGAGCTGGCACTGTTAAGACTTCATCCAGTACCACCGACTCTGGGCCTTCCTTCTTCACCTAGCCGTGTTGTCGATCCCTGCAATCTTCCCAGAGACCAGGGCTCCTGCTCACTTTACCTGGTCCCACAAAGAGCCCAGCCCCCACCCAGCTTCTCTCAGCTCATCCCCTCTGCTGCTCACACCCCAGCAGCAAGGGAACTCCCTGAGTAGGTGAGCCTCAGAGACCTGGTGTAGGGCTGGGTCGCCAGGGACAAGGATACCCATGTGAGCCCCACAGTAAAGAGAAGAAAAATGCCACTCACCTCTTTGGCTTCCAGAGACGTCCTCCTAGGCCTCAAGAAGCTCTGGAAAGGACCAGCCAGGAAGGATCGGATAAGCTCGGCTTTAAACTGGGCGGATTGATACCACAACCTTCGTGCAGACTCGCTGCTTACTCACCCCTCGGGCCCCAGGGCGGAGTCTTGATCTCCAGCACCTGGTCATACTCACCGAAGGCAGCCCCACCTAAGACCCCCGAATCACATGGGCATCTGCTTTTCATAAGCAACTTCTAGCAGGTGCATGTGTGTAAGCACAAACATACGTGTGGAGGAAAGTTTGGGAACCCCTAGTCCTGGTTCCAGGGTGTGTATTTTCACTGCTGTTCATTATCACGGCATCTGAGGGGCCTCAGTTATGAGGGGTCTGCTTCTCTCTTCAGGGTTTGTTTCCTTGCATTCTCTGAATGAGCAAAGATGGTTACAGCCCTTAGCTCTCCCTGAGAGTCAGATAATTTACAGACAAGGAAGCAAAGCTTTAGGATTACAAATCACCCATTTAAAAATAGCAGTCTCTCCCATTTTTTCGAGTCATGCATGGCCATTCTAGAACCACTATAAAATATTATAAATTATAAAAATAAAAAAGTGATAATCGCCTCATAATCCCACCAGGTACAATACCAACGCTCAGTGAGATTTTGATACATTTCCATCGAGTACTTTTTCTGTACATGTTTGACATAATTGGGAGTTTATCAAATACAGTTTTTTAAAAAGCAGCTCAATTAAAGAATAGTTAACATCTCATAAGCTGCACACATTTAGTGTGTGTCATTTAAGGTGTTTTGACACATACACACCTATGAAACATCACCACAGTCAAGAAAATGAATATATCCATCACTTTCGAGTCACTATTTTAGGTGGAGTTTTTATTCTGGAATAGTTTTGGAGTTACAGAAAACTTGCAAAGAGAAAGTTCCGGTATACTTCCGACCCAGTTTCCCCTAACATTAACATCTCACATTCCATGTACATTTATTAAAACCCAGACTTTGATATTGGTACATTACTATTAATTCAACTACAGACTTCATTTGGATTTCACTGTTGAATTTTCCACAGTGACCTTTTGACTGTTCTAGGATCCAACTCAGGATACCAAACTGCATTTTGCCAAATGTAATTTTATAGCTTATCATAGGTTACTTAACGTTGTCTGTCTTCCAAAAAATAAAAGGACAGAAAACACCCTTAAAAAACATTGTTTTAAAAGACTGCTTTGTATTTCTTGGTATCACTTTTTCATATTGCTTGATTTAGGTGATCTCTAAGGTTTGTTCCTATAAGTGATGTTGCCATGAAAATCTCTGCACCTAAATCTTTGTTCACATCTTGTATTGTTTCCTCGGGATTTTTTCTCTCCCTTCTCCCCTGGGTTTATTGAGATATAATTGACTCATGAGATTATTTTCCTTGAGATACAACTACTAAGTCAAAGTCCTTTGTTATATATTTGCTTCTAGTCTTCTCAAGAGGAGTGTACCATTTGGCGACCATCATAATACTTGTTTCAGGGCAGAATCACCAGCAGAAGCCATTACACATTAAAGTGTGAAGACTTGGGGCACCTGGGTATTCAATCAGTTAAGTGTCCCGCGTCAGGCCATAATCTTGTGGTCCATGGGTTTGAGCCACTCAGTGGGCACTGTGCTGACAGCTAGTGCCTGTAACCTGCCTCGGATTTTGTGTCTCCTCTCTCTCTACCCCTCCTCTCTCTTGCTCTCAAAATAAAAGAACATTTAAGTTTTAATGATAAAAAAAATAAAGTGTGAAGTCTTGATGAGAAATGGGATATTCACATGGTCTCAGAATAATTCCCCAACATTACTCCTTGATTACAGAGGAAAGGGTACCCACTTTAAGTGGAGAAGCCTGGCAGGCACCATCATAATTGCATGATCAGAGTTAAAGACACTGGATTGACACAAGCCAACACCTGAGCCACTTCATCTGGCATGCAAAGAAAACCACAAGATCGACCTGTGACATTCCTGCCTGACTTGCATCACCTGAATCTAATAACGAGAAAACGTTAAGTTAACCCAAACCGAGGAACATTGTACACCATAATTGGCTGTCCTTTGCAAAAATTTCAAGGTCATGGAAGACAAAGGGAGGCAAAGTAACATTCTAGAGGAAAGGGTATCAAAGAGACATGACACGAAATGTAATATATAATCTTGGCTTGGTTTCTGAAACATTCATAAAGAACTATTTTGAAAATTTTGAAAAATTTACATAAAGACATTATTAGAAAATTGATCCATAGATTAGATAAGAGTACTGTATCGATGCAAGCGTGAAACCCCTCCTACAATTGGAGGGTGAATGGAGTCGAAACACCCCTCCACCATCGGAGGGGGAGGAGTCGCTCTTCAGTTGGAGGGTACCCCTCGGTCACCTTGAGGTGTAGGCCTGACACCCCTCCAAGGTTGATGTAGCATGTAAGGGTAAATAAACCCTCTCATCAATGGGTGGCCCCTCCATCGGAAATTTTTAGGTACACACAGTGATACAAGGATATAGGCGTGACACCACAACATCGTAGAGGGGATGCAAACATGAAACTCCTCCAAAATTGGGGAGGGGGAAGCGATACACCCCCCCAACGTGGGTGGGGCGGTGCAAGCAAGACAACTTTCCACCGTGGGTGGGGGTGCAAGCGTGAAAACACCCACCGCGTGGGGGTGCAAGCGTGACACAACTCCACCGTACGGGGGGTGCAAGCGTGACACCGTTCCTCTGTCTTGCTCTGGGTGTCCCCAGGGTAAATAGGGGGTAGAGGCGTGATATCCATCCATCGTCGATTTGGGGAGCAAGAGGATACCAACTCTATCGTCAATGTTGGGGTGTGAACGGGACACCCCTCCATGATCGAGGTATGGGTGCAATCCAGACACGCCACCGTCCTCGATGTTGGGGTGTGGGGGACATAACAACATCGTCGATGTTGGGGTGCAAGGGGACACCCCACCATCGTCCAAGTTGGGGTGCAAGGGGGACATATCTCCCACATCGATTTTGGGCTGCATGCATGACACCCCACCATCATCGATGTTGGGGTGCAAGGGGACAACCTCCATCGTCGAGGTTGGGGTGCAAAGGGACACTCCTCCCACATCTAAGTTGGGCTGAATGCATGACACCCCACCATCGTCAACGTTGGGGTACAAGGGGGACACCACAGAGACAGAAGCGGGGTTCAACTTGAACAGCATGGCATCTACGCGCGGGACTCCAACTCGAACACCGAGTGGGCGCGACGCGGGGCTCCAACAGACACACCGCCAAAACACAAATCAGGGCTCCAACTCGCACACCAGAGAGGCACAGGTGGACGTCGACGTCCCACATCGTGGGAGCCCGACGCAGGGTTCGAATTGCACAGCATGCCATCACAACGCGGGGAGACGTTTCGAAAACTGAGTGGGCACGATGTGGTGCTGGAACTTGGAGACGGCAAGGGACCCAAGTGGCGCTCCAATTCACACGTCACGGGATCCCAATACAGGCCTCCACCCGAAAACACACAGGGCCCGGCTAGGGGCTCGAACTGGCAGACACAGAGTGCCC
Organism: Paguma larvata; assembly: GCA_030068075.1. Lineage (NCBI taxonomy): Eukaryota > Metazoa > Chordata > Mammalia > Carnivora > Viverridae > Paguma > Paguma larvata. The sequence goes on from CM057825.1 coordinate 110,474,942, forward strand.
AATGCGGGCCTCGAACTTGCACAAGGTAACCGCCCCACAGGGGCTCGAACTCGCAGAGCACAAGTGCCAGACGCGGGGCCCGAACTACGAAACCAAGAGAACCGAGACGGGACTCGAACTCACAACGCAGAGGGCCCGAAGGAGGCATGAACTGTGAAACCCAAATGACCCGAAAAGGGATTCGAACTCAGATCCCTAGAGGGAAGACAACACCCATATCGGGTTCTCACGGAATCTCCGATTTCGTAGGGCCGTCATCCCTCCACCGAGGGTGGGGGGGTGCAAGCGTGACACCCTTCCACCGTGGGTGGGGGGGTGCAAGCGTGACACCCCTCCCCCGTGGGTGGGGGGGTGCAAGCGTGGCACCCCTTCCCCGTGGTGGGGGGTGCAAGCGTGACACCCCTTCCCAGAGGGTGGAGGGGTGCAAGCGTGGCACCCCTTCCCCGTGGGTGGGGGGGTGCAAGCGTGACACCATCCCCCAAAGGTGGGGGGGTGCAAGTGTGGCACCCCTTCCCCGTGGTGGGGGGTGCAAGCGTGACACCCCTCCACCGTGGGTGGGGGGGTGCCAGCGCGACACCCCTCCACCACCGTGGGTGGGGGGCTGCAAGGGTTGGTGGCAACAGCGACTTCATTTTCGATTGGAGGGTACCCCTGATCCACTTGTGGTGAAGGCCGACACCCCTCCATCGTCGTCGCGGGGTGCAACCACCCTACACTCTCTCATTGATTGCGTGGGCTCACCTTCGGCAATCGTCGTACACCTTGCGCCATACATGGATGTCGGCCTGACACCCCTCCTTCGTCCATGTGGGGTGTCTCCATGGCCGTTGGACAGGTGAACTTTCCTGGAACGTGTGCTGCGGGCGTGATGCCCCTGCATCGTCAATGGGGTGCCTCTTGAATCCGTAGGGTGGTACCCCTTTGTCAAGCAGCGGGGTGCACTCGTCACCCGTCTCCGTCGTTGAGGTGGGTTTGCCTCAATCATCGAAGGGGTGGTGACACCATCTTCCGAGGCAGCATGCCCCTATGTCCATGTGGGTGTGCATGTGTGACACCCGTGTCTGGTCAAAGTGGGGATGCCTTATTCTCGATGGGGGTGTCCCTCGTCCATGGGTCCTGCAGGCATGACCACCGTCCATCTTCGAACGGGGAGTGCCCTTCGGTCAATAGGGGACTGTCGGCCTGACACCCCTCCATCGTGGTTGGGGGGCTGCCCCCATCGTCGATGCTGGGGTGCAGGTGGGACCGCCGTCCAGCGTCGCTCAGGGAGTGCCCGTATCGTCACGTGGGGGTTCGAGCGTGACACTTGTCCATCATCGATTGGGGGCTGCCTCCTCGATCGATGGTGTGGGCCCCATCGTTGACGGTGGGGTGCCCCTTCGTCTCTGTGGGGGTGCGTTCTTGACACCCCTCCATTGACAAAGGGGGGGTGCATCTTTCCTCGATGGGGGCCGCTCCTTCGTCCATATGGGGCGCCCCATCGTCGATGGGCCGGCACAGGAATCACACCCCTCCTTCGTCGAACGGGGTGGACTTCCATCCTCCAGTGGGGCTCTCACACACCTCCATCGTCCCAGGAGGGTGCGTCCTTTGTGGACCGGTGGGTGCCCCATCGTCGGTGGGTGGTGCAAAAGTGATACCCCTCCATCCTCCAACCTCCTGGTGGTTGCCTCCAGCATTGATGGGGTGGCAGGGTGGACCCCTCCACTGTCATTGGGCAGGTGCCCATTCGGTGATTTGGGGGTGCAGGCGTGACACCGCTCCATCGTCGACGGGGGCAGCCAAGAGAGTCCATGGGGAGGTTTCCGAGTGACACCCCCCAAACGTCGATGGAGGGTGCCCCCGTCACCGATTGGGGTTTTCCCCTTCCTGGATGGTGGGGTGCAAGCGTGACACCACCCCTTTGTCTCGCTCTGGGTGTCCCCAGGGTCGATAGGGGGTGCAGGCGTGACATCCAACCATCGTTGATGTTGGGGAGCAAGGGGATACCCAATCTATCGTCAATGTTGGGGTGCGAACGGGACACCCCTCCATGATCGAGGTACGGGTGCAATCCTGACAGGCCTCCGTCCTCGATGTTGGGGTGTAAGGGGGACACCCCACCATCGTCGATGTTGGGGTGCAAGGGGGCACCCCATCGTCGATGTTGGGGTGCAAAGGGGACACTCCTCCCACATCGATGTTGGGCTGCATGCATGACACCCCACCTTCGTCGATGTTGGGGTGCAAGGGGGACACCCCACCATCGTCGAGGTTGGAATAGAAGGCTAAGACGCCACCATCGTCGAGGTCGGGTGCAAAGATGACACCCCTGCACCGTCGATGTTGGGGTGCAAGGGGACACCCCACCGTCGTCCAAGTTGGGGAGCAAGGGGGACACACCTCCAACATCGATATTGGGCTGCATGCATGACACCCTACCATCGTCCATGTTGGGGTCCAAGGGGGACACCCCCCATCGTCGATGTTGGGGTGCAAGGGGACACCCCTCCATTGTCGATGATGTGGTGCACACGTGTCACCCCTCCACTGACGATGTTGGGGTACATGGGTGACACACCACAGAGCCAGAAGCGGGGTCGACTTGCACAGTATGGCATCCCCGCGCGGGGCTCCAACTCGAACACTGAGTGGGCGCGACACGGGGCTCCAACAGACACACCGCCAAAGCACAAAGCGGGGCTCCAACTGGCACACCTGAGAGGCACAGGCAGACGTCGACGTCCCACATCGGGGAAGCCCGACGCAGGGCAAGAACTTGCACAGCATGCCATCACAACGCGGGGAGACGTTTCGAAAACCGAGTGGGCACGATGTGGTGCTGGAACTGGCAGACGGCAAGGGCCCCAAGTGGCGCTCCAACTCACACGTCACGGGATCCCAATATAGGCCTCCACCCGAAAACACGCAGGCCCCGAGTCGGGGCTCGAACTGGCAAACACAGAGTGCCCAATGCGGGCCTCGAACTTGCACAAGGGAACGGCCCCCACCCGGGGCTCGAACTCGCACAGCACAAGTGCCAGACGCGGGGCTCGAACTCAGAAACCAAGAGAACCGAGACGGGACTCGAACTCACAACGCAGAGGGCCCGAAGGAGGCGTGAACTGAGAAACGCGAAGGACCCGAAGCGGGATTCGAACTCAGATACCTAGAGCGAAGACACACCCATTTCCGGTTCCCACGGAACCTCCGATTTCATAGGGCCGTCATCCCTCCACCGCGGGTGGGGGGGTGCCAGCGTGACACCCCTCCACCGTGGGTGGGGGGGTGCAAGCGTTGGTGGTGACAGCGACTTCATTTTCGATTGGAGGGTACCCCTTGATCCACTTGTGGTGAAGGCCGACACACCTCCATCGTCGTCGCGGGGTGCTACTCCCCTACACTCTCTCATTGATAGGGTGGCTCACCTTCGGCAATCGTCGTACACCTTGCGCCATACATGGATGTCGGCCTGACACCCGTCCTTCGCCCATGTCGGGGGTCTCCATAACCGTTGGACAGGTGAACTTCCCTGGAAGGTGTGCTGCGGGCGTGACGCCCCTGCATCGTCAATGGGGTGCCTCTCTAATCCATAGGGTGGTACCCCCTTTTCGTCCAGCAGAGGGTGCACGCGTCACCCATCTCCATCTTTGATGTGGGTTCGCCTCCATCGTCGATGGGGTGGTGACACCGTCTTCCGAGGCAGCATGCCCCTATGTCCATGGGGGTGTGCATGTGTGACACCCCTCTCTTGACGATGTGGGGATGCCTGATTCTCGATGGGGTGTCCCTCGTCCATGGGTGCTGCAGGCATGACCACCGTCCATCTTCGAACAGAGAGTGCCCTTCGGTCAATGGGGGACTGTCGGCCTGACACCCCTCCATCGTGGTTGGGGGACTGCCCCCATCGTCGATGCTGGGGTGCAGGTGGGACCGCCGTCCAGCGTCGCTCGGGGAGTGCCCGTATCCTCACGTGGGGGTTCGAGCGTGACACTTGTCCATCATCGATTGGGGGCTGCCTCCTCGATCGATGGTGTGGGCCCCATCGTTGGCGGTGGGGTGCCCCTTCGTCTCTGTGGGGGTGCGTTCTTGACACCCCACCATTGACAAAGGGGGGTGCATCCTCCCTGGATGGGGGCCGCCCCTTCGTCCATATGGGGTGCCCCATCGTCGATGGGCCGGCACAGGAATCACACCCCTCCTTCGTCGAACGGGGTGGACTTCCATCCTCCAGAGGGGTCCCCCCATCGTTGACAGGGCTTGCAGCTCTCACACACCTCCATCGTCCAAGGAGGGTGCATCCTTCGTGGACCGGGGGGTGCCCCATCGTGGATGGGCGGTGCAAGGGTGATACCACTCCATCCTCCAACCTCCTGGTGGTTGCCCCCAGCGTTGATGGGGTGGCAGGGTGGACCCCTCCACTGTCATTGGGCAGATGCCCATTCGGTGACTTGGGGGTGCAGGCGTGACACCACTCCATCGTCGACGGGGGCTGCCTCATGAGTCCATGGGGAGCTTTCCGAGTGACACCCCCCAAACGTCGATGGAGGGTGCCCCTGTCACCGATTGGGGCTTTCCCCTTCCTGGATGGTGGGGTGCAAGCTTGACACCACCCCTTTGTCTCGCTCTGGGTGTCCCCAGGGTCGATGGGGGTGCAGGCGTGACATCCATCCATCGTCGATGTTGGGGAGCAAGGGAACACCCAATCTATCGTCAATGTTGGGGTGCGAACGGGACACCCCTCCATGATCGAGGTACGGGTGCGATCCTGACACGCCTCCGTCCTCGACGTTGGGGTGTAAGGGGACACCCCACCATCGTCGATGTTGGGGTGCAAGGGGACACCCCCCATCGTCGATGTTGGGGTGCAAAGGGGACACCCCACCATCGTCGAGGTTGGAAAAGAAGGCTAAGACGCCACCATCGTCGAGGTCGGGGTGCAAGGGTGACACCCCTGCACCGTCAATGTTGGGGTGCAAGGGACACCCCACCACCGTCGATGTTGGGGTGCAAGGGGACACCCCACCGTTGAGTTGGGGTGCAAGGGGGACACTCCTCCAACATCGATATTGGGCTGCATGCATGACACCCTACCATCGTCCATTTTGGGGTCCAAGGGGGACACCCCATCGTCGATGTTGGGGTGCAAGGGGACACCCCTCCATTGTCGATGATGTGGTGCACACGTGTCACCCCTCCATGGACAATGTTGGGGTACATGGGTGACACACCAGAGATCCAGAGGCGGGGCTCGACTTGCACAGCACGGCATCCCCGCGCTGGGCTCCAACTCGAACACCGAGTGGGCGCGACGCGGGGCTCCGACAGACACACCGCCAAAGCACAAAGCGGGGCTCCAACTGGCACACCTGAGAGGCACAGGCAGACGTCGACGTCCCACATCGTGGGAGCCCGACGCAGGGCAAGAACTAGCACAGCATGCCATCACAACGCGGGGAGACGTTTTGAAAACCGAGTGGGCACGATGTGGTGCTGGAACTGGCAGACGGCAAGGGCCCCAAGTGGCGCTCCAACTCACACGTCACGGGATCCCAATACAGGCCTCCACCCGAAAACACGCAGGCCCCGAGTCGGGGCTCGAACTGGCAAACACAGAGTGCCCAATGCGGGCCTCGAACTTGCACAAGGGAACGGCCCCCACCCGGGGCTCGAACTCGCACAGCACAAGTGCCAGACGCAGGGCTCGAACTCAGAAACCAAGAGAAACGAGACGGGACTCGAACTCACAACCCAGAGGGCCCGAAGGAGGCGTGAACTAGGAAGCCCAAAAGACCCATGCGTGATTCGAACTCAGATACCTAGAGGGAAGACCACACCCATTTCCGGTTCCCACGGACCCTCAGATTCCATAGGGCCGTCATCCCTCCACGGTGGGTGGGGGGGTGCAAGCGTGACACCCCTCCACGGTGGGTGGGGGGGTGCAAGCGTGACACCCCTCCACCGTGGGTGGGGGGGTGCAAGCGTGACACCCCTCCACGGTGGGTGGGGGGGTGCAAGCGTGACACCCCTCCACCGTGGGTGGGGGGGTGCAAGCGTGACACCCCTCCACCGTGGGTGGGGGGGGTGCAAGCGTGACACCCCTCCACCGTGGGTGGGGGGGTGCAAGCGTGACACCCCTCCACCGTGGTTGGGGGCCGCAAGCCTGACACCATCCGCCATTTGCAGGGCGGTGCAAGCCTCATGGTGTCTCTTCCAGAACAGTCCCCAGAATGTGGAGCTGGCAGTGTTAAGAAGACTTCATCCAACACCGCTGTCTCTGGGCCTTCCTTCTTCACCGAGCCATGTTTAGGATCCCTGTAGCCCTTCCGGAGAACAGGGCTCCTGCTCAGTTTGCCCAGTTCCCCAAACAGCCCATCCCCCACCCTGCTTCCCTCAGCTAAACCCCTCTGCTCCTCAAACTCCAGCAGCAAGCGAACTCCCCGAACCAGGTTGCGCCTCAGAGACCTGGTGTGAGCCCGGGTCTCCAGGGACAGGGACACCCATGTGAGGCCCACAGGAAAGTGGAGAAAAACGCCACTCACCTCTTTGGCTTCCAGGGACGTCCTTCTAGCTCTGCAGAAGCGCTGGAAAGGGCCAGCCAGGAAGGATCGGGTAAGATCGGCTTGAAGCTGGGCGGATTGATATGAGGACCTTCGTGCAGACTCGCTGCATACACCTCGGGCCCCAGGGCGGAGTCTTGATCTCCAGCACCTGCTTATACTCACCCAGGGCAGCCCCACCTATGACCCCTGAGTCACATGGACATCTGCTTTTGACAAGTAACTTCTAGCAGGTGCGAGTGTGTACACACAAACATACGCGTGGAGGAAAGTTTGGGAACCCCTGGTCGCGGCTCCGGATCGCTAGGTGTGTATTTTCACTGCTGTTCATTATCACGGCATCGGAGGGACCTCAGTTATGAGAGGTCTGCTTTTTTCTTTAAGGTTTGTTTCCTTGCGTTCTCTTAATGAGCAAAGACGGTTACAGCCCTTAGCTCTCCCTGACAGCCAGGCAATTTACAGACAAGGAAGCAAAGCTTCAGGATTCCAAATCACCCCATTTAAAAATAGCAGTCCCCCGCATTTTTTCAAGTCTTGCATGGCCATTCTAGAGCCACTATAAAATATTATAAATTATGAAAATAAAACTGATAATCGCCCTGTAATCCCACCAGGTACAATACCAATGCTCAGTGATGTTTTGATACATTTCCATCCATGACTTTTTCTGTATATATGTTTGACATAATTGGGAGCATATCAAATACAGGTTTTTTTTAAAAAAAGCAGCTCAATTAAAGAATAGTTAACATCTCATAAGGTGCCCATATTTAGTGTGTGTCATTTAATATGTTTTGACACATACACACTTATGAAACATCACCACAGTCAAGAAAATAATGTATCCATCGCTTCCGAGTTACTATTTTAGGTGGAGTTTTTAGTTTGGAATAGTTTTGGAGTTCCAGAAAAGTTGCAAAGAGAGAGTTCCAGTATACCTCAGACCCAGTTTCCCCTAACATTAATATCTCGCATTCCATGTATATTTATTAAAACCCAGGCTTTGATATTGGTACATTACTATTAGTTCAACTACAGACTTCATTTGGATTTCACTGCTGAATTTTCCACGGTGCCCTTTTAACTGTTCTAGGATCCAACTCAGGATACCGAATTGCGTTTTGTCAAATGTAATTTTATGGCTTATCTTTACTTACTTAGTGTTATCTGTCTTCAAAAAAAAAAAAGGAAAAGAAGAAAAAGACCTTCAAAAACATTGTCTTAAATGACTACTTCGTATTTCTTGGTATCACTTTTTCATATTGCTTGACTTAGGTGATCCCTAAGGGTTGTTCTTCTAAGTGATGTTGCCAGGAAAATCTCTGCACCTAAATCTTTGTTCACATCTTGTGTTCTTTCCTTGGGATTTTTTTTCTCTCCCTTCTCCCCTGGGTTAATTGAGATATAATCGATTCATAAGATTATTTTCCTTGAAATACAACTATTAAGTCAAAGGCCTTTAATATATACTTGCTTCTAGTCTTCTCAAGAAGGCAGTAGCATTTGGCAATCGTCATAATACTTGTTTCACAGCAGAATTACCAGAAGAAGCCAAAATTAAAGTGTGAAGGCTTGGGGTGCCTGGGTGACTCAATCAGTTAAGCGCCCTGAGTCAGGCCATGATCTTGTGGTCCATGGGTTTGAGTCTGTCAGTGGGCTCTGTGCTGACAGCTCAGAGCCTGTGGCCTGCTTTGGATTTTGTGTCTCCTTCTCTCTCTCTCTTCTCTTCCTCTCTCTTTCTTTCTCTCAAAAATAAGTGAACATTAAAAATTTTTTAATGATAAAAAAATAAAGTATGAAGGCTTGGGGAGAAATGGGATATTCACATTGGGGAATAACTCCCCAATATTAGTCCTTGATTACAGAGGAGAGAGTAGCCACTTTAAGTGGAGAAACCCGGCAGGCACCATCATAATTGAGTGATCAGAGTTAAAGACATTGGATTGGCACAGGCCAACACCTGAACCTCCTTGTCTGACATGCAAAGAAAACCACGAGATAGATCTCTGACATTCCTGCCGGAGTTGCATCACCTGAATCGAATAACGAGAAAACTTTAGGCAAACCCAAAGCGAAGAACATTGTACACCATAATTGGCCGTACTTTGCAAAAACATCAAGGTCATGGAAGACAAAGGGAAGCTGAGGAACATTCTAGATGAAAGGAGATTAGAGAGACATGACCACCAAATGCAATATATAATCCTGGCTTGGATCCTGAACCATTCCTAAAGAACTTTTTTGAAAAATTGGAAAAATTTACATAGAAGACATTATTGGGAACATTGATCCATAGATTAGATAATAATACCATATCAGTGTTAATTTCCTCAGTTTGATAAATATTTATTTTATGGAGGAGGCAGTGTGGATTTCCAACTATGAGGTATTCTGGAGAGACCTGATATGAGACTTTTTTTAAGGGCTAAGAGGCATATTCTGATGTTCTAGGATTCTACCGTCAGAAAACTCTTACTATCTCACCAAGGTGATGGCAAGATGCTTCCACAAAGCCTTGAAGTTTCCAATTTCCAGGAAAGTTGCAAATTCCAACCAAAATCTCCCAAACCTTATTCAACTTTTCATAATTGCCCTATGATGCTTTGTAGCTGAAAACATCCAGTCCAAGATCATGCGTTGTAACCAAGTTTTATGTCTCTCCTGCCTCCTTCAATCTGGGCTGAATCTGGAAGGAAGGAAGAAAGAAAGGAGGAAGGAGGGAAGGGAGGATTGGTCTAGATTTTTAGAGCACTCTTTGTTTTCTCAACATCAAGTTTCTGACTAGGAAAATCTTGGAAGCACAGAAAAGACACAGAAGAAACTTCTCTCAGATTCACTGCTCCCAGATGAGCATTCTTCACTCTTGGACGAATCCCTTGTTTTTTGCTTTCTGATTCATGGTTGAGGTTGGAGTGAATAGATAACATTTCAGGGGTACATGGCATCTCTTGGTGAGCTTGCTCAAAGTATAGATCTTTGTCCTTGCTCTACCCCAAGTCCACTGAGTGGTGGACATCTGTGTTTTATTTTGAGGTGGGGGACAGGGTCAGAGAGAGAGGGAGACAGAGAATCTGAAGCAGGCACTGCACTGTCAGCACAAAGCCCAACATGGGGCTTGAACCCACGATCCGTGAGATCATGACCTGAGCCAAAGGCAGATCCTCAACTGACTGAGTCACTCAGGTATCCATGGCATGTCATTTTAACCGTTCGTAGGGATGCTGATGAAAGTGAAGAATTTGAGAATCATCTTTGCATTCTGGATTTGTCATTTCATATTTATTATGTCATAAACTTTTCCCTTCACCATGAGACGGTCTTTTCAATCACCTCTATGAGCAGGTATTAGTGATTTTTAAAAAACCTTCTAAAAACCAGCCACCCCCCTCTTCCTGGTTGGTAACTTGTGTTCTAAGAGATGACCTACCAAGAGGTGGACACACAGCAGGGGCTGAGGGAGGGTCTGTGGAATCCCAGTGACCCCGGATGGACGCACATTGTCAGGAAACGGAGTGAAGCGGCACCCGCTCCGGACGCTCTCAGGCTTGGGTGTAAGAGTGAGCTGAGGCCATTGCTGGGCAGGATCTGCTCAAATTAAAACTACACGTAGCCATTGGCCAGCGTTTCCACGACCAGGAATTGGTTTCCTGCAGATATTCTGCACATAGAAAGGCAGACGATCTAGGGAGCTCCCTGCAGCATTGCCAGTAAGAGCGGATGACCGGAGGTGACATAAATATCTGCGAGTACGGGATGGAGACCCCGCCCACGGAGTGTGCGGTAGCCTTGATAGGAATGTGGCGGTTGGGCATGGAGGGACACTTGGAGTTGGCTCTAATGCCTCATCGGCTGGACGAAGACCTTCTCTGGATGTGTTTTAAAGGATTAGATGCGGAGCCTGGGTGGCTCAGTGGGTTAAGCGCCCGACTTCACCTCAGGTCATGATCTCACAGCTCGTGAGTTCAAGCTCCGCGTAGGGCTGTGTGCTGACAGCTCATGACAGCTCAGAGCCTGGAGCCTTCTTCAGAATCGGTGTCTCCCTCCCTCCCTCTCTCTCTACCCCTTCCTGGCTTGCATTCCGTCTGGCTCTCTCGGAAATAAACATTATTACAAAAATTTTTAAGGGTGAGAGATAACTGTCCATTTGCAGGTTTGTATATGCCTAAAACATTTCTGGAAGGACACAGGAGAGACTTAAGATAGTCGCAGTTGTGGAGGAGTGGCCTCAGAGGCCTCAGAGGTCTGGAGCAAAAAGAAGATCTGTGTATTTTCTTGTGCTATTTGAAAATTTCACCCTGTGGATGTATGATCTGCTTAGTTAAAAAAAAAAACAAAACCTAGAACAAACAAGTAAATAAATGCTAATGAAATGTCAGCTGGAGGCAGGGAGGCACTGATTTGGAACGCGGGTGCTGTGGCACCTGCCCTGGCATGGTATTTCCAGGTGATCTTAATGGGTCCTGATGCCTCTTCCTGATTGTGGTGGGTCGGCCTGTCCGAGATGCATGTGTCACATGCCCCCGCTGCAGCGAGGGGGGAGGTGTCTGTGTGCTGAGCACGTGCTATGCAGAGCCTCTGTGCTGCCGCCTGGGAAGCTCAAGTCCAGTCCCCAGGTTTCCCAGTCAGCTCCCGGACCTCTGGGCTTCTTCCCGCTGCTCTCGTGATCCGTAGGACCTTGCTGCTCTGTGGCCGCCTCCTCCCGGGTTTATGAAGTCGCTCCTGGGCCTAAAGTCCAGCCCACGTCCAGTCTAATGTGGTGATTGTGAGTGGCAGCTAAGAGGGCAGGGCACGGGGTTCAATCCCTGCTTCCACTGCTTACTGTGTGGCCTTGGCAAACTTAGTCAACTTCTCTGAGCCTTCCTTCCTCCTCTGTAAGATGGGGTTCCTATACATATCCATCTAAGATGGGGTTCATAGTCATATCCATCTATCTCACGTGGCCGTGTTAAATGAGATAGTCTGTAGAAAGAGCTCGTCGGTTATCAGCGATTTATTCCGGTAACAAACATTTATCAACCCCCCTAGTAAATGCTGCATCCTTTGCTAAGCGCTGGGAGTTAACAACGTTTTTAAAAATCTGTATTCTTACTTTATTCTTAAAGAACTCAGGAAAAAGGGTAATTCATAATATTTAATAGTTACTTTTCAAAGTGCTTCCACATTTATGGTCTTTAATTTTTGTTATAACCGTACGAGTTTGTTATTATTATTCAGATTTTTCTCAAATGTTTATTTATTTATTTTGTGGTGGGAGGAAAGGGGCAGAGAGAGAGGATCTCAAGCAGGCACCACACTGTCAGCGTGGAGCCCAATGAGGGGGCTTGATCTCCCCAACTGGGAGATCATGACCTGAGCTGAAATCCAGAGTCGGACGCTTAACCAACTGAGCCACCAGGAGCCCCCAAAATTACTTTATATTTTTATTCTTTTTAATTTTTTAATGTTTATTTATTGTTGAGATAGACACCGACAGAGCATGAATGGGGGAAGGGGAGAGACATAGGGAGACACAGAATCCAAAGCAGGCTCCAGGCTCCGAGCCGTTAGCACAGAGCCCGACGCGGGTCTCCAACTCGTAAGCCATTAGATCATGACCTGAGCGGAAGTCAGACACTCAACTGACTGAGCCACCCAGGCACCCCCCCAAAAATTGCTTTTTAAAGACAAGTATCAGAACACAATAATGAAAGGTAACTTGTGATTATTTGTGTTCAATCAACTTTATTTACATAGGGTTTGTTTTTTGTTTTTGTTTTTGTTTTTGAGTCTACATGGGTCCTTTAGGATTCATCTAAAGGAAACATCCTCAGGGCGCCTGGGTGGCTCAGTCGGTTAAGCATCAACATCAGATCAGGTCATGATCTCACAGTTTGTGGGTCTGAGTCCCACGTCGGGCCCTGTGCCTACAGCCCCGAGCCTGAGGCCTGCTTCAGATTCTATGTCTTCCTCTCTCTCTCTGACATTCTCCAACTTGTGCTCTGTCTCAAAAATAAACATTTAAAAAAATTTAGATAATCCAATCCGTGTATATGTGTGTATAGTCACTAATGGTAAAGAAAGAATGGAAATAAAAATCCATGGAAGAGAAAAAGAATTTAGTTAGTAAAATCTTTTCTAGAAAGATGTTAGAAGTCATTATTATTCCAAGAAAAGAATCCTCTCATATATATATATATATATATATATGGATGTATATGTATATCTATACACACACATATATCTCGAAGAGCTCTCCAATGACATGACGGTATTTTATGAAATTATTTTAAAAAATCAATATTACCTGTCAAGTACTAGCTCTTGCAGGTGGAACCCAAACTACTCAGTTTATGTGAAAGCTTTTAATAGAACTTGCCCTGATGATTTATTTCTAAATCTTCCTTCCCCCCCCCCCCCCCCGCCAGCTCAATACAATATCACTACTTAATTTCATGACTGTGCAAAGTTGTTTAGGCACTACTTGGGGAAGAAGTATTAAGAGTTCAAGTAAATGCAAATGATGTTTTGCTACCTTTTCTCAACAGATTTCGATGAGAATACAGACTACAATATTTAACCGTATTATGCATATATCGTTTCCACAGTCATATGTAACTTGGTATCTTTTGTAGTCCCTAAGGGAAATGGTCCTAGTGTTATTATCTAGGCTGAAAACTAGGGTTTGCCTTGTAATTCTCTATCAGGGCCTGATAACCACGTGATGCTGAAAAATCGCAAGAGAGTATGAATCGTTCTGTTTGCTCGGTTTCATAAAGCTTGCTATAGACCTTCCCCCCTGTTCTCTAACCTCAGGGGAAACAGGACTGAGTTCTAGAGATACATCCATTTATTGTAAAAGTTGAATGCGGTTAGGTATCTCCCCAACCCGTCCACACACACTGGAGACTTGAGAACCCCATTTTAGGTCTCCTTAAATAACCTTCTCCTTTTAACAGTCCCCTATTTCCAGCCCCATAGAAAACGGTGCATTGAAAGGGGAGTGTTGGGTGGCACTGCTTGCCTTGAGAGAGCCCCGGGTTCCCGCTCCTGGGAGCAAGCAGTGAGTGTCATCCCATGAAGCATTTACTGTTTTGGACAGAGCTGTGTCCTGTGGCCCAAGATGGTTCACTTCAGTTTTCCAGTCTTCCCTTGGGAAAATTCTCTGCCTGGAACAACCTGGACAGGCTTTGCCACTGTGGACCTAGTACAGTCAAGAGAAGGGCTCTGCATAGCTGGGATCAAGCCCTATGGCTTCCAGCGAACACTGGGTTGTTGTCCAGTAAAGGTGGTCAAAGGTGCTGAATGTTGTCATACTGCCACAGGCTGAGCTGCTGCAAACCTCTCACCCCTGAAAAACGTTTTCTAAGAAAGAGCAGATAGTGTTAAGGAGCACGGGCTGGGAGGTCGGACTGCTTGCATCTCGATCCTTCCTTCCCCGCTGGTGAGCTGGGTTATCATGGCCAAGTGACCCCAACTCTCTGAGCCAAAGCTCTTAAATGTACTTAGCACTTTGGAGAAGTGTCTATTCATATCTTCCGCCCATTTCTTCACTGGGTTGTTTGTAGAGACTAAGTGCCCATCAACTGACGAATGGATAAAGAAGTTATGGTACTTATATACAATGGACTACTACGTGGCAATGAGAAAAAATGAAATCTGGCCACGTGTAGCCAGATGGATGGAACTGGAGGGTATTATGTTAAGTGAAATAAGTCAGTCAGAAAAAGACAGATACCATATGTTTCCACGAATAGGTGGACTTTGTGAGACTAAGCAAAAACCAGGGGGAGAGGAAGAGGGGAAAGTTAAAAAAGACACAGAGAGGGAGGGAGATAAAACATAAGAGACTCTCAAAGACTAAGAAAAAAACTGAGGGTAAGGGGGATGAGGGAGGGGGGAGAGGGGGTGATGGGCATTAAAAAGGGCACATGTTGGGATGAACACTGGGTGTTATATGTAAACCAATTTGAAAATAAACTATTATAAAATTTTTAAAAAATGTACTTAGCACCTAAAAAGCATTCAAAACCGTAGCTCTTACGATCATGGAGTATTTTATTGTTTTCCATAGTAGAAGGCACTTATTTTGTAATGTGTTTTTTTCCTTTTAGAGAAAAAGTAATTATAAGTGGATGAGTTGGTAATTATCTATTATCAGAATGAGACCCACTCATCTCCAAAATCATTTCCTAACTTCTCCTGAACAAACCATCTTTAGGGAATATTGCTGGTTACTTAAAAACTGGTTAGAATTTCACAGGATTCCCTATTCTTGGCATGTCTTTGCTGTATTTTGAATCAATTCTTTTATATATTAGGTTTTTGGGGAAGGAGACTTAGAAGGTTCATTCCCATTACTTTTAATTTAATCCATATATCCCCCAATAAAATAAAATAATAAAATAAAATAAAATAAATAAAAAGTTACACCTTTTACTGAACTCTGTACCTGACCTCCTCAATCTATACCTGCTGTGAAGAAAAATGTAGCACCAATCGAGACTGCAGAAAAATGCTAAAACAAGAGCATTCGAATTTTTCAAAATTCGAATTTTCTCGTACCACATAGCAATGAGCTATGGTGCATCGCCGATCTGTGGTATAATTAACTTCTCATCTTTTGTTCCTTAAGAATTTACATATCCAATTATCTTCCCATTTAATGTCTCACGGTTTTGCCACATTGACTAAAACTTTGTAACAAGATAGTCTTGTGATTTAATGGACATTGCAGCTCATCTGTACGGGTATGCCAGCATGCTACTGCACGGCGCTGTGAAATATTCCTGGCACGACTGGTGCCCAGGCTCCCCGTCTGCCAGGGCGACGGACGAGATCACGCCATGGTCAGCGGCTGCAGAGAAGCAGCAGCAAAGGAGATCGCACAAAAATGACACGGATTTCAAACCACTGTGCTCCTTTGTCAAGGGATGCCGGTGCATTTCCTCAAAGCCGGTGCCAGTCTAGATGACGGGGCCAAAAGCTCCATTCTTGCCCCACCAGAGTTTCTGTTTTGCTTCCTTCGAGAATTCTGCAAGAATTCCCACTCGTTCCGTCAGAATAGACCCAGTGAAGAGTCTCCTAAGCGGAGGGCCACTCCCATCCCACGAGGACGCCAATCTGCGGAGTCACCGCACTGTGAACGCACTCAGAGCATGGGGCTTTAGTTCTAGTCTCTGCGACGAGGTTTTTATAGATGGCCAGTGCATGTGCTAAGGAGGATTTTCTCGTCACCCAGAAGGCAAGATCAACTTTGATTTGTACCGACTGCGTTGTTAACAATGCCGGAAGTCTCCAAGTTTAGTAGCAAATGTGGCCTACCCAGCTCCTTGTCAAACCACGCCTGCGTAGCTCTAATGGAATACAGTCATGCACTTTGTTAGGAAGGAAAGGAGATGACCTGCGTTTTGCCTAGCACTGTGGGAGTCGTGACCACACGGTAGGATGCGGTCTGTTCACGGAATTTTCAAAGACCACGCTTGGGGATCAAGGTGGGATGGAGGTCGACAGGCAGACAGTCATCGTATGCCGCCGAGAGACACTAATTCACCAGCAGAGCTGAGGGACACAGCACTCGGAGAATTGACTCAAGCACCCATGCAGAGACATGCTGGTATCATTTATTCTTTTATTTTCCAGCTCCCCCAACTCCTCTCTTTTTCAAAGAGAGGGCAGCTCTACTGTGAATATAATTTAGGATAGGAGGAGAGGAGCCAGCTCTCTGCTTTATGCAAAAGGACATAAATCCACAGATTGGCCTGGAGTACTTTTGCATTTCTTTTTTTTTTTTTTTTTTTAATTTTTTTTTTTTAATGTTTATTTATCTTTAAGAGAGACATAGAGGCACAGCGTGAACAGGGGAAGGGCAGAGAGAGAGGGAGACACAGAATCAGAAGCAGGCTCCAGGCTCTGAGCCGTCAGCACAGAGCCCGACGCGGGGCTCGAACTCAGGGACCGCGAGACCATGACCCGAGCTGAAGTCGGACGCTCAACCGACTGAGCCACCCAGGCGCCCCTACTTTTGCATTTCAACATGGGGAGGGGTGCACAGCTGCCGCTTCTGGCACAGCAAAAAACCAGGGGAAGTGAAACTCAGGCAGACCGCCAGCGGCCGTCACCTTTCTTCAGCAGGCCCGTGAGGTCGTCTCCTATCCCCTTCTCACTCAGCTCATCCAAGCTGTAGTACCGGCGAATGATTTTCCCAGCGGTGACCACGACGACTCAGAGCCCGTGGGTGTCCTGGCCTAGCCGGCATCCAATGGGAGACGACACCACCATGGCCAGGTTCTGGTAGGTGCCCCCCACATTCCTGTGGTAGTGGCCTGAGGACACCACTGTCACACCTGCGGGGGAGGGAACCAGACATTAGGGGCCAAGGATTTCCATGCAGAGAAATTGGGGGCCTCCCCTGCTTTCTTCTGGGAACAACACAGAGTGTTATTAAATTAAATGCATAATATTACTCAGTGCCTAAAAAATGAGAAGGCAGCATAGGTGACATCCAGAATCTTTCCAGGGAATAATTCATCGATATAACATATTATTAACATGTTGGTCATAACCGCTGCAAGAAAGTGCCAGGGAACAAGAGGAAAGAAGGAAGATAAAGTGAATGACTTTGGGAGAGATACAGGAAGTGGAAGGAAATATTCTGAGGCCTGTATCAACAGCCATAGGATGCAAGTTAAATGTCTACAAAAAGTAATGTTTATGGAGTTGTAATCAAGATAGCACAGCACGCTCAACATGTAATGTACCTTCTCTACTCCACACTCAAGGGCCATGGTGGATAAATAGGAAAAAAGAAAACCAAAGGACAGAAGTCGCCTCAGCATCAAAACAAAGAGCTCTGTAGATGAGAAACGAGACAGAAAGGCAGAGTGATGAGTGGGGTTGCAGTGTTGCTGGAGTGAAGCTCCTGTGGTGGGTAACAGAGACTGAAAGCAGTTTCTGTGAGATAAGCAAATAAAGCCCGGGGTCTGTTTGGAGTGGAGGTGGCTTGAGGGCCTCTGTTTATAAGGAGGTTGCAGAAAACCGTGGCTGTCTGCGCCCCGGGGAATTGGTGTGCGGGTGTCTTTAACAAGTACTCCAGAAAATAAAAGAGAACCGATTTGTAATGTTGACTCATCTCTGTGGGGTGAACACTCTTGTCATAGCTGATTTCAAAATACCAGTGTGATGTCACTGACCCAGACGTGGGAAGAGATGTGGCAAGCGAATCGTTCTATGGCGCCTCTGCCACACAGATACAAAAGCTGTAAGCGACCTCCCGGCATCGTAATAGCAACATGTAGCAAGGTAATTAGAAAATAGTCAGTTTTGAGTATTTATTACCTTTGCTTGTCAACATAATTTATTCATTGGCAAGTTCAGAGAATTTAATTTTTAATGATCATTGTTTGACAATGAGCTCGCAAAATTCCTTAAAATGTATTCATTGATTTTCGTGAGCTGGGTAGGAGGAGCTGTCTCCAGGACACCACTGGGCTGGGGCTTGGAGCGATCCATGGGTCTAGGATGGAGGGACACTCAGAGGCTCAAGTCTAGGAAATGAGACATGTTTTCTCAGTGTTATGGTGGGTGAGGGCCTTCCAGCTCTACTATAAGAACTGGTCCCAGAGGGGGCTGGGGTGGAGGAGCCCAAACCACTAAGCAGAGAGAAACTATTCAAGAGAGAAAGTGAAGGAAAAAACAAAGCAAAAAGAACAACTTATGTCTTACTCAAATTGAATCTGAAATCAAATCCCACCCCGCCTGTGAAGAAATGTCATGCTGAGAAAGACAGTCTACAGACTTCTACATAAAGAATACGAATTCATTCCAGATGAAATGAATCCTATAAAACTGCCTGCCAAATACTTAAAATGAATATGTTTAGGGCATCAAAAGGTCCACATTAAAGGACTACTGTCTATAAAGAACAACATGCTATGGAACAAAACAGGTATGAATGAAATGAGAATAATTAGCAACAAAAGTTTAGAGATAGTAGGCCATAAAAGACACAGCCATTAAAATAAAAAAACAAAGACAACTCTCAATAAATGAGATCGATGCTAGACTCGACAGTGTTCAGAGAGGAACAGTGAATTAAAAGACAGAATGGAGGCAATGAACCAAAGACAACACAGAAACCCAGACACAAGCAATAAGAACATGCAGTTCAAAGAACCCAAAGAATGGATTAAGAGCTATCAATGGATACTTAAGAGGAGCTGGAACAGGAGACAGGAGGAAAGAATAGTAAGAATAACTTACGAAGGCATCACAGACAGCAGGCACCCCTAGCAATAACAGAATCAAAGAGTAATGCCATCCAATGCTGGGGGCAAGCAACTATGAACCTCAAATTTTATATCCAGCTAAACCATCATTCAAGTTGAAGGGCAAAAGAAATACATGCTGAGGCATATGAAGACTAAGAGTGTACCACTTCCAAACCTTCACTGAAAGAATTATTAGATATGTTTCAGCCAGGAAGGGATGAAATGTTAAAAAATAGTGATGAGCAAACACGGATAAAAATATTTTGGTGAATTTAATTAACTACCGATTTCCCTTGACAAACTATTTTTTAATATGAAAGTGAAACTAAAACTCAAGAATGTCAAGATGGGAAGTTCAATGGATAATTAAAGCCCATAAGAGCTATTGTCATGTTTGGAAGGAATATGAAAATAATAAGTATGTTTTGCTAGAAAAAAATGCATCATAAACATGCTTCTTAAAAATGGGCACAAGCAGGGCACCTGGGTGATTCAGCTGGTTAAGCAGCCAACTTTGGCCCAGATCATCATCTCACAGACCATGATTTCAAGCCCCATGTCAGACTCTGTGCTGACAGCTCAGAGCCTGGACCCTGCTTCAGATTCTGTGTCTCCCTCTCTCTCTGCCCACCCCCACCCACCCACTGTTCATGCTGTCTCTCCCTCTCAAAAATAAACAAACATTAAAAAAGAAAACACTGAATTTATACTTTAAAGGGTAAATATTATGATATGTGGATTATATAGCTCAATAAAAGGTGCAAAAAAAAAGTGTGGGAAGGGGACGAAGCTAGAATGAACCACGTGGTAGTGGACTGGAGGTGGAGACATCAATATAAACTCATGTTTACCTTAATATCAGATGTTAAAAACAGATGAGGACACACAGAAACATTTAGGGAGGTGTACGGACACAGGTTAGTATACAGATATATATTTCCCAGCCTAGAAACAAGGGCACATACTAGCAATGAGCACACCTAGTGTCCAGATCTTGGTTTCTAATACCCTTCTCCAGTAAAGGGAGATATCAGTCCTTGGAGAAGTGACTGACTGTAGGGCTGGGGCAGGAAATACACAAAATGAGCCTGGACTGTCTTGTTGGGCCGGAAAGTAAGGAAGTGCTCCAAAGCTCACAATAATGGCAGGGGGAGGGTGTCAGAAGGACACAGGAATCAACTGAAAGAGCTTCCCATGGCCAAAGCTTAACAATTTGAGCAACAACTAGTGCGAAATTATAACCCAAAGTATAAGAAATGAATCCACGAGTCCCTATTAATAGAAATAAATATGTAAATGTGGGAAAAAGAGATGAATCTCCCATAGAGAAACAAATAATTTACTTGGATGTTCTGCGCTCAAGGAGGTGGAACACAACTCCCCACCCATAGGTGTGGACTGTGGATAGGGACTTCCATCCAAGAGTAATTTTACAGTGGAGAGACTGGCCAAACGTCAACAGGGATGATGAAGTCAGGTTGATGGCATGCACCCCTTGATGTACCTTGACGATGGTGATGAAAACGGCACTTTACATCTGTGTGATCTTCCTCCCCCAAACCCAGGACTCCAGCACGAGAAACCATCAGACCCATCCCAACCGAGAGACATTCTATAAATACCTGACCAGTATTTCTGAAAACTGTCAAGGTCAGCAAAAACAAGGGAAGTCTGAGAAACTGTCACAGCCCAGAGGCGACTAAGGAGGTGTGATACCTAAGTGAGGTGTGCTATGCTGGATGGGGTCCTAGAGCAGAAAAAGGGCATTAGGTAAAAAGTAAGGGAACCTGATTATGGACTTCATTAATAAAAGCGTTATCAATATCAGTTCATTAATCGTAGCAAATGGGATACTGGTATAAGATAGAAATAATGGGGGAATCAAGGGACAGGGCATATGAGAAGTCTCTGTATTCTCTTTGTAATTTTTATGTAGATTTGAAGTTGTTCTCAAATTTTAAAGTTATTTAAGGGGAGCCTGTGTGGCCCAGTCGGTTGAACATCTGACTCTCCATTTCAGTTTGGGTGGTGATACCAGAGTTTTAGGATCAAGCCCTACATGGGGCCTGTTTAAGATTTTTTCTCTCTCTCTGTCTCTCTGTCTCTCTGTCTCCCTTTCCCCCACTCACACAATGTATATAATATTACACAAAAATTTAAATCCATTAGAAACAATACAGATAATTTCCAAAATAACAAAAATGGAATATGCAGCTTTCAATCAGCAAAGAGGCAGGGGAAAAATCACAATGACCACAACAAATGCAAAAACCGAACGTAAAATTTTAAAATGTTACGAACACCAAATGCTAGCTCTGGTGCAGAGACACTGGATCTCCTTCAGCGCTGGTAGGAATGTAAAGTGACACAGCCACTCTGGGGAACAGTCTGGCAGTTTCTTATGAAACTAAACGTGCATTTACCGTTATGGCCCAGCAACAGAAATCTTGGGACATTTATCCCAGAGAAGTGAAAACTTGGGTTCAAATGTCCATACCCAGATGTGGACTATAGCTATATTTGTAACAGCCAGAAACGGGGAACAACCTAAATGTCCTTCAGTGGGTGTACGGTTAAACTGTGACACAACCTCATCTCCTTACCCATAACGAGTAACAAAATGCTCTTTGCTTTCAACTCTTACATGGGTGGTGTTCAATTTGACATATGCCAAGCACTGAAACTCTGGAGCTCTGGTTACAGCAACATTCAGGGCTTGGCTGGAGGGTCTTATCCTCAGAGAGGCCTTCCCTGGTCACTTTGTCTAATGGCACCCTCGTCTGTGGTCCCCACTCCAGGCCAAGCATTAGCACGCCATCCTGTTTATTCTCTCCACTTTCTAAAGTTATTTTATTTTTTATTAGTTTTTAATTTTTTCAATGTTTACTTTTGAGAGAGAGAGAGAGAGAGGGAGCAGGGGAAGGGCAGGGAGAGAGGCAGACACAGAATTCGAAGCAGGCTTCAGGCTCTGAGCCGCCAGCACAGAGCCCGATGCGAGGCTCGAACTCGCAGACCACGAGATCATGACCTGAGCTGAAGTCCACCGCCCAACCGACTGAACCACCCAGGCACCCCTGAATGAGGCATTTTTAACTGTACAGTGGAGAGCTTCTCGGCAGGGGACCGATTAACACTGGCCTAAATGAGAGTGACGCCCCAGGAACCACTCTGAAAGCTTTAGCAGAGGGCAGGGCCTCCTCTATCGCTACAGCTTCCCCAGGCAATTAAGTGGGCTGGCAGACAAGATTGCTGCTCACTTAGGGACTCCAGCATCTGGTCTCACAGGCCACCGGAACTGTCTGCCCCGCAGCCTGCAAATCTGTCATCTGCCTTCCAGGCTCCCTCTCACCCTTCCTCCATCTCTTCTTCCTCCATCTCTTTTTCCTCCCCTCCCTCTCTCCCTTCTTTCTTTTCTTCCTTCTTCCTTTCCATCCTTCCTTCCTCCTTTCTCTCTTCTTTTCCTCTTCTCCCTCTCCCAGCCTTCCTTCCCTCCCTGCCTGCCCTCTTCTCTAAGAACATTACAAAGTTTCTCTGCATTCCCCACTCTCTATCTCTCATCACTGACAATTGGCTTCACCCACTCCATCCCTTTCTCTTGCATCTGGCCTGCCTCTAAAATCTGAACTATCAAGGTGACCTACTTTTGCTAAGCAGGTGTTGGCCATGGCGCTGTGGCTGGATGATTGAGAAATGGGCAGAGGGGTCAAGCAGACAGGAAGAGTTGGCCCCCAAGGTTATCGGGCGGGACTGGTGGAGGTTGCTTGCAGGAGCAGATTTCCAAGAGCTCCTTAGGCAGCCATCCATGGGCCTGGAGTTCTTCACCCGGAGCGTTTTAGGGCATCTCTTTGGCAACAAATTGAACAGAAGCTGGGATTTCTATAGCCAGGGTGCTATGTTGGACCCACCGTTTACTCAGTATTAACACGTTGTGTGAAGCGATGTGACCCAAGTAGGAATAACCATGATCACTTCCGCAAAGCACTTTGCACACACCATCCCACTGAAATGCTCCCCAAAGTCCTGTGAGATGGGGATGATTTGTGCCCATGTTTCAGATGAGGACACTGAGGTGTAGAGAGGTTAAGTTGTACTCATTCTCAAATTATAACTCTGTGAGGTTAGAATTATAATCTCCATTTTATTCATGAAAACCCCGAGGCTCAGGGTCAAGATCACACAGCCAGTAAGTAGGAAATCCAGGGCTTAGCGGCAGTCTCCAGTGCAGGCTCTGCCACGTTGCAGTGAACTAGTAAACAAATACCATTTGCAAAATTTTAAAATTCCGTTGCTAGGAGAAATTTTGACTTATCCAGTGGGGTTTCCTGCACAGCAGGTGAGGATTAAACTGAGCTGTGGCCAACAGCAAACATGACCTCACTCTGCTTTCTCTCCAGCTGCACCCCTTTGCAAAGTGACTGCTCTTCCCCCATCAGCAGGTGGAGCCTAAGGCCCGCCTCTTGCATCTAAGAGAGAGCTAGCCCTCCTCATGCCTGCCTCCTCAGCTGGCAGACAGCCACCCCCCACAAACAGCAGTGTGGCTGACCAGCCACTGACCATGGATGCATGGGAGTACAGGTGAGAATAGAACTGCCTGGTGGACCCAGACCCAAATGCCAACCACATGATCATGAGCACACATGGCTTCCCTCAAAGTGTCTGTTCTCTGGCCCAGCAGCAGCATCATCACCTGGGCACCTGTTAGAGGTACAGATTTTCAGATTTACCTTAGAACTACTGGATCAAATATGGTGGGAGTAGAATTGAGTGACATTTTTGTGAAAAAAAAAATCCCTCTAGGTGGTTGTGGAGCAAGCTAAAATTGAAGACACACTAAACTAATGGAGTGCTATATTAAGCCACTAAGCTTTGGGGCAGTTTGTTACCCACCAGATGCTAACTGATACAGATGTAGAAGATGAACTCACCCATGCCCTTCAGATGCTTAAATTTCATTAGGGGAGATAACACATTCTTTCTTCCTTTTTCTTTTTTAATGTTCATTCATTTTTTGAGAGATGCAGAGCACGAGTTGGGGAGGAGCAGAGAGAGAGAGAGAAAGAGAGAGAGAGAGAGAGAGACAGAATCTGAAGCAAGCTCCAGGCTCTGAGCTATCTGCACAGAGCCTGACATTGGGTTCAAACCCATGAACTCCAAGATCATGACCTGAGCCGAAGTCAGATACTCAGCTAACTGAGCCACGGGTGCCCCAACATATTCTTAAACATAAAAGTCTGCAGTGAATGAGGCCAGATGTTAAAATTACAAACCAATATCAGATTGCATGATCGTAATGAGAACTAACATTTACTGCTTATTTCTTTATTTTCAGAGTTTTTTTTTTTTTTTAAGCAATCTCTACACCCAACACGGGGCTCAGATTCACAATCCCAAGATCAAGAGTCGTATTCTCCACTGACTAAACCATGCAGGTGCCCCTGAGAACTAATATTTAAATGAACGCTTACTCTATGCCTGGCTGTGAAGTGCTTTGCGGTTATTTTACTAAGTCCTTGGAGGAACTCTTTGAGGTTGGTGCTATGTTTATATCCATTTTATGGATGGAGAAACTGAGGCCTGAGGAAGATAAGAGCTTTGCCTGAGGTCACTTAATCAGCCAGTGGCAGAAAAGGGAGCTAACTTAGGTGTGTACCAGACTCCTTTTTTAAAATGTTTATGTATTTATTTTTGAAAGAGAGAGAAAGCACACAAGTAGAGGAGGGGCAGAGAGGGAGAGGGAGACAGAGAATCCCAAGCACTGAGAGCGCAGAGCCCAACACGGGGCTCAAACCCATGATCCGTGAGATCAGGACCTGAGCCAAAGTCAGCCACTTAACCAACTGAGCCACCCAGGTGCCTGGGTGTGTATCAAACCCTTAACTCCATGCTCTGAGGTGTGGTAGGATCCAAACCCCAAGTGCACTGCAGAAAGCATCCCATGGACTTCCAGAAGGAGAGGCTTGTCATTTATGGCACGGGCAATTCCTGTGTTGACATCAAAGGCTAGGCATGTGAAGATAGAAAGGAAGAAGGATTTCAGAAAGGGGACGCACTGGGACAAAAGTGAAGAACAGGCAAGCCTTAGGAAGAGTCCGTCCTTTCACTGACAGAAGAGAGTGTTCTGGGGAAGGACTGTGGCAGAATTTTAAATTCAGAGGATTACAAAGATGCAGCATTAATAATCTTGTGGGACGCTGGGTGTGGAGAGGTTATTTGAAGTAGTCAATTATGAAATTCACCTCTAAATAAATGTCTTCTGAATTCTGGATGGTGTGGTCTCTGAATCGATTTCCTTCCACCATTGGACTATACACGGTTTGAAGGTGTTGGACTTGAAAGGGTAGGGAAATATTTTGTTCTTGTTTTAGTTTGAGTTCTCACCAAATTTTTTATATAGATTTTTTCACCTGGAAACTTATTGAGAGAGTGAGACCATTCTCTTTCTGCTTTCCTGTCCTTATGTCTCAACAATCAAAGGAGGGAATATTTAAGTGAGTATCTACTATGTGATCAGCATTCTGTTGTTCCCCACAAGTGAAGATACTGTTCCTGCTCCCGGAATTTAGCAATCTCATTGGACACTAAATGGTTTGGCACAAATTCTAAAGACCATTAACAATGACAGAAGAGGCACCTGGGTGGCTAACTTCGGTAAGTGTCCGACTTCAGTTCAGGTCATGATGTCACGGATCGTGAGTTCAAGCCCCTGCATCAGGCTTTGAGCTGTCAGCACAGACAAACCAACTCTCTGCCGGAGCCTGCTTCGGATTCCGTGTCTCCTTCTGTCTCTGTTCCTCCCCTACTTGCACTCTGTCTCTCAAAAATAAATAAAAACTTAAAAAAAAAGTTAAGAGAAAAAAAGCAAAAAACATAAAACAATCGCAGAAGAGAAATATCATTGCGGGCTGGAGAAACCAGAAAGACCTTCCTGGGAGAAGTCAATATTGATGTGGAAGGAAATTTCAGTACAATATGCAGTATGTTAGGGCCTTCCTTAGTATCAATAGAGGACACTCTGATTCAATTTAGAAAAACAAGAGACAACCCTTTGCCTAAAAATGTCTTGGCACTTTTCAGTCTGAAGTAGCAAATGTGTTTCACCTCTTGGACCTGTTGGAGCGCTTGCTATTTCATAAAGGATTTTGAGTCTCTGCCAGCCTCAAAGGAAATGAGCGCTGGAATCAATCGGTGATGTCCGCCACAGGTGTGGAAGGAGCCAGGGTGAACCTCCTAGGTGTACGACTTCTCTCTCACATACTTTTCTCTGTGAATTGTAATAAAATACCTGTTTTCATTTAAAAAAGACATTAAAAATATGGGTTTTCATGGACCCGATGAACTGAAATCTTTAACTAACTGGACTCCATGCCTTTGCTTTTGATATTTAGGACAAATGTACATAAGAAAAATCAAACATATCAAATATTTGAAGAGAATTCTCTGTACATTTCTGTCCATCTAGTTAAGTTTTAAATCTTTTTGTGAAGTGTTTACTCATTCCTGAGAGGGGCGGGGAGTGCAAGCCTGGAGGGGCAGAGAGACAGAGGGAGACACAGAATTCGAAGCAGGCTCCAGGTTCCCAGCTGTCAGCATAGAGCCCAACGCGGGGGAGGGGTTCAAACTCACGGATCGAACCGTGAGATCATGACCTGAGCTGAAGTCGGGCGCTTAACTGACTGAGCCACCCGAGCGCCCCATCTAGTTAAGTTTTAAACTGATAGCCTGTACTCAGAGGATTATAAGCTGATTCTTTTATATTCTGAAAGATGAACATGAGGTACAAAAAAATCCTGTATTATTGACCACAAAGCGTATATTTGTATCAACACCAAGCTGTGTTCTGTCGAAAACATGTATTTTTAGATGAACTTCTATTTGGATTAAGAAACACTCATTTAAGGATGTAGTTACTGGCCACAGTGGTATTAGGTGATTCTAAGAGTGTTTGATTCTAATTAATGTCAGAGAGCAACTCTGTGTTTTGAGGATAGAAATCAGGAATACAAGTGGATTACAAGGAGAAGATGTTTTCTTGATTGGACAACACGATTAACAAGACGAATGGGGCGGAGCTTAGTAGGCCTTCCATAGTGCACAACTCTGAGAGAAGCCATTCGTAACACAATTATTTGCAACACAGCGAATGTGCCTTCCTGGCTTTTCATCGAAGCCAAGTTCAAGTTCAATTGCCCATTTAAGTTCAGCTCAACAAATATTTATTTAGCATATACCAAGGATCTTAGTCAAGCTTTTCCAGAAAAAAAAAAAAACAATAGAATATGCATATATATATGGGTTATATACAGGATGGATTCATTGATTGATTGATTAAAAAAACTGACTCGATTTATTTTGGAGGCTGAACAGGGGAGAGACCTAAGAAAGTCATTGATATAGTTCCACGCCCAGTCTGAAGTCCTGAGAATCAGCAGTGCCTATGGTATTAAGTCCTAGTCCAAGGGCAGGAGATCAGGGTCTTGGCAATAGGAGTCAGGCAGAGAGAGCAAATTCTCTCTTCCTCCACTTGTTTGATCTACCCAGGCCTTCAGAGGATTGGGTGATGCCCACCCACCTGGGGAGAGTGGTTTTCTTCAGTCAGATGCTAATTTCACCCAGAAACACCCTCACAGACACATCCAGAAATAATGTTTAGCCAAATTATCGGAGCACCCCTGTGATTTGGTCTAGTTGATAAATAATACTAACCATCATACCATTGTGTTTGACCCTAAAAATACAGAGGTAGATAAGGAAGTGTCTCTCATCTTGAGGGGAGGGGGGATGGCGAGCTGTCAGCACAGTGGGAGGGCTGACGATTATAATTTTTTAACATTTTTATTTATTATTGAGAGACAGAGCATGAGCATGGGAGGGGAAGACACAGAATCCGAAGGAGGCTCCAGGCTCTGAGCTGTCAGCACAGACCCCAGCTCAAACTCACAAACTGTGACCTGAGCCCATGTAGGACACTTAATTGAATGAGCCTCCCAGGCACCCCAGAGGGCTGATAATTATAATGCAGTGTAATGCACATTACTACAGAGAGAAGTGCCTGAGGATATGGGGGTACAGGCAAAGGGCACCCAGCCTGGCCAAAGATAAGGGAGTAGCAAGGAGTAGGCTTTCCTGGAGGAGATGATGTTTGAGTTGAGTCTTAAAAGATGGGTAGGAGCTTATGTGGGAAAACAGGATGTGGGAAAGCTGATCCAGGCAGAAAGATCAGTGTGGCCCAAGGCATGGGCGTCCAAACACTCACGGGTGGTAGTGGAAACAATAAGCCATTTACTACTGCTTCCAAAAGGAAGTGCAGGACTCCTAGTGTGTGGCTGCAATCAGAGAAGACTCTGATGCTGTACTAAGCATTTGGGACTTTATACCAAGGGTACAAGAGAGTCCATGAAAAGTTTCAAATGTAGGACACATTTTGTTTGTAGCTAAATCACTCTGGTAAACAGCATGAAAGAAGTACAAGCAGAGATGTGAAACAAAAGGCCTCTTTCCCCCTAGAGCGAAGAGATGGGGAAGAATGGAAGAAGTTCAGGAGAGAGTCCCTGGGGCTTTGATCTCAATCAGCATTGAATGCTAAAACTTGGAGCTGGGAGGAGGTTTAGGTACCTTTGAGAGTCTTTATGATTCTTGTTAACAAGAAAAGCACAGGACCAAAATGGAGCCTGGCTTCATACCTAAGCTAACTGTAATTCCAACCTCCCCCGGAAATGTCAGCAATTTTCTGGTCAGTACCAATGAGGTGATCTATTACATGGACCCTGTCTATCTGGTCCCCAAAGGAAGATGGGGTAATTGACCCAATTAGACCCTCTGCATTCTGCCCCCCTTCCCCCCTCCCTCCACCAAGGAAAGGTGCCCTTGAATAGAACAATCCTTTCTTCCTGTCTTCATCTCTCTCTCTCTCTGGTAATAACTTCCTTATCCTTGCCTCCTTCCTATAAAAATCCTTTTATTTTGTACAACTCCTCGGAGCTCCTCTCCACTTGCTATATGGGATCTGCCCGATTTGTGAATTGCTTCAAAAAGCCAATTAGATCTTCAAATTTACTCAGCTGAATTTTGTTCTTTAACATTCTAGTAAGAGATTCAGAAGAGTTGCTTTTACTCAAACTCGGGAGTAGATACAGAGTTAGATTTTGCAGAGATTTTTAACTTAGAATTTGGTGAGAATGTATCCTAGTGAAACCTATGCAAGTGAACTCAAACGTTCATGTTCGAGGATGTTCATAGCGCCTTGTTAAAGACAGCTCCAAAGTGAGGGGGGCTCAGTCGGTTGAGCATCCGACTTCTGCTCAGGTCATGATCTCACAGTTTGTGAGTTCGAGTCCTGCTTCGGGCTCTGTGCTAACGGTACAGAGCCTGGAATCTGCTTAACTTCTGTGTGTGTGTGTGTGCGTGTGTGTGTGTGTCTGCCCCTTCCCCACTTGTGGTCTCTCTCAAAAATAAATAAATAAACTCTAAAGAAAAGGAAAAAAAAAGGCCCAAAGCGGAAACAGCCTAAGTGTTCCCCATCAGTAGCCTGGACAAATACATTGCATGTTCATGTAATAATATAGTATATAGTATGTTACATGAAATTATTACATGAATTTAGTGCTACACATGAATATTACATGAATATAGGAGTGAAAATAAACATAAGAGAGCTAATGAAACCATAAAGATGAATCTAAAGAACATAATCTTGAGCAAAAGAAGCAAGATACAAAGAATACATACGTACATATGATTCCATTTATATAAGGCTCAAAATTGGGCAAAACGAAACTATACTTTTGAAGGATGTATCTATACATGGTAAAGCTACAAAGAAAGGCAAGAAATGCTTATCTCAAAATCCTGGGGAAGTCTTGGTTTGCAAACTGGCCTCTGCACACTGAGGGCATGGAGAGCTGGAGAAAAAGGCAGACCACTCCATATGGGTAGGTGGCAGGGGTGATAAGCAAAGGAAGTTACCGGTGGCCACGAGCGAGTGGATCTCAGCATCTGCCTGCCAGAATCCTTTTTCTCTTCCCTGATCAAATCTCACTCCATCTACCTCTTAGAAGAACACTCATGATTACAGTTAGGGCCCCTTTGGATATTCCAGGGTAATCTCTCTGTCTCGAGATCCTTAACTTCATCACATCTACAAAGTCCTTTCTGCCAGGTACTAGGTTTGAGGTTCCAGGGATTAGGACTTGGATATCTTTGGGGGCCATTACTTAGCCCACCGCCCTGCCTTCCTGAATCCAAGGATATATTAAGCACACTAGACCGCCCCTGCTTCCCATAAGATGCCTTACTTCCCAGTTATATGCATGACAATCATCCACTGAGGAAAGGACTGCTTGTACACTCCCCAGCTCTCTTTCCTCCTCTGAGCACGTGGGAACACTACATTTCCTGGACTCCTTTGTGCTTAAGTCGGGACCATGTGACTGAGTTCAGCCAATGGAATATGCTGGGAATGATGTATGCTACTTCCCAGGCATGGCCATGAATTACCTCACTCCATCCTTCTACTCTTTCCTCTATCGCTCCGCGTGGCCCCCATGTAGCATCCACATGGTTAAAAGTAAATGATTTTGTAATGGCGGAGCTACATGCTGGGAGGGACTTTATGTGACTGTCGCTTTTTTGCTAACAGTAAAATACGTGTGTATAAGTTTCTCCTGGAATACTGTCAGTGGGGCAGTCTTGGTGATAGGGAGATTTTCCTTCTACCGTGGTTGGTAGTAATGGCATTTGAACTGTTTCGTAAGTTGGTGCTATCCTCTACATGTTTGTGTCCTCTTAAAATTCCCATCTGGAACTCCTAATGACCAATAAGATGATATTAGAAGGTAGGGCCTGTGGGAGATGGTTAGGTCATGAGGGTGGTATCTTCACGAATGGAATCACTCTTCTTATAAAAGAGACCCCACAGAGCTCCATCATCCCTTCTGCCATTTGAGGACACAGAGAAAAGGTGCCGGCTAGGAACCAGGAGGAAGGCTGTCACCAGAATGTGTCCATGCTTGTGTCTTGATCTTGCCAGCTTCCAGAACTGTGAGAAATAGATCTCTTCTATTTACAAACCACCCAGTGTATGGCATTTTGTTACAGCAGCCCAAATGGACTAAGAGTGTCGATATATAAAAAAAAAAAGCCAGTCATTCACACATCCCTGCAGGCTTGACCCTTTTCCCGTTTCCTTCCTTCCTTCCTTCCTTCCTTCCTTCCTTCCTTCCTTCCTTCCTTCCTTCCTTCCTTCCTTCCTTTCGTTTATTTTGAGATAGACAGAGAGAGAGAGAGAGAGAGAGAGGAATGCAAGTGGGTAAGAGACAGAGAGAGGGAGAGACAGAATCCCAAGCAGACCCCACACTGTCAGGACAGAGCCCGACGGGTTCAAACTCACAAACTGTGAGATCATGACCCAAGCTGAGATCAAGAGTGAGATGCTTAACTGACTGAGCCACCCAGGCACCACATGTATGTCCCTTTTCAATGCAACTTTGCCACTCTTCCAATTAAGAGAAGTCTATTCCCTACTCCATGAATATGAACTTGCTTTACAGCTTGTTTTGTGCCAACAGAATGTGGCACAAGTGATGATGTGCCTCTTTCGACCCCGGGTCTCGCTAAGTCGTACATGCTTTATTTTAGTGAGTAAGAACCCTCCCCATACATCATGTGAAAAAGCCGGGACTAGCCTGATGGCTTATGAGAAATCTCATGGAATTTCCCAATGAAATTCCCAAATGAAGTCTGTCCCAGACCAGCGAGCACCCTAGCGACCTTGCAGTTAGCACCAAATGCATGAGTGAGTCCAACCAAGACCAGAGGAACCATCCAATTGAGGCCAACCTAGTTGCCAATCCACAGAACTGTTAGTTAAGTAAATGGTTGTTATTTTAAGCCACTAAATTTGGGATGATTTGTTACATGGCAAAAACTAACTGATACAATATGTATTTATAGGCATTTGTTGGAGCAGAGAGACATGAGTCTTGGGACCTGTGTGGTTTGCATCTAACCATAGCTGATTCCTGGGGATACACCTCGTCATTTTAGCCAATGTAGCTAGCTGGAAAATGCATGACCCGAAAACCTCTTCTGGTGTCACAGTGCAGTTGGAGGGACTTAAATTATTCAGAGAATTGCTTCCAACCGCCACTTTACTTGTGAACAAAAGCTATGTGAGGTTCTATAATTTGTCATCCCAGACTCTGGGATTTCATCTAGAGCAAAATGAACAAAAAATAGGGATGATTAGTTTACCGTTTTTTCTCTGGTAAGAAATATTTTTTTTTAATTTTTTTAATATTTATTTAATTTTGAGAGACAGAGACAGAGAGTGAGTGGAGAGAGAGGTGAGATACAGAATCTGAAGCAGGCTCCAGGCTCTGAGCTGTCAGCACAGAGTCCGACGCGGGGCTCGAACCCACAAACCGTGATATCTGACCTGAGCCGAAGTCGGCCGCCCAATCGACTGAGCCACCCAGGCGCCCCTGGTAAGAAATATTTAAAAACACATACACACACACGATAAGATAAATATAAGACTAACACAATTTAGAAAGTGAATTGTTACACAAATAGAGCATACAACCTTTAAACAGGTGCTTATAGAACATCTATTCATCAACCATAATTTTTCTCGATTTTCTATGGACCAGTGGAAACTTAACTATGGAAAACTTCTGTATTGTTTTTTGGACTGACAGTTGAAAACTACCTGGTTTTTTTTTAAGTTTATTCATTTATTTTGAAGGGGGGAGGGATAGAAAGATAGGGAGACAGAATCCCTAGCAGGCTCCATACTGTCAGTGCAGACCCCCATGCGGGGCTCGATCTCACGCCCTGTGAGATCATAACCTGAGCCGAGGTCAAGAGTTTTATACTTAATCGACTGAGTCACCCAGGCATCGTAAGAACTATTTTTAAAGAGACTCTACCAATGTTCTTTTTGCTATGGGGGTGCCTGGGTGGCTCCCTTGGTTAAACCTGATCTCAGCTCAGGTCTTGATCTCAGGGTTGTCAGTTTGAGACCAACTTGGGACTCCGTGTTAGGTGTAAAGTCTACCTAGAAAAAAAATTCTCGCTATATTGCTGAGAATGCTTACATACATGTAACCTAGGACTGCTGGGATGTCAACACCTTTGAGAAGTCTTCGCCTGTGTAGGGGACTGAAGCATCCTCCTGTAAGTTCCCATACCCTTGACCTCTCGTTCTGCCAGAGCTGCATCCCCTACATAGGGGACTGGCTGCAGAATTGGTGAGGCCCCATGGTCAGAAATCATTCAAGAGTTTCAAGACAACAGCAGAGCAGCAGACGAAGCAGGGGCCCTTCTGAGCATGGGATGCTGTAAGGCTGCAGAGTCTGCATGCCCAGGAAGTTTCCCCTGTCTCTATATTCTATCTTTCCCTGGAGATCTGAGATCCTGGAGAGCAAGGATCTTGTCTCAGCCTCTGTCTCCCCAGCGCTGAGGGCAGTGCCTGACACTTGCTGGGCTCCTTCAGGTTTCCTTTCACAATAGCGACTCTTTACTAAGCACCGCCAAAGTTCCATTTCACTGTGCTAAGTGCTCTAGGCAAGATACGGAGTGTTGCTAATATTCCTGGGGAAAGCACAATTCTATTGATTGATCGATTGAGAGAGACAGAGAGAGAGAGATCATGGGAACAGGCAGAGAGAGAAAGAATTCCAAGTAGGCTCTGCACTGTCACACAGGGCTTGAACCCACGACATGAGATCATGTTCTGAGCCAAAATCAAGAGTCAGAGAGGCTTAACTGACTGAGCCACCCAGGTCAGAAACCTCATATGAGAAGGAACTAGGATTCAAACATAGGCAAGAATCGGCAGTTCTCAAAAGATTTTGCAATATCTGCTTGTCAACAGTGTTTAGTTGAGGCAATGGGGAGTTGGTACTGACATCTAGTGTGTAGAGAGTCCAGGGATGCTGCTGAGCTTCTATGATGCAGAGGACAGCCCCCCACCTCAGCCCCCCATGTCACAGGATGATCCACTCTAAAAGGTCAATAGCACTGGGGCAAAAGTGTTAATAGCACCGAGCCACTGGGTGGCTCAGCCGGTTAAGCGATTGACTTTCGCTCAGGTCATGATCTCATGGTCTGTGAGTTCGAGACCCTCGTCGGGGTCTGTGCTGACAGCTCAGATCCTGGAGCCTGCTTCGGATTCTCTCTGCCCCTCCTCTGCTCACACTCTCTCTCTCAAAAATAAGTAAATAAACATTAAAAAGAATGTCCAAAAAATAAATAAATAAAAAGAATGTCCATCACAGTGAAGCTAAGAAGCCCCGTCCTCACACCAAAACCCATGTTTCCTGAACAACAGGCACTTCATCTTATTTTCTTTAATTGTATTTTATTAAAAATAACTATAATGTTCATTATTCTTCTTAAATGGACTTTAAAATTTTTTAATGTTTATTTAGTTTTGAGAGAGAGAGACACACACAGAGTGTGAGCGGGAGAGGGTCAGAGAGAGAGGGAGACACAGAATCCAAAGTAGGCCCCAGGCTCCGAGCCGTCAGGACAGAGCTCAACACGGGCTCAAACCCACAGATCGTGAGATCCTGACCCGAGCTGCAGTAGGCTGCTCAGCCGACTGAGCCCCCCAGACGCCCCTTAAAGGGACTTTAAATTGACGTGCACCTTAAATGCTTCTGCCCATGAAGCCAAGTGTTCGACGTGTCATTATTTTTTTCTGACACACATGAAAATAAATATAAAATTATTAAAAAAACATATTTGGGTACCACCAAAAATCGTCTCACCTACTACTTGTAGTCTGGGGAAACCAAGCTTTAGATCCACTTCACTTCTCCTGTAGTGTCCTTTATGTTTTCAGAACAGGAGAATAAAATGTATCAAATCAGAGTGTGGCAAGGTACTAGCCACATTTTGGCTTCTGTTGGAGAAAGCCATCAAGGGCACATGACCTTGAGCTGACCTCCGAGCTAGACGTGGGCAATCGGAAACTCGTCGCCCCTCCCCTGTCCTTGCAATGTACATTCCGCCCACTGTTCTGGCACTTGGAGTCTGTTTCAAGTATGCAGCCTTGAGAGAGCAAAGTGCTAGTAAGACCATCTGGACGATGTACAACTGACCCCCATTGCGGGCTCTGTGTAATATTAATGTGTAAGGTTCTGGCAGGCAGGTGCAGAGATCGCTTGTCTTGCAGGGCCCGGGGCAGGCCTTGTAAGTTCCCTTGTTATTGCCCCTGCCACCCACCCATCTGGAGACACCTGCCTCCTCCTTTGGTCTCTCCTTGCCATCTGTATATGGGGGTCCAGTGTTGATCCCCCCACCTCCCAGCCTCCAGGAACCAAAGGCTTCTGTGTCATCTTTCTTTTTTCTCAAGGCTATCAGTTGCTAAGAAACCTTTTTGAAACCCTAAAGGCCACCTGATAAGAACTATTAACAATCAACGCCTTCCAGTGAGGGCCACAGCACGAATAGTCTAATTTGTGGAGTTGCATTTAGACCAACTCGGGCTCCAAGTCCTGGTGAGCAAACTTCCTTTGTCACATCACTCCTTCCCCCAATTGTTGGGGAGTATGGTTGCAGGCTCCTTGCAAACTGTGCTGCAGACTGACATAATTAAGCCTAGAGCAAATGAGACTCTTCTTTAGATATTAAAAGTGCCTGTGTTGTAAATAATAATGTCATCATCTCTTTCCTAGAAAGCACTTTCGTTAAGAGCTGTGTTTTAATTTCAACACATTTCCATGAATTCATTTGGGTAGTGGTCGGGGGTGGTCTTTGATGATGATTTTTCATCTTCCATGAACCTGACAGGTGTTTCAATGAGGAAGTTAATAACCCCCCCCACACACACCCCACACCCCTCCCTGCCAGGAACCCTGAAAGGAATGCTTTCTCAACCAAGTGTTCCAAATGGGGGGACATGTTCTCAAGAATCACGCATGTATTAGGAGGCGACGACTCTATTTCCTGAGTTGACATAACCAGAGGAAAGTGGCTTTCTTCCTTTAAAGAGTCAAATGAACCTGATTCCCTACCTTCTTGTACATATTGTTCAAAGGCTTGGGAAACAGGTGTGAGCAATATTCCAGAGGGGCAGGCGAGAACGCAAGGGGAACTTGGGTTGGGGGAAGCTCACAGGGGTAGCAGGTTTCCAGTTTGTAATCTGGCAAATAAGACACGAATGGTCCGTCTATCAGGTCGTCCGAGGC
Organism: Paguma larvata; assembly: GCA_030068075.1. Lineage (NCBI taxonomy): Eukaryota > Metazoa > Chordata > Mammalia > Carnivora > Viverridae > Paguma > Paguma larvata. The sequence goes on from CM057825.1 coordinate 110,510,918, forward strand.
AGGCTTCCTGCACTCTCCTCGTGACAAACAGGGGGGAGTCTCTGTTAATTAAAGCCAGGAACAGCAGCCAGCGTGAGTCTCCTCTGAGGACTGGACTCAAATGTGCTGGTGACAGGCAATATTTTACAGAGATTGGAGACAGATTCTGAAATGGACTTCTCTGTCTAGATTTTGTCTCTTTTCACGATGGTGTTTTTTCTCTGTTTTCTAAAAATCAAATTTAAAAGTGTCTGAACACCCCCAACTCTTGCAGGAAGGTATCTGTGACCTATTCTACTACCCGGACATTGCCCTAGGCTCCAGCCCTGAGCCCCCCCCCCAGCCCCCCAGCCCGTGCTTGCTGGGAGGCGCCTCAGTGGGGTGCTGTGGTGGTGGGCAGGCAGGAAAGCAGAGGTTAGAGGTCTGGGATTCTGCACCCAGCTCTGGCTTTCCCATTTGCTGACCATGTGACCTTGGAACAAAGCCCTTTACCTCTCTAAGACTCGGCTTCCTGGACCTTGGCAGGCCTGCTGGAACAGTCCTTTCCCATTCTGATTTAGTGCCTAGAAATATCCTAATCCCTCTGTATGGTCCCGACAGCAGAAACTCCGTTGTCTGTCCCTGTTGTATGCGTTCCTTTCCTCCCTCGGTTTAACACCAATGGTCTTGTGCAAGAGCTTATTAAGTTAACCAAAACAGCCTGTAAATATTTTTTGAGTGTTTCTCATGCTTCTCGCTGCCATAGGTGCTGGGAGATGCTGCAGGAGTCAAGGCCCCTTTCTGCTCTGGAGTTTACCATTTCAATGTGCGGAGACTGGCAGAAACCAAATATACAATAGAATGTCAGATAGACAGGGAGTCTGGAGGCCTATTTTAGGAAGGCACTACCTCCAATGGTTAGAACATAGACCCAGGAGTCACATTTCTTGGGTCAAATGCCCATTGTGTACTGTTCCTTGCTGTTCCTTGCTTTGGGCCTCAGTCTCTCCCTCTGTTGTGTGGGCCTGGTAATATTACCTAGAGATCGAGTTAAATGAGATCTGTCACTCAAGTGGTTTAGCAACTCTTCCCAGATTGTCTGCCAGATGCTAGGCACTGCTTTGAGCATCTGTGAGGAGGTGATTTTAGAAAAGACAAGCTTAGTGGGTATGTTGTAAGCCTCGAATAAATGTCAACTATCATTAGCTCACACACCAGTGCTTGTGATTGTAGAGGTTCACACAGTGGTGGTGGGTGTGGGTCGACAGACATGCCACACTGCCCTACGTTGAGAATCTCATTCCGAAGGCTCTGATGAATTTAGAAAAGACTAATCTCACACCTTGTCCCAGTGGGTTTGGAACATAATACAGCCCGTAACCCCATGAGTCTCCCAGGGCTGGGATACTCCCGGATATGCTGGATCAGTGTCCACCTGGTTCATTTTTTGCTGTAATAGGGTCATTCTATGCTAGTCTTTCAGACAACAGTAGGTGACATTCTTCCAAGAGAGGGCACGACTAGCCAAGCTGCCCGTCATTCTGAGAAAACTTGCAGTAGAGTCCAATAACCAGCTCCCCACCATGCTTTTTCAGGTAAAGAGAACCCACTATGTCATTTGATATGTGACCCACCGTTTTGGTGCTTTGAAAATGCCTCCAGAAGCCCCTGACTGAAGCCCGATGGAGGGGGCGGGGTGGTGGAGACATTATTTCCCTGCAAATCGTCCAGCCGACTGCAAAGTGGGTACTTAGTTAATGTAACTAAAAAAACAAAACGCAGGGGCGTGTGGAGATCTGAATTCGGTGTCGCAGTTTTGGTGCGAATTCTGTTTTGGGGGCTACTGGAGTCCAGCTCAAGCAGAGGAAAGAAGCAGTGGGAGGAATGAGACAGGGCCGACGGATGGCTGGACTGGGCTGAGTGGAGAGAGCGGAGTTGGAAATGCTGACGGGCGAAGGGAGGCTGGAAGCCGAGGAAGCAGGGTCTGACTGCCCCACATCGGGTGAGGGTGTCTGGGGGACTCCGTGAGCACCGGGACCAGCCGTCTTCGGAGACCCACGCGCGGGCTCCGGGCGCGGGAGGGTGACTGAGGCTAGGTGTCCAGGCCTTGCGCTGCACCAGCTCTGGGCGAGTAGAGGCGGCGCCGCAGTGTGCCCTCCTGTGGAACGCAGGGAACGCCGCGAGGTCGTAGAGGGACAGAAAATGGCAGGTCCTGGGGTCTAGGATTGTCCCAAGGAAAGACCTTCCGGGACGTGGGACGTGCCCCTTCCTCGGCGTGGTCTGCCGCCTCTCCCTACTCCCTGCGCTTCTTTGATTTCAGTTCATCCCACGGCCCTCTCCCGAGGATGCTTACCCCGGGGCCAGTGGCTTGCCACCCCGCCTTCCCAGCTCAGCCTTGGTGCTCGGCAAGTCCCATGGAGTAGAACCATCCCGGATGCGCGCCTGGCGGGAGGGCGCAGTCGGGGGAAGGGGAGGGAAGGGCAAGGCGGGCCCCGTGCACCATGGAGGGGCGATCCTGGTCAGTCTGTGCCCCAGTCTGCCTTGGAGAGGAAGCCACTGTGTCTGTCCCTAACCCCTCCGAGCCCCCCCTTCCTGGAGGGCAGATTCGAGCCGCAGCTCCAGCGCACGCACGGTTAAAGAAGCCACGGGCGGAACCGCCTCTGCGCCGGGAACAGGTCTGACCTGCGCCTGCAGCCCGGAGAGGGCGCGGGAGGACCCGCAGCAGCAGTCCTCCACCAGCCGGGAAACCCGAGCGGTGCCTTCAGCCCCGGTGGCTGCCTAAGCTTCCCGCTCCCCTCCCGCCAGCCTAGCTCAGCTCCGCACGCCCCCCAACTCGCCCCCGCCCCTCTCGAGCTCCCGCGCATTCCACCTCCACTGGCGTCCTCTGCCCGCCCTCCTTCCCCTCCCCGTTTCCTCCTGCCCTCCCTTCCTTCCACAAGTGTTGCTTCGCTCTCTCCAGCGCACTTGGCGAGCTGGAGAGGGGAGAGGGATCCTGCTAACTGGAACAGGGCAGCGACTCCGGAGCCGCCGGCCGAGTCGTGGCGCGGACAGACCGACTCTCCCCAGCTCTCCGCCGCCCCCGCCCCGTAGGCTGCCGGACCTGCGCCCAGCGCTTGCTCCCGCTCGTCCTCCCGCGCCCGGCCCGGCGCGCTCCTCCTGCGCCAGCCCCTCGCGGCGCGGCGCGCTGAAGCGAACGGGTGCTGAGCCGAGCGCAGTGGACGCGACCACCGAGCGCCCCGCGCCGCTCCCTGCAGTGCGGCCGGCGGTCCCCGACAGCAGCCTCGGCAGCTTCGGCCGCGCCTGAAGAGGCGGCTGCAGCAGCGGCTCCAGCGGCGGCCGAGCAGCCGAGCGCGGGCTGGGAGACACGATGCGCTGAGTCCTCCGGCTGCTCCTCGGCTGCTTCCTCACCGAGCTGCCTGCCTGGCGCAGGAGCGAGCGGGGCATCGGCAGCTGGCGCAGCTGGGCGGCGTGGTAGTGCCGGCTGGGGGCTACAGCTCCGGGGCCGCCTCCTGAGAGGCCGGCGAGGGCGCGGGGTTCTCGGACGCGCCCCCGACCCGGGCGCCCACGCCGGACTTCTGCCGGGGCTACTCCGTTGTAATGGGCCAGTGGGACCCGCCATTCAACTGCAGCTTGGGCGACTTCATCTTCTGCTGAGGGACTTGTGGCTTCCGGTTCTGCTGCATATTGAGAACAGGCGACTGAACCAGAGCACCTGCACCAACTACGACACTGCGCTGTGGCTCAACATTGGCAAGCCCCCCGCGCGCCAGGACGACTCCCCGCACCACCTCACGAAGGACAAGACCAACCTGATCGTTTACATCATCTGCTGGGTGGTGGCCGTCATGGCGCCTTTAGGCATCTTCACCAAGCTGGGGCTGGACAAAGCGCACCGGCCGCAAAGGGAGCACACGTCCAGGAGGGCTGCCTTCTCCCCGCGCCGCCGCCTCCCCTCCAGGCGCCGCTCTCTCTCCGCTTCCCTTTCCACCTTTCCCTGGGCAATGGGCTTCCCTCACCCTCCCGCATCTCCTCTGGGGGAGGTCGCCCAGGAAACCAGCTTTGGCTCGGAGTGCGGAGGGGACGCTGGGCTCCGCACAGGTAAGGATTTGCGCGCTTGTGTGTATTTGGGGAGTGGTTTCTTCCCTCTTCACCCTCTTGCCGTCCCCTTCTGCCTAGGATTGAAACGGATCTGAGACACACACAGCCCGGGAGCCTGTGGTCCCAGAGTCGCGTTTTGGGGAGGGGTCTACCCCTCGCATTCCAGATCCTAGCTTCTAGGTAAACAGAGCAGGCGGGCCCGAAAAGGGAAGGGGGGCGTGTGTGAGCCAGCGGTGCGTGTGTGAGGGAGGGACGAGTGTGTGCCGCCTGCAACTCGTTCGGCTCGCGAAAAAGAGGCGAAGGAGGTGGAGAGAGAGGGGAGGGCCAGAACAAAAGCGTTGCCTGGAGCGGCCGCCTCTCCTTGAGCTGCCAGGTCCCTGGAATTGGGACCTCCGTCGCCTCCCCGCCACCCGGACCCCTCTCCCCTTTCCGCTGTGGCCGCCACTCCCTGCTGGGGGCCAGAGCCTCCGCCGCGCCTGCTGCGCTCCTTGCGAGGGTTGGCGCCGTCTCCAAGGGCGGGAGCCCGCCCCTCGGCCCCCCCCCCCCCCCGCCACCCTAATTCGTCAACTTTCCCGGTTGCCTTATTCATTACGCAGGTCCCAGAGCAAGCAAGTCGCAGCAGAGGGGAGAAGGCATTTGGGGATTAATGGAGCTATTTGCCTTTTACTTTTTATTTTTAAAATGTTTAAATTGATTCGCACAACCTAGTGATTTTGGAGGCGGAGGACGCAGCCACCAGGACGCAGCCCCCAGACCGGACTGAGGCCAGGATTGGCGTGAGTGAGTCGCGGGGTTGAAGAGCGACTGGGGGTCTTGGAACCTCTGGATGGCTGGGCGCTAGCTAGCTGATCTTCTTGCTGAGTGTGGGCAACGGGGTCGCCATGTACCCGGCCCCTTACGCACAGACACACATCCTCCCCACGCACCCGGCGGGCCCAGCGGGCACCCATGTGTGCCCATGCGCTCTGTGCTCCTGCCTAAAAAAAAATCTGAACAAAGAGACCCACCAAAAGTAGGCGAAGCAACATTACCACCTCACTAGTAATTATTTTCTATTTATACGCAGGGTATCCCATGATATTTTATCCCAGAGGGGAGGGATTTGGGGCAAGAGGTGAAGAAGTTCCTCTTGGTCTGGGTCAGCAGGGAGGTGTGGGTGGATGTTGGGGTCTTGAGGCACAAAAGTAAACTTCGAGGGGATTCAGGAAACCCTGACCAACTGAGAGAGGAACACGCTGGGCCCGCCCACCTCCTGCACCCCCAAGATGCCTGTTGCCAGCCCCACAGGCCTGAGTTTCACTTCCCCGCAGTCCCTGCTGGTCTCTGCAAGTCCACGTAGCTTCCCAGGGTCTGTGTTAAGGTGAAGGAAGAGTACGGAGGCAGGACTGCAACAGGCCACGGGTGTCACCTTAGTAGGGAGAGTCACCAGGGTTGGTAGGTTGCCTTGCAGATTCGGCTTAGTTCCTCTGCTGAAGTAGCCACTGAGCCTTCCTTGCAAACCAGCACTGACAGGAGCCCTCCTGGGTGTTTGGGTGGGGGGTGGAGGAGGGTAGGAAGGGCGGGAGAAGGGGAGGTGGGAAGGTGCCAGCAGAGCTAAGGGTGGGAGGCTCCCTTTGGCCTGAGGTGGGAGAAGGTGCTGTGTGCTCTTCAGGCCCTGTGTGATCTGGGTGTCCTGTTGAGACAGCGCTCTGCCCCTGACCTGAGGGCCCAGGAGGGACTCCCATTCCTGGCCTGCCGCCTTGCTTCTCTGTGGAGAAAAAGAATTCCTCCAGCTTAAGCGGTTGCAGCCAGTTCTGCAAGGACCACGAAAGGGCTGCTTGGGGGTGGAGTCTCAGGGCACCCAGTCCTCTGATAACAGGACACAAGGCTCTCCTGGTACGCGTTTTTGGAATTCCAGAATGCAGTGGAAGTACATTCTCTTGAAGAGAAAGGATAGTTGATTTCTATTGGCAGTTTCTATCCTGTGGTTTTCAACCCTAATTGCTGCTTAGACACCTAGAGTGCTTTATATATATATATATATAAAAATCTTGTTGCTAGGAGCCCCGCCCTGCGACAATGTAGATCAGAATCTCTAGGGTTGCTGCAACTCTGTACTTTTGTAAAGCCCTCTAGGCTTCCCAGCGTGTGGCCAATCCCTATTATGGAAAAGGAAGGAACATTTGCCAGGCTCCACTCTAGGGTGTGTGTGTGTGTGTGTGTGTGTGTGTGTGTGTGTACTCCAGTGCATGGGTGTGTAAAATCCTTTAGTGGGCACGACCGACTTAGGAGATAGGTGCTATGATTTCCCACTTATAGATGAGAAAATCACGGCTCAAGATGGGTGGGTTCTCCAAGGTCACACAGTTCTAAAACTGTAGTCCCTAGCCCCCTGATTTCAACTGTTTTCAGTTTGCGTGAGCTTTGGGTGGGGGTGGGGGGCTTCCTGAAATGCACATTCTTGTGTTCTGTCCTGAAAGATTCCAGGTCACTAAAGTCTGGGATGAGCCCCAGAAATCCGCATGTAACAGCTCCCTGAATGGCTCCTCAAAAGTGGCCTTGACATTCTTGAGGAAGACTGTTTTTTTGTTTTTAATGTTTTTTAAATTTCTTTTAATGTTTACTTTTGAGAGAGAGAGAGACAGAGCATGAGTGGGGGAGGGGCAGAAAGGGAGACACAGAATCTGAAGCAGGCTCCAGGCTCTGAGCCGTCAGCCCAGAGCCCGATGTGGGGCTCGAACCCACGAACCCACGACCTGAGCTGAAGTTGGCTGCTTAACCAACTGAGCCACCCAGGTGCCCCGAGGAAGACTGTCCTTGAGTGTGGGACTATTTTACAGTCTTGGGGATGGATGCATGAATCCAATGCCACTCTCTTATTTGCATTTGGTTGTGTGTTTTCTGCACATTCTGCTGCTTTGTGTATTTGTGGTGCTGGGGGCTGCCTCAAGGACCGTCCAAATGCATGTTAGACTGTGTATGCAGTTAATCATTTCAAGTCCCAGCCACAGGTCAGGGGGTACCTGGGTGGGCTACACCCAGCCACTTGAGAGCTTTCGGGTGAAATTAACATCTCGGCCACAGCCTCTTAATTTATTTTGTTTTGGGCTCTGCAGGTCACTGACATGAGGAATTCATTCTCATTTCACTGGAAAGCACCCCCACGTCACCAGCTGCTCTTAGTGACCTATGCATTTGTGTGCATTTGAGGCCTGTGTGATGTCAGTTTTCAGACCCAGAGTCCTGGGAATGTCACCTGCTCCCTTCTGGGCTGACAGGGACCTGAAAAGAGGAGAAAGTCAGCAGTTCCAGGAGCTGTGGGGTCCCGCCCATGGTGTTGGAAGAACTTCAGAGACCCTCATTCACCAGCCACCGCAGCGTTCCATCCACCCACTATGTATCGGAACAAGTAAGTGACTGCACACAGTGGCCGGCTGTGGTCACCCAACCATGCAGACATGTTTTGTTTGGTCTGCAAGGTATTGCTATTTATGTATCCTTATTTTTTTTTAAATCTCTCTCTCTCTTTTTTTTTTTTTTTTTTACCATGAAACAGTTTACAGGTACAAAAAAAAAAAACTTGAAAGAAGGAAAAAAAGTATCTTTAGGGTTTGTCATTCCCAGTACACCTGCCATTTGGGGCCAGCTCATTCTCGGCTGTGGGGGCTGTTCTGTGCATTGTAGGGTGTCTAGCAGCATGCTTCGACTCCACCCGTTAGGTGCCAGTAACACCCACCTTACAACCCAGCTGTGGCAGTTAAAAAAAATGTCAGAGCCACATGTCATCTAGGGGTAGCATCACCCCCAGTTGAGAGTTACTAATCTAGGCCACACAATTATTAGTGTTTTGTCCTATTTGCTTTATTACACATTCTATATTTTCACTTTCTCTTTCCCTTTCTCCCTCCCTTTCTTTTCCCTTTGCTTCTTGGCTGAAACATTTGAAAAGAACTTGCAGACATGGCACCTCATCCCTGAATACTTCAGCATGGATTGCCTAAGAACAAGGACATTCTCCCACACAACACAATCCCAGGATTACACTCAAGAAGAATCACAGAAACTCTATAATACCATCAAATAGCCAATCACGGTAACATTTTCCTGGTCATGCCAAAAATGTCCTCTGGAGCTTGGGCTTCCAAACTCAGATCCAGTCAAGGCTCGCTGCATCTGGCTGTGAAATTTCTTCAGTCTCTGTTATATACTGTGTTTTCCAACCGACTTAGAGCCAAGGAGATTTCACATAGAAATCCAGATTTCTATCTTCTCTTGAGAAATTGGTAGTTCTGACAACACCGGATGTGCATTTTCCCAGGGAGGCTGTTGGTTGCCACCCGGTGGTGACTTCCCTCTTTAGGAAGCTCTTAGATTCGCCTTTGTCTCCACCCCCACCCCAGTCGCTTAGTGCTGGTCCCTGCAGTCCATGGAGATGTATGTAGTCAGGCCGACCTCAAGTCAGACGGCTGGAGATTCCATCCAGCCTGGGCGCTTAAGAGTTGTGTGACCTTGGGAAAGTGACTTCACCTCTCTGAGTTTTAGATTCTTGTCTGTAAAATGAGACCATGGTGATCCCTCTGTCCTAGGCTTGTGTGAGGGTTTCACTGAGACTGGGCTTGGGAGGCCCTTAGCATGGGACCTCTTTATGGTCACTACTCAGCAACTTTTACCCCTTGGCCATCACCCTTTTTATTGGAATTTTCTATCCCTCACCTGCCAAAGCGATAAATATTGTAGTCTGAAACTCAGTACCTAGTTACACTAAAAAGATATACTCCATTATATCTTTCTAGCTGTGTGACATTGGTCAAGTGTCCTGACTCCTTCAGAGTAAAGCAGCAGAGGGTGACACGTTCAGATAGGAGAGAAGACCCAGGTATGGCCACACTGAATGCCTTGCAAAGTGTTGGCCTGGGTGATATGAAAGAACCCTTGTCCAGCCTGCTCTTTTGCCGTGAGCTTGTGTATATACTATTCATGCACATAAATATTGAGGCATCATGCACTGAGACCCTAATTCATAATTGAGGCCCTTGGTAAAGAAGTTTTACCCACTGATGAATATTGTGGAAGAAAGAGTTAGAGACATACAGAAAGGATCCACAACTTTTTACAATAAAATAAGAAACATCCATGTTAGACTAGAACAAAAACGTATTTTCCAACTCATATTTTGAGTTTTTATCAAAAGCTCTACTTGCTGTTCTGAAAATGACAACACGTGCATGCAGCGGGGCCAGTGCAAGGAGCCACTGTAAGATCAGGACCGGGAATGTTTCCTGCATCGGCGCCTGGCAGGGCCAGCACCCTTGGTGGAGGCCTTGATGAGCAATGACCTTGGGTGAAGGAATGCATGTTTGAAGCTCCATACACTTGAAGCCAGTGGGGAACACATGTTATTATCTTGCCCACCTTCAAACAGAATCAGAAATCCAAGTGGCAAATCACAGAGCACAGTGTCCTGTGTGTTTTTCAAACATGCTTCAGAAGAGCTGGAGTCCCTTTTAAAGAAGTAGCATCAAGTGATCAATTGTCTTCCTTTCTTTTACCTTTTCTCTCTTCTTCTTGCTTCTTTTTCCTGCACATCTGTGGTTTCCCCTCTGGCTTTGACCAGCTCCCCAAGTTGGAGAAACCCTTGCAGGCACATCTTGTTGGCCATGGAGAAGTCTTTAAAATTCTTTTTCGTGGCCGGGTACTTCTGCTGCTATAAAAGACATGGTTTTGCTTTAGCTAAATGCTCATGAGAGACTGATATCTGAGTCCTCTGTCTTCTGTTTACTCCTGCACCTTCTAACCCTCGCCCTGTAGGAGACCGAGTCCGGACAGTTTATTGTATCTATTGAAACTTCAGTCCACCTTTCCTCTTAACCCCAGTACCTGTTTCCCCCATCCCCTTACCCACCTCCCCTCTGGTGACCACCAGTTTGTTCTCTGCATTTAAGAGTCTGTTTTTCTGTCTCCTTTTCTTTGTTTCTTCATTTGTTTTGATTATTAAATTCCACGTAGAAGTAAACTTATGTGACATTTGTCTTTCTCTGACTGACTTATTTCACTTAGCATTCACTTAGCATTATACCTTCTAGACCCATCCATATTGTTGCAGTGGCAATATTTTATTCTTTTTTAAGGCTATACACGCACACGCACACACACACACACACACACACACAATACATATATGTGCCACAGTCAGGTTTTCTTTTTCTTCTTTATTTATTTATTTTGAGAGAGAGAGAGAGGGAGAGAGAGAATCCCAAGCAGGCTCCACACTGTCAGCACAGAGCCCAACATTGGGCTCTAACTCATGAACCAAGTGATCATGATCTGAGCTGAAACCAAGAGTTGGATGCTTAACTGACTGAGCCACCCAGGCGTCCAGGTCTCGGGTTTTCTTAAACCTGTGTATATGTATGTTCGTGTTTTGTTATCTTCTGTATCTATTAGGTTTGTATACGGCTACGAGTGACAAACAAACACAAACTATTAAGGGCTAAACAATACAGAAATGTTTTTCATTTCGACATATATAAATGTTATAGTAAGAAAATTTGCTTTTGGTGTGAAGAATATAATCATTAGGGATCCAGCTCCTTACTCATTACTCTGGCCATTCTCAATACCGGCTTTGGCGGAATATTTGAGCACCCTGAGGCCCAGCCAAGTGGCCACTTAAAATTTACCATTATAGTTCTTTAGGAACTTTCTCCTCAGAGTGTGTCTTGTGGAGCAGCCTCATTTTCCTTCCCTGGGAGCTTGAGCAGAAGAATCTCATGCCCTGCCTCAGACTTACTGAATAGACTCTGCCTTTTAACAGGACCCCTAGGTAGTATCTCAAATGTTTTAGCGGTTACCACACACTTAGTCAAAACATTGAATGGGGAGATGCATTCGCAAAGCAATTTACAGAAGCCAAGACAGCCGATTAATGGTTTTTATTATTGACTCAGGTTTGTTAACCTACAACACTAAGGATGCCACAAATCAAGGCATGACAGCAATACAGTATTTTCATACTTGAAATCATAGCCTAAATTTCACTTTCAATTTTCCCCCATGTGCTAGGTATGAGAAATGCAATAATATTGAAAACCACAAATGCTTATTCTCCTCTTCATATGGGAAATTGAGATCCACTATGTTTGCTAGCTTTGTACTTCCATGAGTGATGAAAGAAAACAATAAATGGGGGCGCCTGGGTGGCTCAGTCGGTTAAGCGGCCGACTTCGGCTCAGGTCACAATCTCACGGTCTGTGAGTTCGAGCCCTGCGTCGGGCTGTGTGCTGACAGCTCAGAGCCTAAGAACCTGCTTCGGATTCTGTGTCTCCCTCTCTCTCTGCCCTTCCCCTGCTCATGCTCTGTCTCTATGTCTCTCAAAAATAAATAAACGTCAAAAAAATTAAAAAAAAAAAAACAATCAATGGAAATGTTAAGGTTTCTGTGTAATAGTGTTGTGTTGTTGAACTTCATATATTTGTATTATAAGTTCCTCCTAAAGAACAATTAAATAGCCATTCCATCCATACATTTAAAAAGCCTGGGGGTGCCTGGTGGCTCATTCAGACAAGTGTCCAACGTCAGCTCAGGTCATGGTCTCGCAGTTCGTGAGCTTGACCCTGCATCAGACTTTCTGCTGACAGTTCAGAGCCTGGAGCTTGCTTCAGATTCTGTTTGTCTCTGTCCCTCCCCCACTTGCACTCTGTCTCTCTCTCAAAAATAAATAAACATTAAAAAAATTTTTTTTTCAAACTTAAAAAAAATAAACATTAAAAAAATTAAAAAAAACAACAACAATGAAAAGATTTAGACCTGGTAACATTACTTAGGTTTTAATTACAACAAAGTATCTTCTGAAGAGGTGAAATTTTATCTCCTTATATTTCCCCTAATTGATTTATTTCCACTTATAATTTATCCTCAAGAAACTAGCTCACGGTATTTGTTTTATAGGCTGACTCATTATCCTAGTAAGTATGGTTTTCTTGAAGCTAAATCCACGTGGTCTATTTATATTTTAGTGAAGAGCGTAGACTCTCTATTCGGGGGAATTTATGAACCCCGGATACTGATAAATCAAAGAATACAAACTATTCTGGGATGATCCATTCAGGATCAACAAGGACATTTGCTTCTTGCACCTGAACGTAGTCATCAACCCCAGTCTTGGCCGTTACTGTTCAAAAAGGCACAGGATATTTCCCTGGGATTGAGCTTCCAGACCATTTGGGGGGCTTTAAAAGTCATGGATGATACTACTATCCTAGCAGGAAAATCTGGAAGCAATCAGATTCATATCCAAATGTACCAAATGAAGAACTTGAGATCGTAGAAGTCTATTAACTTTGCTTGGATATATTGGTCACCATAGTCCATGCCAGGATCATAAGGGCCTCTGAATGATTCAGGTTTTGATGCTATGTTGGAAGAGTTTGTTGCCAGCGTCCCTGCGATGACTTTGTAACTTGAAACAAAGTGAGGCCTAAGGCTTGTAGAGATGAATAAAAATTTAGCATGCTCTTAAATTTTAGGTAATTCTGAGTGCCTCATGATGAACTCATGCTTAATTACAAAGGAAAAAGCTATTCTATACATTTTCCGCATCACAGTATTGCCTGTGTGCAGGAGGTAGTATGGTGGAGTGAGAAAAGTATAGCGTCCAGACTATGCCAATCCTGACTGGAGTCCTGGTTGTGGAATTTGGAGTCCGTATGGTCTTAAACCAGTCACGTGACCACTCCAAGACGATTTTCTGAATCACAAATTTCCCACAATGGTAACAAATACACGCATAGGGCTGATGTGAGGGTCTAAGGAAAAAATCAGAAGAGGCTGCTCTGTAAATTGAAAGGAGTTGTTTAAAGGAGAGCTCTCTCAGGGCACCTGGGTGACTCAGTTGGTTAATAATCTGACTCTTGGTTTCAGGTCAGGTCATGATCTCTCACAGTTGATGAGTTCGAGCCCCGCATCGGGCTCTTTGCTGACCGTGGGGAGCCTGCTTGGGATTCTGTCTCTCTACCTCTCTCTCTTCTGTCTCTTGCTCTCAAAATAAATAAACTAGAAAAAAAAATAAAGGCGAGCTGTCTCAAAGCCTTTTTCTAAAAGGGATTAAGAGTATGAATCCAAAAAGAAAATATATTAATATCTGTAATTAGTAACTTTTTTGTTGTTGTTTTTACAGATAATGCTGATAAAGTCAAGGTTTACTGAGGGGAAATCTTGTGACAGTTGGTAGTAGTAAGTGCACAGAAGGTAGCTATGTTGGGTACAGATTGAGGAAAGTCTATGAATAATAATTTTTGTTTATTCTCAGCATATTTAACAATAATTAAAGTTGATAGAAATAAAAAATTCCACACATATAAATCCTACTTTACAACTGCAGGAAGAAATTCTTGCACACTTCTTGAGGCAGTCTTGTGGGTTAATATGATGGAGTAAAAAATCATGTGATTTTGCTATCTTATAATTAAAATTTTTTTCTATTTTGCTATAACACATGAGAACTGACGGATTTATCATCAGAAGGTTTGGTGTGTGTGACTGGGATTTTCTGACAAACTATGGGACCCACGACATACATGTTTTCTTCAGAGGACACAGGAACAATAGAGGCATGCAGGGCTTCTGAGATGGGGTGGGGGGGCATACTCTGTTCCTGGCAGCTGAAATTATTGTCTATCCAGAAGACATGTTTCCTTTCCACTGGGCCAGAATATCCTACACATTATGGTGTCAAAATGAGGATTCTAAGAAATCTGTGTTGAAGTTCCAGAAGTTGCTATTATTGTCAAGTCCTGAAAGATATATGCGTTTCTAATACAAAGGTCCAATTGAAGCCAACATCCAAAGTCCTCAGAAAAATAGAAATGTTTAGTAACAGAGAAACATCCAGATTTGACATTTAAGAAATTTCAATGGATGCAATATGAGATGGGTCTTTGCAGCAACCTTGGTTACTTCTTATTTCTGCAACATCCTCATTTCCTCTAAAAATAACAATTCCCAAGGTCGGTCATGGGCATCGATGTCGCTGAGGCAGGTGTGCTGATCTGCAAGGGCTGCTGCATGAACGAGCTCCAAGATAAGGGGCACAGGGATGAACTTAGCCTGCACAGTACAACAGCAAAGGTGACACTTAAAATCAGTTTTGCTATACTGTAACAAAATTATGTAAGCCCATTTTAATTATTCAAATGACAAGATGAATACAATTCGATTGGTAATATTTTCACGTTTCTAATGAAATTTAAAACATTTCTAAATTATTACAAGGTATTTCTTGAACAATACTCAGCAGTAGAGCAGTAGAGCCAACTAGTAGCAATACCGACAGCTGACACATCCTGAACTCAAACTATATGCCAAACTCTGTCCTGAGTGCTTAATTGGCTTGATCTATAATTGTCCTATGAGATAGGTTAAGGCTTTGCAGTGCATGGTTGGCTCAGTCAGGTAGGTGTCTGACTCTTGATTTCAGCTCAGGTCATGATCTCACAGTTCACGAGTTCGAGTCCCACATCGACAGCTCAGAGCCTGGGGCTTGCTTCGGAGTCTGTGTGTCTCTCTCTGCCCATCCCTGGTCTCTCTCTCTCTCTCTCTCTCTCTCTCAACAAATAAATAACTTTAGAATAAAGATATGTTAAGGCTTTGAGAAACTAGGTCACTGCTTATGATTCTTAATTCAGGAAGTGGTGTTCTGGGACTCCTACTGGTCAAATTCCCAAAGCCCCATTCTTGATGATTACAGTGCATTACCGCCTTCCCATTGCTCACTTTCCGTTTGGGTTTCAGAAGCAATGTGATGTGTAGAGGAATATACAGCATTGAGGATATAGTCACAAATACTGGGTACTGTTTGTAAATGTGAACAGGATCAGATGCATTGTACATAGGAATGATGCTATTTAAATAATGTTTCAAAGCTATCCTTCATTTTTTTTCTTCGTGGATGTTCCCCAAAACCAGTATGGTCAGAAGAAGGCTAAGTTGACCAATAGAATATACAATTTAGTTGTTCAATAAGAAGCTGCTTATCCAGCAAGGGTGTTAAGCACATGCAAAGCATCTCGACTGTCCCTGGGAAGGATCTGGGAGATGTCAAAGCTTAATCCCTGGTAATTTCCTTCCCACAGTGGCCACACCTGAAACCAAAGCTGAGCGATCTCTTTAATGCCCGTCACCCCCTCTCCCCCCTCCCTCACCTCCCTCACCTCCCTCACCTCCCTCACCCTCAGATTGTTCTTAGTCTTTGAGAGTCTCTTATGTTTTATCTCCCTCCCTCTGTGTCTTTTTTTCCTTTCCCCTCTTCCCCTCCCCCTGGTTTTTGCTTAGTCTCACAAAGTCCACCTATTCGTGGAAACATATGGTATCTGTCTTTTTCTGACTGACTTATTTCACTTAACATAAATACCCTCCAGTTCCATCCATGTTGCTACACATGGCCAGATTTCATTTTTTCTCATTGCCATGTAGTAGTCCATTGTATATATGTGCCACAACTTCTTTATCCATTCTTCAGTTGATGGGCACTTGGTCTCTTTCCATGATTTGGCTATTGTCGAAAGTGCTGCTATGAACATTGGGGTACACGTGCCCCTATGCATCAGCATTCCTGTATCTCTCGGGTAGATTCCTAGCAGTGCTATTGCTGGGTCATAGGGTTGACTTAGGCCATTGCATTCTCTCTCATCCATTTCCCTTGTTAGATTCGTACATGCTTTTCTTTCATTAGGAAAATTCATTCCCTGTGGCTCCCACTCACCCTCACCCTGAACACCAGGGAAGGTTCTGTCCAAGCCCCACACTTCCTTGCCAGCTCAGACTAGCGCTTTTTCTGTCTCAGCTCCTATTACTGGAAGAATGTGCCCTCATGCCTGTAATTGACATTCTTGTATTGTTTTTACTCCTTAAAAAGAGAAAAAGCACCCTGCAAGCTCAGGGACAATGTCAAGGGCATTGTCTTCATTGTGTATCTTGGCAACAGACTTTATACACTCCCAGACATACTGTAAGATAAAATGAAGACTTGTTAATTGGTGCATTTTTACAAATTGTGCTCATTCATATGTTTCTTTTAAAAATCGACTCCACTAGAGCTTCTCCACGTTCCTCCACCTGACATTGGGGTTGCCTCCTCTGTGACTTCTCAAGATCTAATTATTTTTTTTTAAATTTTTTAAATGTTTATTTAGTTTTGAGAGAGAGAGAGAGAGAGAGAGAGAGAGAGCGCGCGAGCACATGAGTAGGGGTGGGGCAGAGAAAGAGGGAGACAGAATCTGAAGCAGGCTCCAGGCTGTGAGTTGTCAGCACAGAGCCCCACGTGGTGCTCGAACTGATGAACCGTGAGATCATGACCTGAGCCGAAGTCGGACGTTCAACCAACTGAGGCACCCAGGCGCCCCTCAAGATCTAATTTAACACAAAGATTGCAGTAGCACGAAAAGCTGAGCTATTTTGTATCAAGAAATGCTTTTAAAGTGGATACAATGTGAATCTTTTTTTCTCATTTCCTCTTGCTAAATGTGCTTTTAGAGTGTATTGAAATGACCCCTGTTCCTCACATTTTTTACTACACAAATAGTTCATCGTATTTTGTTTATAAATTCCCATTCCCTAGGAATAAGTGGTGCATTAAAAAAATTTTTTTTAACGTTGATTTATTTTTGAGAGACATGGAGACAGAGTGCGAGCAGGAGAAGGGCAGAGAGAGAGGGAAACACAGAATCTGAAAAGGGCTCCAGGCTCTGAGCCGTCAGCACAGAGCCCGACGCGGGGCTCGAACTCACAGACCACGAGATCATGACCTGAGCTGTAGTCGGCCGCTTAACCGATGGAGCCACCTGGGCGCCCCAGAAGTGGTGCATTTTAAGTGAAGAGCTCTTAGAGGTCATCTTCTTGAGGAAAATTATTTCCCCTTTTTCAAGTAGGAAATGTAAGAAGTGTTACTTTATCCTGATTCTCCACATTCCATCCACATTAAACATTTGTAGTTTTCTTGTCTCGGTGTATATGAGGAGTGTGACTTTTGGAGACACTCAGATCTGCTCGGCTGAAAAGTCTCGTTACTCATGACTCAATAATGATGAAGACATAAGCAGCACTCAGATTTGTTTTATGATTGACAAAGCAGCTCCATTTTTGTTTCCTGGACATCCTTTTGGACAATCATTCATTCACTTACTGAGAGCCTCTTACGAGTCCTGTACTGTCATAGGATCTGGGCTGCAAGGATTCACATTCAAAGAGTCCCTGCCCCCACAGGACCTGCATTTTAGGGAGACAGACAATTAACGACAATGATAAAAATATAATAAATCCCTGCACTTTCTATGGCACGATTCTGAAAAAACAAAACAAAGCAAAACAAAACAAAACTCCTGAAAACCTAAAGTTTCGTCATAACTCCTCTGGAGTCTCCTGACCTGAATTAACAAAAGACTGTGTCTAATTTTTGTTGATCATCATGAGAGTGAATACTCATATATTTACAGAAATATCAACAGGCTCGATCTGGGGTCGCCATCCCACGTCCTGTGGGGAGCAGAATGGAAGTAGAATATATATACATTGTATTGCTTTTCTAAGGGTAGAAAGCATCAATTCTCAGAGGTATCTGGCTGTGGGTTTCAGGTAAGTGACTGCCCTGTAGAATGTGGGTGGTGATAAATCATGAATAAAATAAAGAAGGGAAAGTGAGAGGAAGGTCTTCCTTTCTTGAATTTCAGTCCATTGGATCATCGTTGGATTTACAGCTCTCTGGTGTCTTTAAAATAAGATTTATTTTCGTTGTGTGTTTGTGTTCTGCGGGGAAACTTTGGCCCTACTGCACCTGCTGCATCTTACCCCAAAGCAGAGTGCTGATACATGCTTCTTTTGAACTATAGATGCAGAAAAGTTAAATATCCTCCAATCTAACCACCAGGCTCTGGCAAACATCTCTACATGCATAGATCTGTCTGTTTTAGAACCGGTTACATTCAGGAGGGTCTTAGATCCTGGGACTGTTGACTCCTTGTCTCATTAGCATCTGGCATCACCATGTCACTCTCATGAGGAAGGACAGAGATGGCAGGATGTGCCTAATTTCTCTCTGATGCCTGTGGTATTTTTTCTCTTAGCCTCTCAGCAGAAGTCAGTAAGTTGTCCCAGATCTTCTGGGCAATATGGCTAAGGCTGTTTTTTCTCCTACTCATGATGCGAAAATGTTACCTTGCATGTTTTTTTTTTATCATTTTACATTTGTGAAGTATTTTTCTTAAGTTTATTCTGAAGATGGTTTTATTCTAAAATAGTATTCTCTGTACACATTTGAGTTAAAATATATATGGAATATCAGCTAGTTGACCCTGGTAATTTAAACTCCTTGAGCTTTTTAAAAATATCATCTTTAATTGAGAACAATAAATAAACTTGCCTATCAATATCACTCCGTTGTTACTGCTGTTATCCTCATTTTTTAAATGATTTCTACCTCACTAGATTGTTTTGAATATCAAGTGTACTGATGGGATATAAAAGTTATTTGCATAGATAGTACTAATGTCTGTTCAATGTTATTTATGGCTCCTGTGACTGGAGTAAATAGGTTACATCTATAAATATCCCAAAAGATAATTATAACGAGCGATAATGACTACAGAAGAAAAATATCATTCATCAATTATAGTAAAGAATAGCTTGTAATAGAATACATGTGAAATATATGAAACTTGAAATAGGGAAAATGTCAGATATTATCTTAGAAAATGAAGGTGATGAGATCAGAAAACTTATCGAAATTAGTATGACATAAAATACAAAAAAATGAAGAAAATTTATAGGACTTTGCACATGTTTGTACTGCTTTGGTGACAAAAGGAACGTCATGGTAACAGATAATCAGAAGGACACAGAAAGGTTTTTTCACTCTTACCTGGTGCAATCAGTTTAATGATAAAGCTTTGAAATGACACATATCAAAGCATTATATTTAAAAAAAAAACAAAATTTAAAAAAGTGTCTGGAATAAATATCTGTTATGATTTCTTTGAAATCATAATCGAAATTTGCATTTTTGCAAATTCTATTTGTCATTTCAGACAAAATAAACTTAAAAGTCAGATTTACTCTAGATTGATTTTCTACCTAATTTTATTTATTTATTTATAACTTATTGTCAGATTGGTTTCCCTACAACACCCAGTGCGCATCCCAACAAGTGCCCTCCTCAATACCCGTGACCCACTCTCCCCTCCCATACCCCCTCCATTGACCCTCAGTTTGTTCTTAGTATTTAAGAGTCTCTTATGTTTTGTCTCCCTCCCTCTCTGTGGCTTTTTTTTTCTTTCCCTTCTTCCCCTCCCCCATGGTCTTCTGCTAAGTCTCTCAAATTCCACCTATGCATGAAAACATATGGCATCTGTCTTTCTCTGACTGACTTCTTTCACTTAGCATAATACCCTCCAGTTGCTACAAGTGGCCAGATTTCATTGTTTCTCATTGCCACACAGTGTCCCATTGTATATATATATACCAAGCTTCTGCACTGCAAACAAAACAATCAACAAAACTAATAGGTAACGGAAGGAATGGGAAAGGATAGTTGCAAATGACGTATGGGATAAAGGGCTAGTATCCTAAATCTATAAAGAACTTACTAAACTCCACACCCAAAAAATGAATAATCCAGTGACAATTTGCTACCTAATTTTAAAGTATATATTACACAGGTTGGTAATAAATATTCAAAAGTGGTTTTAACTATTTGTTTTGAGTTGTGATCATAATAAAGTGTCTTCTTCCTTGCCTCTAGCAAGCCCAGGAGCGAAAATCATTTCTAACTTTCAGATGGCATATTTTTAACATTCACTGAGAGCAAGAATAATAAGCTGGCATGCCACGTTGCCTACCTGTCAAGCCTGCGTGGGTATGTTTACAGTTCACATGAAGCTGCCTCTATTTTGAAATGATAATTGTCTCGTAGTCATACAAATACAGCTTGGAGAGTGACAGTGAGGCAGTCTGATACTGAAGAAAGAAGTCTGTAGTGGAAAAGAGGACACTGACTTCTGGGTCTGACTCCACCACTTCTCTGGGGGGAAGTTTGTGCGAATCTCCTAACCTCGCCAGACTTTTGCTTCTTAGTTTTTTAATGTTTATTTACTGATTTTGAGAGGGGGGAGGGGCAGGGAGAGAGGGAGACACACAATCTGAAGCAGACTCCAGGCTCCGAGCTGTCAGCACAGAGCCCGACGCAGGGCTCGAACCCATGAACCGTGGGATCATGACCTGAGCTGAAATCAAAAGTTGGACGTTTAACCGACTGAGCCACACGTGTGCCCCAACTTTTGCATCTTTATTGGCTAAATGAAAAGTTTGGAGTAGACAACTTTTAAGATTTCTTCTAGTCCCAATATGTCTTAATTTCATAAACCATGTGCCCAGTTATGCAAAAGAAGTATTTCTTTTTCTGCCAAATTTTATAAAGTGCCTCTTCTGCCTGGTGTAAGACAATGTGGTTTTGGTGCATGTGCGGTAGATTTTCTTCAGAGACATTTAAATGCAGTTAGTGATTGTCCCTTCTTTCATATTCATTGTGGCTGGGTAGTGTCAGGTGTGGTCACCTGACCTTATGTGTCTTCCTGTGTTGGCACCTGCCCACATGGACACAGTCTCTGATCAGGTCCTCGCTCTGTGTGGTCTAGGTCACTTCTCCTATGGTCCCTCTTGTTATGGTCCCAGATACTTTTAGATATCTTCTCTCTCTCTTGCTCGCTCTCTCGCTCTCTCTCTCCCCACCCTTGTTCCCCCTCCCTTCCGCCCTCTCTTTCTCAGCTGACAGTTACAGCTTTCTTGGAGGCATGAAAAAATACAAGCTGCTGTCTCGTGAAGACAGATGGAAACATGTATATGCTACTTGGGCCCGTCTCAGCATACACATACTTCCTTGCACATCATATGAAGAGGCCCAGTGCAGCTCCTGAACCTGGTTTGGGAAGTGGCGTAAGGTTCTCCCCACTCTGAGATCCTCAAGCCTCTTGGGGGGTCATCCTGCACCCCTGCCCAGGACTCTCTGCAGCATGATGGTAGGATAAGTCATTATCCAAATTCAGTAGACATTTGTTTTCTCCAAGAGACTAGTATATTATTATTCTCATCAATCAAGGAAGATCTATTTTCCACTGTTGGGATGCATGGGATGATAGATCAAACCAGTTGGTTCTCTTCATGAAAAGCATCTTAATCCTCCTTCCTTCAGGATTCAAAAGAAAGAGAAGAGACCAGTTATTATTAAAGATAAACTGCACTTTCATATTTGTATCACAATTTGAGCATTTGCGAAATCCTGTGTTTTGGACAAATATCCTGAAATATTTGTGCCTACCCGTTTTTTTTCTTCTCCTTTGTCCCTTTCCAAACAAGTAATAAGTGCATTCTCTTTACCTACAGGGATCAAATTCAGTTTAATTTACCCATTACATCTTCTATTTTGGCTATTTTGATTAGTTCAGTTTTACTCAATTATGATGATTGTTCAGCAGCAATGTAGAACATTTCTGAAGCTTTCCATTCAAATGAGGAGAAAATCATCCATGATTATCATCTTTGGCATAATCTTGGAAATTGTGAGTATACGTGCCTTTCTCTATATCCTGAAAGATGAAGATGTAAGACAAAGAAAAAGCCTGAATTTACACATCGGGAGTCGGTGATGGTTCCATTATGCTGCCCTCTGTTCTCTTCAGTGGCATTCTATTTGAATCTTTTACTATTTGATAAAAACTTTAAAAAGCAGACTTCTTGAAAATAGACTTGGAGCAGCAAAAAGAGACAAGCAACATCACAGGAAAGCAAATGGAAGAGATCTGAAGTAATGCATTGGTACATTCTTTCTGTGAAAAGGGAACTCTTCTTATTTTTGGCAGATTACCTAATGGCTGAGTATGCAGACTGTGTGTTTGAAATCCCAACAAGTTTTCCAAAAATTTCTTACAGATACTGGGTGAAGAAATGCCTCATCAGTGCCTCTGTCTTAAAATGAAAGAAGAGAAAAAACTGCTCATGTGGAGAGAATATAGACCCTATTTGATCTGAGAGCAAAAGTTCTCCTCTGTTTACTGATCCCCAACTCCCATTGACTTCAATCAGCTTCAGTTTCACAGCAGCAAGGACTTGTGGCAGGACAGAAATTTGAACTTCACGAATAGTATTAAAGGGGATCAAGGCTTCCATACAGAGTTTAATACCTTGGGTGCAGAAACAGTTAGTGGACACTGCAGAGTCTTAAACGATTCTCTCGGCTTGGTGAATTTTGTCTTTCCTGTAGGTGGGAAAGTTTTAAAGTGTATGTATGTATGTAGATACGTAGTTGCTGGAACTCGAAAGTAAATAGGTGACCATCACCCTGTGACATAAGTGGTTTTCACTCATGGGTTGAAGAATTGGGGTATTTGGATCCTCAAATAAGGAACTTGAACTGTAGTGGATTTGATTAGGAGAATAGCAACATTCTTACCATAGCATCCTTGCTTCTTTTCCTCTCTCCTCTACCCCTCCTAGTTT
Organism: Paguma larvata; assembly: GCA_030068075.1. NCBI lineage: Eukaryota > Metazoa > Chordata > Mammalia > Carnivora > Viverridae > Paguma > Paguma larvata. Next base: position 110,533,490 of record CM057825.1, read on the forward strand.
CTAAAAAATTAATAATTACGACTTTTGAGTTTTTTCTATGTGTCAAGTAATGAGGTGTTTACTTTTACACGCATTTTCTCATTATTTCTACCATAATCACTTGACCTAAGAAACTCAAAGCAGGGGCGCCTGGGTGGCTCAGTCGGCTAAGTGTCCGACTTCGGCTCAGGTCATGATCTCATGGTTCGTGAGTTCCAGCCCACATCTGGCTCTATGCTGACAGCTCAGAGCCTGGATCCTGCTTCCGATTCTGTGTTTCGCACGCGAGCTCTCTCTCTCTCTCTCTCTCTGCCCCTCCCCTACTCACGCTCTGTCTCTCTCTCTCCTTCAAAAATAAATTAACATTAAAAAAAATAAAAAATAAAAAACTCAAAGCAAAAAGATTACGCTACTTTTCAAGGTCACACATGGATGAGACGCAGGAAATTAAATTCAGGTGAAATCAATGAATCAGTTGATTGAGACCACCCAATCCCTCCACCCTTTTCTATGTAAAACCATAGTCCTTTAAAACCAACACCTTTGCCCGGTTCCCAGGTGTACTTGAAGGAGCCGCATCAGCACTGGCAGACACACCTCAGAGCCGACCCTGCTGCAAGAACAGCAGGTGCCAGGAAAGCCCCAACCTGGCCCAGCATCAGAGAGGAGGAAGAGAGCATGTCTTCACCAGCCCTCCACCCTCGATGCTGTGGGTCTCCTACCGCTGCCGCCCTAGGCTCCACGCCGCTACCTGTGGTTCTCTCCGGCCCCTTTCTCCACCCCGAACTGGTGCCCCGCCCTCGGTTCCCCCCCGCCCCTCACGCTCTCTGCCCCGCCCTCGGTTCTCCGCCCGCCCCTCACGCTCTCTGCCACGCCCTCGGTTCCCCCCCCGCCCCTCACGCTCTCTGCCCCCCCCTCAGTCCCCCCCGCCCCTCACCGCTCTCTGCCCCGCCCTCGGTTCTCCGCCCGCCCCTCACGCTCTCTGCCCCGCCCTCTGTTCCCCCCGCCCCTCACGATCTCTGCCCCGCCCTCGGTTCCCCCCCGCCCCTCACGCTCTCTGCCCGGCCCGTGATTCTCCGCCCCGCACGTGGTTCTCCGCCCGCCCGCCCCTCACGCTCTCTGCCCCGCCCCATGGTTCTCCGCCCGCCTCTCCCGCTCTCCGTCCCGCCCCTGGCGCTCCGCCCCTCCCCTCACGCTCTCTGCCCCGCCCCTGGCGCTCCGCCCCGCCCCTCACGCTCTCCGCCCCGCCCCGGCGCTCTCCACCTGAAGACCGACCTTCTGTGGAAGACGCCAGCCATCACCACAGCCGCTTGCCAGACTCCCAGGCCTCAGCCATCCTGCAGACACGCAGGCGGCGACTCCAGCCCAGTGTTGGTGGCCCCGGGCCTCCCCTCAGGCTGCCCCGTGCTGACGCCAGAGGATTGGAGACCACCAATTCTCCTCAAGAGCCTGGCGTCATCACAACTCAGCCCTGGGCTTTGTGAACGGGGCCTGGTGACCCTTGTGTCCCTGTGGACCGCACGCCACCTATTCCCCACGATGACGGGACACATCCCAGACAACAGCAGTGTCCGTGTGAATGATACGTCCCGGTTCCCACGATGATGGGACGCGACCCGGAGGTGCCTCAGCCTGGCCATCCTCAGTGTCCGTATGGACAACACGTCCCCACCCCCACGACGATGGGACACAGCCCGGACATCCTGTGTCCGTGTGGACGACATATGCCCGTCCCCATGATGACGGGACACGACCCGGAGGCGCCTCAGCCCAGACATCCTCAGTGTCCGTGTGGAAGACACGTCCCCGTCCCTACGACGACAGGACACGACCTGGAGAACCACAGTGTCCGTGTGGAAGACAGGCAGCGGAGGACCGGCAGCCTCCAGGACCTTCGGCTCTTGCCACCCTTGCCGTTGGAAGAGAGAAAGGGTAAGGAGAACAGACCACATTTGGTCACAACACGCGGCTACCACTTTTTAGCAGGATTTATGGTCTGAGTACACACTGGGCAAAAGCCGCTTGTAACTTCTAGGTGAGGAGTTAGAAGCTCACAGGTTTTGTACGGTGTCCTCTGGAGATGGGTGTCGTGTGTGGAATTGCTGGCCTATCTCCTGAAGTGTCCCCGGTGGTGACGCAGGACCGCGTCCTGTCGGTGGGTCAGAGGAGACGCAACACAGGGCCCTGAGGACGAACGTGTTCTAGGCTGTACCGCTCACACGTAGACGACACTTGTCCTGCGTGCGCATTTCGTCCCCACCGCTCTGTGTACACTCGGCAACGTTCGGTCCTTCTGAGGAAGGGTTCCGTCTTTTCAGATATTTTCACGTGCCTTCCGTGCGCCGAAAGCAGAGGTTGTAACGAGCGCGTGGCTGGATTATCCTGTTAGTAAAGTTCACGTGAGTGTTGTCTTCCGGAGACGCAAAGGCTCCCCCGGGTCTTGGTGCAGTTTGTTTGTGCGCTGTTCCCGGAGGAGCGAGAGGATGCGCGCGGGGAGGACACGCCGGGGTGTCACAGGCAGGCAGTGTCATCGTGGGCCCCTCTGTCCTGCACGTTTGATTTGTGGACATAGTGTGTGGAACGGACACGTTTTACATCTAGTCTTCTTACATGTGACATAGGTCTCCAGAGAACAGAACAGTGAGTCAATGTGCATTTTGTCAATTTTGTGGTAAAATTGACAAGACAGTAATCTTCTGAAAATGGCTCGTGGAAGTGAAGTGGTTAAACTATGTCTTATAAACTCAGTTATCGAGATCCGTGGGTTCTAGTAGTGTTTCTCCTGGTTTTCTCAAGAAACATGGGCTCTGGAATGAAACCGTTGGGGTGGGAGTCTCAGGTCAAAAACTTGCTTAAAGTTCTCCAAGTCTCCTGTTTTCTCACCTGCAAGATGAGGTAACAGTGTCCCTGCTTCAGTGAGTTATTCTGAGATTAAAGTAGATAATAAATAGGAAGCCTTGGAATGGTCTCTGGCTCATCTTGACCTCTTGTAGTTGTGTGTGGCCAGGGTTTAGCATGTTTATAGGAGAGCGGGAGAAATTAGGTCTGAAAAGCAGGCAGAGCCTGGGTTGAGAAGAGCCTCCTTACCCAGTTAAGAGGATAAAATTCTCTATGGACAAATTCTCTATGGAAAGGGAGCCACCTAAAGATCTGCTTTGGATGAATGTTTGGTGAATCGTGTGGCAGATCTTTACCAACAGAAACCAGAAGGCCAGGATGTGTACTAAATGTGGCAGGAGGAAGGGGAGGGGTAGAGTTGCCTGAATCTGAAGAGTCGTGACTTTCGATAGATACACTGAATTGCTCGCCTCGTGTTGAGAAAGGGAGAAAGATCTAGGAGGAATTCCTTTTCTCTTGTTTCCATGGCTCAGTAGATACAAAATAGTAGCGAATAGTAGTGAATGCAAAATAAGAAGTCGTTTTAGCGTGTAGATTATAGCTAACATAACCTTGGAATATGTTAAATATATGATACCTAAGAAACTTTCAGGGAGACACGTACACAGTTTAACCTGGAACTTGGAAGTTTGGGCTGAAGTTGTGGATTGGAATTCATGAGCAATAACATGATAGTTAAAGAATGAATGATCCCGCCAAGCTAATGAGAAAAAATACAGGTCAAAGAGGGAATTTTCCAGAAACAATAATCTGAGCCATTGGATAAACAGTAGAGAATGGGTTTAAGAGGAAGTCAAAGAATGAACAAATTAAAAAAAAAAAAGGAGCGAGTACCCAACAGCGTGAAATTCTGCAGAAAGGAAGTAAGATAATAACTGAAAGACCAACTGGGTTGGGTAGGGAAGATGTCCCTCATCTTGGTGATTGCGGGATGAGTAGTGTGAAATGGACAGAGAGCAGATGGCAGCTGAGGAGGGAACAAAGGGGGAGGAATTGCAAATAGGAATGTAGACCAGTATTTTTTTTTTTAAGTTGAACAACTGGGAGGGACAGAGGAGCCATTAGCTTGAAGAGATCTCACAGCTGAGGAAAGTGGTTTATTTTGTTGGTTCTAGTTTTTAAAAGGAGGAAAGCATGTTTTTAGGTGAAAGAAGGGAGACTGTGGGGAGTATGAATTTACAGAAGAAGGGACTTGTTTTATCATGTCTCCAACGTTTAAAGACCCATTTTCTTTTCACTCAGTCATATACTCATTTCCCTCATCCAAATATTCTTCCTTTTTCCTTAACCCTTTGTGTGTGTGTGTGTGTGTGTGTGTGTGTGTGTGTGTGTGATCTCTTCTTCCTCCCACATTGATGCTTACTCTGGCACTTATATCCTGTACCTGTCTGCTGACATGCCCATGCACTTTCCCTACTCCCTCCTCTGCTATCTTAGGGATTTTGCAAGATTACTGTGGCTATTTTGATGGGAGTTTGTTGTCTGATGTACGATTGATTGGTAGTTGTGGAAAATACTGGTATTTTACTCAGTTAACATTTGTATAATTGATCCGGTGGTATAGTCAGTATTTGAATTGAACCCTGTGACCTGAGGAGAAATGCAGGTCCAACATATGTAAAGTAAGAGTAGATATGTTTTCACAGTATTTGATCCTATTTAATGAATAGTTTTTAGGAGAAAAGACACAATACAAATTCATTTTCTGTTTCAATTGGTCAGAGGAGGACCAAACTTTCACTGACAAATAATCTGAAACAGAAACTTCAAGGTGTGAAATTATAGAACAACCTAATGTTTCTTAGCTAACTATCCTTGCACTTTCAGATTGTCTTAATGGGAGGAATGTGACCATCTGTAAGCTATGAAACATTTAAACAAATCAGGCAAAATCAAAAGCTTTCAGTAGAAGCCTGTTTTATGAGTGCCTCACAAAGTGATCAGAAAATAATGGCTTTTAACTTGCTTTTGTCTCTGAGATTGCTGGATGTAGATGGAAATCAAACAGTGCTTTTTCCTCTTTGGGCAGTGCCCCACATTGAGTACGTTAAGCACCTTTTACTGCTCTGCAGCAATGAAGCACATTTTCTTAGTGTCAGAACAGACAGCCCATAACCATCAGAGCCACCGGCATTGGGTGATTACATACTGTCTTTAAGAAAGTGCGATGCTCAGATGCAATTCAATTTCGGGAATAGGATATGTCTCCTGGCAGCAGGCTCACATTAGACTATCGTGGTGGGACATTGTGCATTAGCTGGAGGGGTAGACTGTAATACAAGTACATAGAATGCATATCTCTGACAAAAAAAAAGAAAGAATCCCTCTTGAAAAATTTTATCTTAAATATATTTACTTTTAGCGTTCTGGAAGATGGCAAAAGATCTCAAATTGATGGCCCTGAGAGATGGTAAAAACCAAGTTTAGACCACAGGCTTTGGATTCACATATACCTAGTTACCAAAGTTGACTTTGGCTCTTAATGGCCGTGTGCCCCAGGGCATGTTACCCATCTTTCCTGTGCTGTTGTTTCCCTGCCAATAAGTAAGACTATAGTACCTGCCTCATAGAGCTGTAATAAGGATTATTATCTAATATGCATCAAGCTCCTGTTCCTATTTCTTGCTGTCAAATTTTCTGTCATTTAGGAAACAAGTGTAGGGGACAGGGAGGTGTGGTTTGGGTCCGAAAGCAGAAGATTCAACCCAAAAGAATTACTAAAGAAGATGGCAAGCCATATACAAACCAGGCAGATCTTTTTACTTTATTACTGTTTTTTAGCCTAATTCTATATGAAAATTCACATGTGCTAATACCATTATTTTGACATGCTGATTTTATAGGGTTCATTTGTTTTTGCTTGGGCTAAAGATACCCTGGCTTTTACCTCTCTAGGAAGCATGATCACATCTTCATTCTCTGGACCGAATGCCAAAAAGACGTATTTATCCTAGGAGTAGGAATATTTTGTCCATTCTCCCCAAACAAGATGCTGGAACCAGTTGAATTAAGCCCTTCTAGCACCAGGCTTTTATATCAGAGGCCTTTCGATTGGTCTTGGAAGTTAATTGCTTCTTTCAGTAACTATGTGTGGACAATAACCTTCAAAGTGACAAAAATGAATGGGTGAATAAAGCATAGGAATTCTCTGTGGAGGAGCCCTGCTGTGTGCTTAGGGCAACAGAGGGCCTCTGGTTAGTAAAATCAGTAGGTGCAGTAGGCATGTAGTCCACGTGACTGGATAATCTGAAGGCGGAGGAGCTACGTTGTACAGTTGGCTAGGTGGGTTTCTGCCTCCCCATGGAGTGGCTTCCAGATGAGTCTGTTTGAACTGGAAGGAGCCTTGTCCCAGGAGCTGAGCCAGTTGTGCGCTTTGCGCACTAGGACAGCTGTGTGGGCAGTGGATATTACATTAATATTCTACTCACCTCAGTCTTCCTACAGTAAGGAAAAGAGCGTGTGTTCCCCAAGGTACAGAGGCAAATGCCCTATTTTCACCTTGTTTCTCCCTCCCTTCTCCACCCTGGGTGAAATGAGAGGCTCTGCTTTTGACACCAGGAGTAGTGTATAAATGTATTCTGGGTAAAACACCCTATGACCTTGTCTTCATTTTGGCATCCGATATATTCCTATGACTTCATTGATAGCATAGTGATAACCTGAGAATCCTTAACTTCCCCCAGCCTAAAACCTTGAAACTTCAAATATTTATTTACCTAAATTTAATTCACCAAAATCAAGTTTATCAATTGGATCATTTCTGAATGACCTATTAGAGAAATTTGCATGTTTCTTTAAGCGTTTATAAAATTGAGAGTAACTCGTATTGTTTGATTTTTGAAACTTTTAAAGATCTCTATACAGTTTAGTTACCTGGCTCTCAATTTATTTTGCTAAGAGCTTTTAAAGGTTTATTGTCTTTCTTTCTCCACCATACCCCCACATCCAACTTGGTGAGAGCTGGGGCTGAGTACGGTGGTCCTTTATTTGGGCAATGTATCAAGAGGAAAGTTCCAGAGTTTGGGCATTTAGTACATATTGGGTGAGTTGACTTTTGACCAATTAGCTCTCAGTAAACTGGCTTCCTTCCGGCAACTTCAGGAACTAAATCTAAAAGGTCGCCTACTGCTTTTCATAGGTGTATTCCTTTTTTTCCAAATAAGAGTCAATTTCCTAGCAAGTAGAATAAAATTATGCTAGAAGAAGGAGTTCAGAAGAACAGGGGGACTTGTGCACTGCACATGGTTATGTGCAATTAGAGAAATGTGTTGAATCTATTTTTCCATGTGTTAACATGAAAAATAAGTCTCCTGTTAGATTAAAACATGCAAAGCCACATGCATGAGGAGCTAGTGTTATGGAGATCTTGCAGTGATTTAAAGTGACATATTGAGGAATGAGCATCTGTGTAACTACCATCCAGGACAAGAAACAGAACATTCCTAGCAACCCAAAGGCCCATTCTAGATGATTGTATTAGAGTTCTCTAGGGAAACAAAATCAATAGGACACATGTCCATACATGTATGGAGAGTGAGAGAGTGAGACACAAGAGAAAGAGAGTGAGAGAGAGAGAGAGATTGATTTAAGGAATTTGCTCATGCAACTGTGGGGACTGGCAAGTCTGAAACTTGGCAGGGCAGGCCTGTGGCTGGAGACCTAGGGAAAAGTCGATGTTACTCGGAATTGTCCAAAGGCAATCAGGAGCAGAATCCCTTCTCGTCCTGGGAACCTCATTCTTTTTTCCTTAAAGACTTGAACTGACTGGGTGAGGCCCACCCAAGTGATGAAGGGTAATCTGCAGTTCTCAAAGTCTAGGATTTAAATGTTAATCTCATCCAAGACATGGCTTTACAGCAGCATCTAGACTGGTGTTTTACTGAGAACCTGGGTGCCCAAGTCCCCTGGCCTAATCAGGTTGACATGTAAGATTAACCATCACATAGATCACAATGTCCACTATTTGTTTTACTTTATGATTTGCCACCTATGAATGCACTCCTAAAATTATTTTTTCCAGATTTTGAACTTTATAAATGGGATTGTGCCAAACGGAAAAAAAATAAAGTGACATACACGGGATTACAAAAGGGTTCTATGAGAGTAACCCTGCCAGTCCTACAAAGGATGGTTTCAAAGCTCACTGAAAAGCAGAATCTTCCACTAAAGAGGTGGTTTTTCTTCTGGTTATAAAAGAAAACCCTGTTGGAGAAATGGTAGGGCTAAGTTATCCAGCAGTACTGAGACTGTCAGAAAGCAGTAGCTGTTGCGAGGAGCAAGAAAGCATAAGGACAAAACTGATTACAGTTTGGACTTTGATGACAGCTGTGAATGGAAGTCCTAATTCAGGAGGGTGCATTTGCTCTTATGGAGTGAAAGCATTCAAAGATGAGGGAGACTTACAACAGATTTCTTTCTTCTTTTCCACAAGTAAGTTCAACACTCCTTGTTTTGCAAATGGAGGCTGATTTCCCTCTTGCTATGTTGTATCTATTTTTCCATGACATTTTTCCATGACAGTTCCCTCTTGCTATGTTGTATCTATTTTTCCATGACAGGTGGACATTAAAGAAAATTTAAACTCCAAAGAAATTAATTTGTAAGGTATTAATATTGCTGATACAACTGAAAGACAACCATGCTTTTAGAGCATTGTCAAATAATTTCCTGACTGAATGGGACTTCAGCAAAGAAACAACAATGAGATATTTTATAACAAATACACAATTAAACTCTTCCGATTTGTCTATTGTATCCACCAGAAAGGGTAGAAAGTAGAAACATAATTAGATACAAACAGTACAGAATTAACTTTTACAAAGAGCAAAATAAGTTCGGTAAGGCCGAGGTGTTTAAAAAATTCTAGTTAGAAACTCTTCATGCTGTTTTAGTATACTCTAAGTTGATAGCACAATCTCATACGAGTATAAAAAAAATGTAGAACAGTTAGACAAACAATCGTTCAAAGCAAAATTTCAGAAAGCAAGGGGAGTCTGCTCATGTGGAAACCTTCATTAGGATCCTTACAAATTCACCCAACTCATTTCATCAGTATGAAAGGGCATTTCTTAAATTACCTTTATTTCAATTATAAGTCTATGATGAAACCATAGGTTTTCATTCCACTTGGAAAACAATACTGCCATTTTCGATGATCAGGGTAAGAGTGGCATTTTCCCTAAATCTGCACCCTTGTCTGTCTCTGCAGACTCCTCATAGTTTAGCTTCATGGTTTCTCCATTTGTTTTTGAGGTGGCTTATACCCTCGGCTATGCTGCCTACACATGCTTCTGCCAGCCCTTGACTATCATTCTCCTTGTGTCTTGAGTTTGAGGATATAAGAAGGCTTTTGCTGGTTTCATTTCATTTAAACTTGGCATCTTGAAAGATAATTTCTTTCTAAACATGTCTATCATCTTGCCGAATTGTTTTCCCATTATTACCCGACTCCAAAGACTTCCCTCATGTTTTTCATTTCTATTAACTCTTCTCCACAACGTGTACAATCCCTTAGATGTTTTATATTCCCTCTGTATCCAGCATTTTTAACTTTAATGATATATTTACACTCTGCTTATTCCTCCTCTTTCCTGACTAGTGTCTCTGGAAGAGTTACGGGTATGGTCATAAAATCCAATATGATGCATTTGTGAAACTGATTTATTTTCCAAACTCTGCCCTGTTCATAAAAGAATCCAGATTTCTGCAGATATTTGACTACCGTAGTGGAAATGATTAGAAGTGCAAGAGTCATCCAGGCACAGATATTAAAAGGGCCACATGAGAAAAAGCACTGTCGCTTAATGCTAAATTGTTTCTTCTCCAAAGATGAGGTAATCACCCAAGTAGAAAAATTACTCATAAAGCTTGTTAAATCATCAGGCATGATAAAAGTTGGCTTTTGTCATTTATGCTAATTCGTTTGGAAAACTGGAAGGTATAACTAAATAGAGTTGAGAGCAACTCACAACTGAATTAGTCCATTTTACGTTCAGATTCAGCAGACAAGCCAAATGCTTCACACACAAAAAAGGTCTCCAAGCTTATTATAATACGTACGTTTTTAAGTCATGGGGCCTCAGTACCAGAGTGTGATTTTTATATACCACTTGGTAAGTAAATAAATGACTTTGAGCAAAACCTTACAATAAGAGAAAAAGTTTGTCCTCAATTTTTTGTCCCTTTCCTTATCATCATATTTTCACAAAATTCAATGCCAAAAAGAAAGTTCTTATTTCCTGGATGTTCCATACAATATGGTCACAATAATAATAGCAAAATTGTCTCAAACTTTTCACAAGCAAAAATAGCTGGAAGTATCAGACTTGAGTTTTTCCTTCTCGTTCAAGGGAGTAATATCAATGTCCTTTGTGTGCTTGCAATCCACTGTAACTATCAATTTTTTTACTCCTCATATTTTTTTATCTTTCCCTCTGACATTGAAGACAGAATCCACTCATTTTCTGGTCACTTTTTTCACTTACACTGGAGAATTTGTTTCTGTTGTGTCTTTTTCATCATCATGTTGGCTCCCAGATTAGGACAGTTGTGAAGATTTGTGGTTGATGAAATCGATTCAGATTTTTTTTCACTCACCTTCAGTGGGCACTATGCTCCATTTCTTTTCTTAACCCGTGTTTCCATGGTCCTCTCGTTTTGAAGATACCTGAACACATCTCTTTTCCCTAGGACTCTCTTTACAAGTCCTTTGGGCTGGGCTAAAAGAGAATCTGCTTGATACATGGAATATAAACAGATGGCCTGAGGATTAGCCCTAATGTATCCAGTTGTTAGTAAACAAGATTTGTTTCCTGGCTTGCCTTCAGCCTCCTAGTAAGGCAAGAATATAATCAAGGAACAGGCTTGGAAGCATCTGATTTTGCCATGGGTATAAAGCTTAATTCTGTAGAACTTTCATTCTGTAGACAATGTCAAGGTACAAACCAGATTATCTGCTTATTGCTGAAATAGTTCCAGGAGTTTTACATGTATGTCTTTAGTGGGCCGCAATAGCGTATAATCATATGAAAAACAGCGCTGCTTTTTATAGACATCCATATTTTCCTCTAATACAAATCAACATGTCCTTTAGGATCCATGCTTATCTTTTCATATGACAAACTAGACCTAATTTAAATTAAGATGGAATTGAAAATTGAAAAACCACAGTATTCCATTCAGCCTTCATCATTAAAAAGTACTTGGCCACTGTCTTTATCAAAATACCCTCAAATTAAGACAGTGTTGTCGATCTTCATTTTGCTGTTGAGGAAATGAAGGACAGGGACTGTGAGTCACCTGGGATTACACAAAAAGTCAACAGCAAAGCTTGGACAGAAAATAATAGTATCAACTCCGTAGATACCTTGGTTATTAGGTTTGTTTATTTAGTGTTTATTGAACACCGATATCTCCTAATATAAAAAAAAATTTAGCCTCCTGATTTAGCCTATCTCCTAACACAAGATAATTTAGACATTATTTGTGTAGTTTATCAAAGACATTGTAAAATGGTGCTTCTTTGAGTCTACATAGAAAAACTCTTTTTAAAGCTAATGTTATATGTCAAGATCATAGTCATTCAGATTCTTTCAGCACCAGGAGAACAGAATTAGGAAAATATCTCAGGCAGTTGTTTGAATGAACATATGTATAAAGTATACAAATCCTTTAAATTCATTTTTTAAAACATTTTTTTAAGTTCCCTTATTTAAGTAACCTCTACCCCCAATATGGGGTTGAACTCATGACCCTGAGATTAAGAGTTGCATGTTCTTCCAACTGAGCCAGCCATGTGCCCCTCTAAATTCATTCTTTAATAAAATAATTATTGAACACTTACTATGTGTAGAGTTTATTCTGGGTTTTTGATACTGGGAAAAGGTGTACTTAAAACTGTAGTACTGGGAGGGGCCTCTGGGTGGCTCAGTCGTTAAGCACTTGACTCTTGGTTTGCGCTCAGGTTATGATCTCATGATTTGTGAATTCTAGCCCCACATGGGGCTCTGGGCTGATGGCACAGAGCCTGCTTGGGATTCTGTCTTCCTCTTTATCTGCCCTTCCTCTGCTTGCTCTTTACCTCTATCACTCAGAAAATAAACAAACATTTAAAAAATGCAATACTGGGAACATGTGTACTTAATACTTTCAAAATTAGGAAAAAGTAGTAGAGTTCAGGGTATATCTTGAAATCCACCATAAATTCTATTAATCCCTTTTTGGGTTCCTTTTGATTTTGCTATTCTTGTGTATAAACTCATTACCAAATAATTGATTAAAATACTGCCTGCTTCTATTCTGAATGTTGCCCTTTGTACCATGTCAGAAAATATATGAACCTACTTCCCTTTTTCAGTGTTTTATGTCTCCATCGTCGATTCCCAATTATTTAATTCTTCTTGCTCTGATTTGATTTCTTCTGGTTTTTTTCTTAAGTTTATTTCTTTTGAGAGAGAGAGAGAGAGAGAGAGAGAGAGCAAGTAAGTGCCCACACCCAGAGTGGGAGAGAGAGAATACCAAGCAGGCTCTGCACTGTCAACATGGAGCTTGATCTCAGAAACCCATGAAATCATGACTTGAGTTAAAATCAAGAGTCTGACGCTTAACTAATTGAGCCACCGAGGTGCCCCTCTGATTTATGATTTCAATTTTCTTCCTTTTGTTAACTTTCTTTCAGATTATCTATTCTATTTTTGGCTGGTTTTTTGTTTGTTTGTTTGTATCCTATTTTTTTGAAACATTGCTGAGATCAAGGCAATAGCACTTGACTTGGTAGCAGAGATTGGTTAGAAATTGACTTCTTTTTGAAAAGTAGCCATTTCTAGAAAGTGTTGTTTGTAAAACCAACTATTGTTCCTTAGTGGGAATTTGTTCAGCTTTTGCTTTAAGTATATTCTATCTGCTCATGGTACTTCATAATAAATCATAGACACTTATTTATGTATTTTTTTTCCTCAGGGGAAATGCCTATTAAATGGTTTCTGGAACCCAGAAAGAAAACTTGACTATCTCATGCTCAGGTGGAAGAAAATGTGTTTGATTCCCTTTAATCTGTTGAGAAAAGGAATTTAAGATTTCTCAAACATTAATCAGAGTATATTGACATTTGATACCCATGACATATTATGGGTATCAACAATGAATCTCTCTTCTGTAGTAAAAATAGTCAAATTGACAAAAGGTGATCTTTTGTCATTTTCATGTGAAGTAACCCAATAGTATAGTGAGTATTTCTGTCAATATTGTGAATTTTAAAAGAATAGGCATACTTACATTTGATATAATTTTGGAACACATTTTTTTAAAATTTTTTTATTGTCAAATTGGTTTCCATACAACACCCAGGGCTCATCCCAACAAGTGCCCTGTTCATGCCCATCACCCACTTTCTCCCCTCCCATACTCCCCTCAGCCCTCGGTTTGTTCTTAGTATTTAAGAGTCTCTTATGTTTTGTCTCCCTCCCTGTGTCTTTTTTCCTTCCCCTTTTCCCCTGCCCCCTGGTTTTCTGTTAAGTTTGGCACAGTCCGCCTATGCGTGGAAACATATGGCATCTGTCTTTGTCTGACTGCCTTATTTCACTCAGCATAATACTCTCCAATTCCATCCATGTTGTCTCACATGGCCAGATTTCATTCTTTCTCATTGCCATGTAGTATTCCATTGTATATATATACTGCATCTTCTTTATCCATTCGTCAGTTGATGGACACTTAGTCTCTTTCCATGATTTGGCTATTGTCGAAAGTGCTGCTATAAACATCGGGGTACACGTGCCCCTATGCATCAGCACTCCTGTATCTCTGGGGTAGTTTCCTAGCAGTGCTGTTGCTGGGTCATAAGGTAGCTCTATTTTCATTTTTTTGAGGAACCTCCACACCGTTTTCCAGAGTGGCTGCACCAGTTTGCATTCCCACCAACAGTGCAAGAGGGTGCCTGTTTCTCCACAGCCTCGCCAGCATCTATAGTTTCCTGATTTGTTCATTTAGGCCACTCTGACCGGTGTAAGGTAGTATCTCATTGTGATTTTGATTTGTATTTCCCTGATGATGAGTGAATTTGAGCATCGTTTCAATGTGTCTGTTGGCCATCTGGATGTCTTCTTCAGAGAACTGTTTATTCATATCTTCTGCCCATCTCTTCACTGGATTATTTGTTTTTTGGGTGTGGAGTTTGGTAAATTCTTTATAGATTTTAGATACTAGTCCTTTATCTGATATGTCATTTGCAGTTATCTTTTCCCATTCCTATTAGTTTTGTTGGTTGTTTCCTTTGCTGTGCAGAAGCTTTTTATCATGATGAGGTCCCAGTAGTTCATTTTTGCTTTTATTTCCCTTGCCTTTGGAGATGTGTCGGGTAAGAAATTGGTGCATCTTAGGTCAAAGAGGCTTTTTCCTGCTTTCTCCTCTAGGATTTTGATGGTTTCCTGTCTCACATTCAGATCCTTCATCCATTTTGAGTTTATTTCTGTGAGTGATGTAAGGAAGTGGTCTAGTTTCATTCTTCTGCATGTTGCTGTCCAGTTCTCCCAGCACCATTTATTAAAGAGGCTGTCTTTTTTCCATTGGATACTCTTTCCCGCTTTGTCAAAGATTAGTTGGCTATATGCTTGCGGGTCCATTTCTGAGTTTTCTATTCTATTCCATTGGTCTATGTGTCTGTTTTTGTGCCAATACCATGCTGTCTTGATGACTACCGCTTTGTAGTAGAGGTTAAAATCTGGGATTCTGATGCCTCCCGCCTTGGTTTTATTCTTCACTGTTACTTTGGCTATTCAGGGTCTTTTGTAGTTCCATACAAATTTTAGCATTGTTTGCTCTAGCTTTGAGAAGAATGCTGGTGCAATTTTGATTGGGATTGCATTGAATGTGTAGATTGCTTTGGGTAGTATTGCCATTTTAACGATACTTATTCCTCCAATCCATGAGCATGGGATGTTTTGCCATTTCCTTGTGTCTTCCTCAATTTCCTTTATAAGTTTTTTCATAGGTTTCAACGTAGAGATCTTTTACATCCTTGGTTAGGTTTACTCCTAGGTATTTTATGGTTTTTGATGCAGTTGTGAATGGGATTAACTTCTTAACCAACTGAGCCACCCAGGTGCCCCTGGGATTAACTTCTTTATTTCTCTTTCTGTTGTTTCATTGTTGATGTATAGAAATACCACTGATTTCTGTACATTGATTTTGTATCCTGCAACTTTGCTGAATTCATGGATCAGTTCTAGTAGGCTTTTGGTGGATTCTGTTGGGTTTTTCATGTAAACTATCATGTCGTCTGCAAAAAGTGAAAGTTTGACTTCATCCTGGCCAATCTTGATGCCTTTTATTTTGTTTTGTTGTCTGATTGCTGATGCTAGGATCTCCAACACTATGTTAAATAGCAGTGGTGAGAGTGGACACCCCTGTCGTGTTTCTTATCTCAGGGGGAAGGCTCTCAGTTTTTCCCCATTGAGGATGATATTAGCTGTGAGCTTTTCATAAACATCTTTTATGATGTTTAAGTATGTTCCTTCTATCCCAACTTTCTCGAGGGTTTTTATGGGGAAAGGGTGCCGCATTTTGTCAAATGCTTTTTCTGCATCTATTGACAGGATCATATAGTTCTTATCTGCTGGAGTCCAGCTCCCGCAAGTCCAAGAGTCCCCAAAGCATGGACAGTTGGTGAAAGGAATGAGAGAGCCACGAGATGTAGTCTGATCACCAAGCAGGCATCTCTGGCAATTCTGGCATCTCTGCTCTGCTGGTCTCAGTGTCTTTATTTAAAAGTAGTGAGTGACATTACAGCAATGAGTGACATCCCATCAATAAGCATAATTTGAACAACAATGTGTTTTTATCAGCAAAGCAGCTCAATCTTGCAGGTTTTTTTTCAGGTTAATTAGCATATAAATTTAAGGCAGGGGGAGAGAACAGGGTGTTACCTAGACCTATGTTAATTATCTATAAACAGGCCAGGAGTCCTTCTGCCTATTCTTCCAACTACAATGGGGGAGGTTCAACCCATCCAGCAAGGACAGAATTCCCAATGCTTGTCCTTTGCTTGTGAATGAGTGAATTTACATCATAGGGGCCTAACGTTCACACAAGTCACACCAATATCCAGCCAGCTCATAACTGCTATCAGTCTGTGCAACTCATCCCCAAGATGCAACTTTAAGATGACTTCTGGCAAGCTACTCTCCTTCAGATGTAATCCATCAAGGCATCGTGCTCCAGGTCCTTCCTTTTTATTTAAATGTCATAAAACAAAAGAGCATTACATTCCTTAAGGCCAACGAGAGCAGCTCAAGAAATCCAACCCTGAAAAATATTAGAAGGAGATGGTATAGTGTGCCAATTTGGCGGCAGGAGACTGCAAAATCCACCTTTTCACACAGGGAAAGTAACCTTTGTGCCCAAGATGGCTCCCAGTACTTATTTTTTCTTTTGTTAATGTGATATATCATATTGATTGATTTGCGAATATTGAACCAGCCCTGCAACCCAGGGGTGAATGCTTCCTGATCATGGTGAATAATTCTTTTTATATGCTGTTGGTTTCGATTTGCTAGTATCTCGTTGAGAATTTGTGTATCTATATTCATCATGAATTTTGGCCTGTAATTCTCTTTTTGGCTGGGTCTTTATCTGGTTTGGGAATCAAGTGATTCTGGCTTCATAGAATGAGTCCGGGAGTTTTCCTTCCATCTCATTTTTTTGGAACAGCTTGAGGAGGATAGGTATTAACTCTGTTTTAAATGTCTGGTAAAATTCCCCAGGAAAGCCATCTGGTCCTGGACTTTTATTTGCTGGAAAATTTTTGATAACTGATTCAATTTCTTCACTAGTTATGGGTCTGTTCAAGTTGTCTATTTCTTCCCGTTTGAGTTTTGGTAGCGTGTGGCTGTTTAGGAATTTGTCCATTTCTTCCAGGTTGTTGAGTTTGGTGGCATATAATTTTTCATAGTATTCTCTGAAATTGCTTGTATTTCTGAGGGATTGGTTGTAATCACTCCCTTTTCATTTGAGATTTTATCTATTTGGGTTCTCTCTCTTTTCTTTTTGAGAAGCCTGGCTAGAGGTTTATCAATTTTTTTTTATTTTTTCAAAGAACCAGCTCTTGGTTTCATTGATCTATCTGTTCCACTACTTTTTTGGTTTCCATGTTATTAATTTCTGCCTGATTTTTGTTTTCTCTCTCTCTGCTGGGTTTGGGGAGTCCTAGCTGTTCTGCTTCTAGTTCCTTTAGGCATGCTTTAGATTTTGTGTTAGTGATTTTTCTTGTTTTTTGAGATGGGGCTGGATTGCAATATATTTCCCTCTCTGGACTGCCTTTGCCGCATCCCAAAGCATTTGGATTGTTGTATTTTCATTTTCATTTGTGTTTCCATGTATTTTTTAATTTCTTCTCTGATTGCTTGGTTAATCCATTCATTTTTTAGTAGGTTCTTTAGCCTCCATGTTTTTGGGGATTTTCCAGACTTTTTCCTTTGGTTGATTTCAAGTTTCAAAGCATTGTGGTCTGAAAGTGTGTATGGTATGATCTCAGTTCTTTTATACTTATTAAGATTTTCCTTATGCCCCAGAATGTGGTCTATCTTGGAAAATGTACTGTGTGCAGTTGAGAAGAGTGTAAATTCCGTTGATTCTGGATGAAGGACCCTGAAGATGTCAGTTAGGCTCATCTGTTCCAATGTGTCGTTCAGGGCCGTTGTTTCTGTAGTGATTCTCTGTTTAGTGGATCTATCCAATGCTGAGAGTGGAGTGTTAAGATCCCCTACAATTAGGACATTTTTATCGATAAGGTTGCTTATGTTTGTAATTAGTAGTTTTACAAATTTGGGTGCCTCTGAATTCAGTGCGTAGATATTTACTTACTTTAAAGTCTAGTTTGTCTGATATAAGTGTGGCTACTCCAGCTTTCTTCTGACTTCCACTAGTGTGGTATATAGTTCTCCATCCCCTCACTTTCAATCTGAAGGTGTCCTCAGGTCAAAATGAGTCTCTTGAAGACAGCGAGTAGATGGGTCTTGTTTTTTAATCCATTCTGTTCCCCTGTGTCTTTCGATTGGAGCATTTAGTCCATTTACATTCAGCGTTAATATTGAAAAATATGGGTTTAGAGTCACTGTCTTATCTGTAGGTTTCATGCTTGTAAGGCTGTCTCTGGTAGTTTGTTTTCTTCGGAACCTTTCCTTCATAGAGTGTCCCTCAAGACCTCTTGTAAAGCTGGTTTATTTGTGATGAATTCCTTCAGTTTTTGTTTGTTTGGGAAAACCTTTATCTCTCCTTCCCTTCTGAATGACAGGGTGGCTGGATAAAGGATTCTTGGTTGCATATCCTTCCTGCTCATCACATTGAAGATATCCTGCCATTCCTTTCTGGCTTGCCAAGTGTCTGTAGATAAGTCTGCTACAATCCTTGTGTGTCTACCTTTGTATGTTAAGGCCTGTTTTCCTGTAGCTGCTTTCAGGATTCTCTCTTTGTCCTTATATTTTCCCAGTTTCACTATGATGTGTCTTGCAGAAGGTCTATTCAGGTTACGTCTGAGGGAAGTTCTCTGTGCCTCTTGGATTTCCATGCACGTTTCCTTCCTCATATTGGGGAAGTTCTCAGCAATGATTTGTTCAAGTACCCCTTCGACTCCTTCCTCTCTCTCTTCTTCCTCTGAAATTCCTATGATACGGATATTGTTTCGTTTGAATGCATCACTCAGCTTTTGAATTCTCCTTTCCTGTTCCTGAATCAGCTTCTCTCTTTCTCTCCTTCCTCTTTTTCCATAATTTTATCTTCTAATTCACCTATTCTCTCTTCTGCCTCTTCAATCCACACTGTGGCCACCTCCAATTTGTTTTGCATGTCATTTAAAGCATTTTTTATTTCCTCCTGATCAGTTTTAAGGTCCTTGATCTCTGCAGCGAGGGACCCCCTGCATTCTTCTATGCTTTTTTCAAGCCTAGCAATTAGTTTTATACTCATCATTCTATATTCATGTTCTGTTATGTTGCTTATATCTGTTTTCATCAATTCTTGTGCTGTCACTACTTCCTGTAATTTCTTTTGAGGAGAATTCTTCTGTTTCATCATTTTGGCTAAGTGTGTTTTGGTTTGTTTCCTGAGGTCACCTTTTCCTTGGGGCGCTTTCTGGATTTCGTGTTCTATTCTTTGTAGACTCCGACACCTTTCCGCCCAGACTCTTGGGGTTAAGAGTCCTTTGGTTTCGGTCCTTCTTAGTTTGAAAGACACAGGGAATACCAGGTCCCCCTACTCCTCTGCCATGTTGGCCCCCTCCTTTTTTAAAAGGGCACTAAAAAAGGAAAGATTCATGGCAAGATACATTACTTCTCTCACAAATCTCCCAAAAGTAATAATTATTGCCAAGATGTTTTCTTCAAAAATGTATTAAAATTTATTTGATGACTTGTTTAGAACAAATGACTACTTCTTTACACCCATTGTAAACCAGCATTTTTATTTCACATGTATCCCTGTAAACCAACATTTTTACTTCACATATATCAACTGAAGGTCTCATAATTGTGATTTTTGTAAGCGCAAAAAGAAAATACATTAAATAGTTTTAAATGTCATATAAAAATAGCATATAAAGTTTAATTTATATTACTTATATTTAAAGAGTATTTCTCCTTGAGAATATGCATCTTTAAGCATATATATCTAAGAGACCACCATTGTCACAAGGTCGAATTCTATCAGCATATAGGCATTATTTACCTTTGATTTGACTTTTTGTAAGATGAATAAGGTCAGTGTTCTACATTTTTCATATGTATTGTCACTGTCGTTGGTCTTGCAGTGACTACTAAAAATGGAATATTCAAGGCATATTCATGAAAATGGTTCCTTAACTGTATTTGGGAAGAAGACTTGAAATCAAACATTCTTTGTTGTTTTTTTTTAGTTCCTCCTTTCATATGCATTTTTAAAAATTCATCCTTTCAAGGAAGACTTGAAATCAAACATTCTTTTTTTTAAATTCCTCCTTTCATATGTATTTTCTTTTTTCATTTGTTTATTTATTTCCTCTTTCTCCTACAATTTTATTTATTTACTTATTTATTTAAATCAATTTATTGTCAAATTGGTTTCCATACAACACCCAGTGCTTATCCCAACAAGTGCCCTCCTCAGTACTCATCACCCTCTCTCCCCCCTCCCATATGCCCCTCAGCCCTCGGTTTGTTCTTAGTGTTTAAGAGTCTCTTATGTTTTGTCTCCCTGCCTCTCTGTGGCTTTTTTCCCCCTCTTCCCCTCCCCCATGGTTTTCTGCTAGGTCTCTCAAAATCCACCTATAGGTGGAAACATATCTGTCTTTCTCTGACCAACTTATTTCACTCAGCATAATACTCTCCATTTCCATCCATGTTGCTACACATGGCCAGATTTCATTCTTTTTCATTGCCACGTAGTATTCCATTGTGTATATTTATATCACTGTCACAAAGGCCACACTGAGACCAAACAGATGAGAGAAATGCTACCCAGGATCTTAAAGCACCGTGATGCAGCCAGTCTGACTAGTTGAGGAAGAATCTGGATGGAAAAGCACCACTCACTACCATAGAGGATGATGATGAAGTTGCAGATCTTGTGGAGAATTTTGATGAAGCTTCCAAGAAGGAAGCAGACTGAATTGAGTCAACTTCTGAAGAAAATAAACCTTGAAGAAGTTACTGGGAGCTGCTATTTTATATTATGAGTGCTTTTTAAAAATTTTGTTCATGGATCTGCTAAAATATAAATCTTTAATATTTTTAAGCCCAAGTTCCTTGGACACTGCAACTCTTGTCAGTTTTTGCTTATACACGATTCATTCTTTGCAGCTAATTAAGCTGAAGAATCCTGGGAATAAAGTTTGAAAGAAGGTTAATAAAGTTTTTACTTAGGTAAAAACAAAAAAAAAAAAGAGTTAAGATCTCAAAAGCCCAGGCAACAAAAGCTAAAACAAAAACACGAGACAATACTGAAGAGCTTCTGGTCAGCAAAGGAAATAATATATTGACAAGGCAACCTACAGAATGGGAGGAACTCTTTTTATTTTTTTAATTAAAAATTTTAAAGGTTATTTATTTTTTTAATTTTTGTGAAAGTTTATTCATTTTTTGGAGAGAGAGACAGAGCGTGAGTGGGGGAGGGGCAGACAGAGAGGGAGACACGGAAATTGGAGCAGGCTCCAGGCTCCGAACTGTCAGCACAGAGCCCAACGCAGGGCCCGAACCCACAAACTGTGAGATCATGACCTGAACTGAAGTCGGACGCTTAACCAACTAAGCCGCCCAGGTGCTCCATTTAAAGGTTATTTATTTTGAGAGAGAGAGAGAGCACGCAAATGGGGGGAAGGTAGAGGTAGAGTAAGAGAATCCCAAGCAGGCTCTGCACTGTCAGCACACCTACACAACCAACCGAGTCACCGAGGTGCCCCTAGAAAAAGAAATTCTTAATACACTGTTGGTAGGAACATAAAATCTTACAGTCAAATGGAAAACTGTGGAGATTCCTCAAAAACTTGAAAATAAACCGCTATGTAATCTAGTAATCCCACACCTGGCTATATTTCTGAAGAAATTGAAATCAGTATCTCAAAGAGATATCTGCATACCCATGTTCATTGCATCATTATCCACAGTAGCCAAGGTATGGAAACAGCTAAGTGTTCATCAGAGGATGAACGGATAAAGAAAATGTGGCATGTATACACAATGAAATATGAGTCAGCCACAAAAAGAAGGAAGTCCTGCCATTAGTAGAACATGGGTGAATCTGGACAGCATTATGCTAAGTGAAATAAGCCAGAAGGAGAACGACAAATACTGTATGACATCATTTAGATGTGGAATATTAAAAGAAAAAGCTGATTTCACAGAAACAGATAATAGAATGGTGGTTCTCGGGGGAAATGGGTTGATGGTAGGTCAAAGGGTACAAGTTTTCAGTTATTAGAAAAGTAAGTTCTGAGGATCTACTGTACAGCGTGGTGACTGAGTTAATAATACAGTGTCATGTGCTTGAAATTGGTGAGAGATCTTAAGTGTTCTTACCGCATATACACAAAAAAGAGTTAATAATGTGGAGTGATAGATATGTGAATTATCTTGATCTTGGTAATCATTCTAAAGTATATGTGTACATCTAATCCTCATGAATACTTCAAAAATATACAATTATGTTTGTTAGTTCTTCCTCAATAAGTCAAAAGGATCTGTCATGAAGACTAGAAATGAAATGGTCATCTGGTTGGTGGGTTCTCCCCTCAGCTCTTCCTGTATTCAGCATCTTGTTACGGCAGAATATTATTCAAAAGTCAGTCATCTGGTCAGGAAGAAAAATAGGAGCTCACACACTTCTATGGCTGTTTGCTTGGAAGCGGCATAACCAGTCCTGGCAAAGGCAACATGCAGTCTCCACTTCTGGGGTCACCTTGTTACCCTGTACCGTTTAGATGTGCCCAAGTTTTAGTGGTCATTTATTTCCCTTCTGCTGACAGTGACTCACATCTCTTATTGAAACAACCTCTCTTGGTCAACGTGGCTCTACCACGGTTAATGTCAACTCACTTGCCCCTCACTGTAACATGGTCATGTGGTCTAGACTTTGCTAACTGGAGCCCCATCTTACTGGCAAATGTATAACCTGGACAGTCCCAGAATTTTTCTTTTCAAAAAATCAACATTTTTTAATCTAAATTCGCTAGGTTCATGGAATATATAATTGAAATTGTTTCATGCTTTTTGTCCTATCGTGGGGAGATTCTGTTTTATAAAAAAAGTTATTGCGGAGAAAATCAGAGCAGTAGAGAGATAGATGCTTAATGACCTCTGAGCACCTGGACTGTGCTTTAACTGAATCTGAATGTGAGACTATAATTAACTTTTTATTAATTTCTGTCACTTTCAACCCCAAGAATCCTAAATAATAATTGTGACAATGCTACATCTATAAGAATAAAAGTCAGCAATCAAGAAAAATTTGGTTATGCCAATTCATCATAAAGCAGAATTAATTTAATGTTAGATGACAAAAAGAACTTTGTGAGTAATATTCATGAAGTATTTTTAAATGTGCACTAGAGCTTAGCTTACCAGGGTGAAGGAGACCTAGGAGATATGATAATAATAGAGGAAAGCACAAGTCTTTCTGTAATTTTTACCTCCGCAGGAAGACCGTGTTACACCTGTGTTGTTTATAATAGTATCCATAGCTCTTATCAAAATGCTAGGATAAAACTTCAGTAAATGTTTGATGAACGAGCACCTTGAATGAGTGAGGCCCGGGAATATTGCCAAATACCTAGAAAATTGAGAGAGAAGGAAGGGATTATTGTAAAGAAACAGAACTCAAGAATTAACGTCCTATTTTTCAGAGAGAGACCAAGAGAAAGAAAGAGAATGTTCCTCTACATTATATAGTATGATGCAAAAGCTCAGAGAGGTCCCATAAATTAAAATTAAACCATGCATTTAGTGTGTTAATATGTCCTGTGTAATGTTGTTAAGCATTCTAGGGTAATTTGTAGGGGATGGTGAGAAAGGATAGTTGAATATGGATTTGTTAGAGGAGAAAGCAGAGTTAATTTGGTTAATTAATTCTTTTATTCTATAATAAAATATAAAAGCTATGCCTCAGAAAGAAATATTGCAGGAGTCTGTATCAGTATCAAATAAAAGCAAATCCAGACAGATAAGGAGAGATTGTATTCAAAAAGGATGTCACACTATGGAGAACACTCTGATTTCAGAAATCTGCAAGCATATCAGAATCAAATGGAAAAGTTTTTTCTTTTATAAAGAGAAGTAAGCAGGATCACTGGAAACATTGAAGGGGGCATTGGCAAGTGAGGGAGAGTGAGCAGATAGCGTGATGGGTTTGGTCTGACAGTCCATGTGTTTTCCTGTGATGAGCAGGTTCTTTGTACTGTTAAAGGGGAGGGGGCATGTTTTGCATTTAAGCCCTTGCTCTGCCCTGGGAGCTTAGGGAGAGCCATATTCAGGGACCTGTTGGGAGGAGGGAAGCCTGACTAAACTTAGGTCAGACAAGGCAGGGGATAAGGGACGGGCAGTTGTGAACACATGGTCGGTAACCGGAATGATAGAAAGTATGAGAAAGGTCTTGAATTTTTCCAGTGCAAAATGATATTTCCAAGGAATCTATAGAAATTCTGCAGAGTAGGTGAACTTGAGCTGATGAGCCAGAAAAATGGGAATTTATAAACTTGTCCAAGTAGGAATCTAAAAGGATATGTCGATATTATTCATGTGGGGAACTATGTTTGGAAAAGTAAGATGTTCCCTATATATGTCCCAGTTAGTTAAGACTTATCCTCAAACTTCTCACTTAATAATTACAGGAAAGGTGGGATTTGAGATACCCTGAAAGTAGTCAGTTCTTTAGGTAGGTGAATTAGAAATCAGTATGGTGTGAGGCATTGTGAGTACCTTTTAAAACCATAGGCATGATGGTCATTATTCATTGAGTCACCAAAACGTATCAAAATAGGAAGTTCTGCCATGCAAGAATAAACAAACAGAACCAACAAATTAATAATAAACGGATGCTCAAGTGAATATCCTGTTATATTTTTGCATATATCCTATCAGAGTAAAGAGTACTGAGTTTGTGTGACTTGAAAACATATTATAATTTTAAATAATTATAATATTCTAATAATAGCAATGTTATAACGAAAACATATGTAAATATAATATGTGAGACACATTCTAAGCCCTTTATTATATATGTAATGTTTGTTTAATTTTTACAATCATCCAGTGAGGTAGGAATTTTTTAAAATTTCACTTTTATAAGACAGGAACCCTAGAAACAGGTGAAATATATGGTCAGAGGTCATACTTTTTGCTCTTCCCTATTATTAGATGTCAATGGAGCAGGGGGCAGATATCACTGGATGTTCTACCTTTTGTAGGTGTGTGTGAGAACGCTTAAGTTCTACTATCTTAGCAAATTTTACTCATATATCATTATCACTTATAGTTGCCATGTTATACATGAGCGGCTCAGACTGTGTCTTGCAAGTTTGTACCCTTTACCAACATCTGTTTGCCCCATCCCTCAGCCCCTGGCAACTACCATTCTACCCTCTATCTATGGGCTTGACTTTTTCCTTTTTTATTTGAAATCTTAAGTGATGCCATGCAGTATTTGTTTTTCTGTCTGACTTATTTCACTTAGCATAATTCCTCCCAGTTTAATCCATGTTGTTGCAAATGCCATGACTTCCTTCTTTTTTAAGACAAAATGACATTCCAATATATGTGTATATGCAACACACACACACACACACACCATATCTTAATCCAATTATCCACTGACGGACACTTAGCTTGTTTCCATATCTTGGTTATTTGCCAATTATTCTGCAGGGAACATAGAAGTATAGATCTCTTTGAGTTAATGATTTTATTTCAATCAGTCTATACCCAGAAATGGGATCGATATATAAAAATACTCTATTTTTAATTTCTTAAGAAAGCTCTACACTGTTTTTCATAGTGGCTATATCAGTTTATATTCCCATCAACAGTGTATAAGGAATCTTTCGCTCCACATCCTAACCAGCATTTCTTATCTCTGGTCTGTTTGATAACAGCCTCCTCTTCAGTTTTTTGGAGGACTTTGAGTTGGGTTGCCATTAATTCTTTAAGTGGTTGATAGAATTCACGAATGAAGCCATCTGGTCTTGGATTTTTCTTTGTTGGGAAATTTTTGATTACTGATTCAATCTACTTACCAGTAATTGTTCTGTTCAGATTTTTTATTTCTTCATCATTTGGTCTTGGGAAGTTTAATGTTTCTAGGAATTTATCCATTTCTTTTAGGTTATCTAGTTTGTGTATAATTGTTGATAGTAATTTCTTATGATCCATAGTATTTCTGTAATGTTTCCTCTTTCATTTATGACTTTATGTATTTGAATCCTCTCTTTTTTGTTAATTGATCTAGCTAAAAGTTTGCCAATTCTGTAGATCTTCTCAAAAAACCAGCTCTTAGTTTTATGGATTGATCGTTTTCTCTTTTTCTTTTCTCATCTCCATTTTGTTTATTTCTGCTTTGATCTTTGTTATTTCTATCCTTCTACTGATTTGGGGGCTTAGTTTGTCCCTTTTCTATTCTAGTTCCTTGAAGTATAATGTTAGATTGTTTACTTGAGAACTTTGGTTTTGCTTAATATAGGCATTTATCTCTGTAGTCTTCCCTCTTTTAATTACTTTTGCTACATCCCATAAGTTTTGGCGTGTTGTGCTTCCATTTTCATTTGTCTGAAGATATATACTTTTAAAATTTCTTATTGACTTTTTGGTTGTTGAGGAGCATGTTGTTTAATTTCCACATATTTGTGAATATTCCAGCTTTCATCTTGTAATTTATTTCTCTTGTCATACTCATTGGTCAGAAAAGATGCTTGATATGATTTTAATCTTCTTAAATGTATTGAGACTGACTCTCTGGCCTCATGTATGTTCTAACCTGGAAAATATTCTGTATGTTCTTGAGAAGAATGTGTGTTCTGTTGCTATTGGATGGAATGTTCTGTATGTGTCTGTTAGGTATCTGGTCTAATGTGTCATTTAAGTTCAATTTTTTCTTAATAATTTTCTGTCTGGATGAGCTCTCCGTTGCTGAAAGTGGGGTATTAAAGTTTCTTACTATGATTGAATAGTTCTCCCTACAGATCTGTTAATATTTGTCTTATGTATTTAGGTGCACCTATGTTTGGCACATAAATATTACAGTTGTTATGACCTTTGATGAATTAATCCCTTTATCATTACATAACTTGATTTATTTCTTATTACAGTTATTGGCTTAAAGTCTATTTTGTCTCCTAGAAGCATTGCCGTCCCTGGTTTCTTTTGGTTTCCATTTGCATGGAATATCTTCTTCCATCCCTTCACGATTTCAGTCTATGTGTGTCCTTAAAGTGAAAGTGAGTCTCCTGTAAATTGTATATATTCGGGTCTTATGTTTTCATCGATTCAGTCATTCTATGTCTTTAGATTGGAGAATTTTGTCCAGTTATATTTACATTGATTGCCAAAGGGTGTGGGACTACTCTGGCCTTTTTGTTCATTGTTCTCTGGTTGTTTTATAGGTTCTTTGTTCCTTTCTACTTCTCTTGCTCTCTTTCTTTGTGTTTTGATGATTTTATGTCACAGTATGCTTTGATCTTGTTTTTGTTTTGTGTTTACTATGAGGTTTTCATAAAGCATGTGACAGTTATGAGTCTACTTCAAGCTTCTATCCACTTAATTTCCAACACATACAACAGTTTTGCAGTTTTACAGTCCCCTATCCCACATGTTGTTGTCACAATTTGCATCTTTTTTTATCTCGTGTATCCCTTAAGAAATTATTGCAGTTATAGTTATTTTTAATACTTTTGTCTTTTAACATTTTTGTAAGGGTAAAAACACAAAGTGATTTATCTACCATCCCACAATATTATAGTATTCTAAATTTAATTATATTTACCTTTTTCTAGCGTGTTTTAAACTTTCATATGCTTTCCTGCTACTAATTAGTGTCCTTTCGTTTCGACTTGAAGAAGCCCCTTTAACATTTCTTGTAAGGCTGTTCTAATCGTGATGAAATCAACTTTTGTCTGTCCGGGAAGCTTTTTATCTCTTCTTCAAATTTTAAAGAGAACATTGCTGGGTAAACTATCCTCGATTGACAGATATTTTCTTTCAGCACTTGGAATATATCATCTTACTCCCTTTTGACCTGCAAGATTTCTTCTGAAAAATCCACTGATGATGTTCTAGGAATCTCTTGTATATAAATAGCTGCTCTTCTCTTGCTGCTTTTAAGATTTTCTCCTTGTTTTTTTTTTGTTTGTTTGTTTGTTTTAATGTTTTTTATTTATTTTTGAGAGCAGGAGAGACAAAGCATGAGCAGGGGAGGGGCAGAGAGAGAGGGAGACACAGAGTCTGAAGCAAGCTCCAGGCTCTGAGCTGTCAGTACAGAGCCTGACGCGGGGCTCGAACCCACAGACTGTGAGATCATGACCCGAGCCGAAGTCAGACGCTTAACCAACTGAGCCACTCGGGCGCCCCTCTCTTTGTTTTTAAATTTTAACAATTTAACTAAAAAGTGCGTTAATGTGGGTATCTCCATTTTCATCTTATTTGATACTCTTTGTACTTCCTAGATCTGGATCTCTGTTTCTTCCTTTAGGTTAGGGAAATTTTCAGCCATTTTTCCTTTGAATAAGCATCCTGCCCCTTTCTCTCTCTTCTCATTTTGGGATCCTTGAAATGGATCTGTTGACAGTATCCCATAAACCTAAGGCATCTTCACTCTTCTTCATTCTTTTTTTTATTAGTTTGTTTTTGTTTCTCTGATTGAATGAATTCCACTATCTTGTGTTCAAGTTTGCTGATTTTTTCTTCTGATTAATCAAATCTGCGGTTGAACTTCTCTATTGAGTTATTCAATTCAGTGAATAATATATTCTTCGGCTCTGTGATTTTCTGGTAGTACCTTTTCAATATTTTCTCTTTGTTGAAATTCTCACTTTGTTTGTACATTGTTTTTCTGACATTGTTGAATGTCAGAACTCTCTAATGGGTAAATCACTTCTCTCTGTTTCATTAAGATTGATTTATGGAAATTTATTTTGTTGTTTGTAACACATAATCCCACTTTATTTTCCTTGATTGTCTATTTTGGTTTCTGCCCATCAGCCCCCTCCCCCAGTCTTTACAGACTGGTTTTGTGTAGGCAAGTGCCTTGTCAATCAGTATGGCCAGAGTTCCTGGTTGCCTCTCAAACCCCTGTTATTTCAGTGCTGCCATATTTGTTCCTAGTGGCTCTAGTAGTGGAGTGTGTGTCAAGACATGCC
This sequence comes from Paguma larvata, assembly GCA_030068075.1. NCBI lineage: Eukaryota > Metazoa > Chordata > Mammalia > Carnivora > Viverridae > Paguma > Paguma larvata. The sequence goes on from CM057825.1 coordinate 110,562,225, forward strand.
AGTGTCCAAAAGAGGAGACTCGAAGTCAGCACCTAGATGCAGGCTGAGTAGAAGTTGGGTTGTCAGACAGAAGTGGGGAAAGTATGTAGTCAAACTCCTTCTAGACAGAAACTGGGAGATGGGCATTTTTGCCTGCTCTCTTGACCTGAGGCCTGGTGTACAGTTGTGAGCCACATTCTGTGTCCATTTCTTTGCTTGTCATGGTCTTGGGGGACTCATGAATATGAGCCTCATTGATTATCAGATATAGGTGATTTGGGGGCCTATCCCTTGGGTGGGATCCATAAAGTTTGAGATGCTAGATGTCTGTTCCAAGCTTTTGCTCCCCAGGGAGAAGCTGAGAGTTGGGGTTCTCACCTGACTTTATGGCTGTGTGCTGGGGTATAGTTTGTGGTGAGAGATTGTCTCAGCCTTTCCTATCCACTTTAATACTGGTATTTTCTCTGTCTCCTGATGTAAATGAGTCGTTCAACTAGATTCTGGATTTCTCTTAGAGGGAATTGCTCTGTATACAGATGTATATTTGAGGGATCCACGGTAGAAGGGAAATTCAAGTCACTATTGTTTTTGAGGTGCAGTCTTTACAGATAGTTCTCGAACCATTTTTGGAGCAAGATTTGAAGCCACTTAAATAATTGCCCTAGGATGTTGTTTGGATTGTAATTGCTATCGTAATCAATATTAACCTATTTTATATCTAACTTTGTAATCCTATTTTAGCATTTTCTCTTCCATTAAGAATAATTATCCATTGTATTAAATTATCTTCTGTACAAGGACACTATTTAGCTGTTTCCTTCATTAGTAAATTTTATAAATTCTGGCTAACTTTTTATTTGTGTGAGAGTCATGGTTTCAACTGTTTTGAAAACTGTCAGCAAATCTTGACCATGTTCATTTCTTTTGACTTCTTTTTATGAGCCCATCACCCTCTTCAGGGTATACATTTTTCTTTAGATGAAGTAACAACTATGATCCAGATATAGCTGAATTTATGGGCCAAGGAGATATTCTTTTACCTTGCTCTGAATATTAATTTAATTAGTTCAATTCACATGTGTTCCTGTCAGCTGTGAGTTGTGGGGATGTCCAGGCTGGGTTAAAGGAGTCAGTCAGGCCTGGGATATGTGACCTGAGAGAAGAATGGGTCACACGCATGGAAGGGTGAGTCATAGGTACAACAGCTGACATGTGTTGTGTGAAGCGTAATTTCCAGGTATTATTATCAGGTAAGGGTGACAGCCTATGACTGTAAAACTAAGAAAATTCCATACCTACTCCCTAAAAAGTCATGATATAAGCCAAGACCAAGGTACCAGGTGGCTATGAAATTTTTCTCACCTATGAGGTAATCTTCAAATACTAGCACCATGCAATGTTGTAACACTAGTCAGGTACTTAGTTAAATACATCCACCTGACGATGAACTGGGACATGCTGCAAATGGATTCACGGTCAAAGCAATAGCATGTTGCTGTTCCCGTTTTCATTCAGCAGCAGGATGGGAAAAGCAGCTTTTGACACTGTACATGTCAGCAATGAGGCCTGTGGGCCACACATGATAATGTAATGCTCTTACCGCAAAGAGCATTCACATCAATGGTACACATGAGTTCCCAGTGCCAGCATCATTTCAACCCCATAGTTGTCTTCATGACCCAGGTTCGTTTTCGTGCTCTCGAAATTCTTCTCCTCATTAGAACTGCTGTTGGATCCCTCAGCACCTGCATTTCAGTGAGCATGTTATTAATATAGAAGAGTACGTGTGTATAAACATGTATGTATGGATGCAAAGACTTATGTTTGTGTGCACGCATATATGTACAGAATGACTTTACTGAGATGCAATACACCACAAAATTCACCCACTTAAAGTATACAATTTAGTGATTTTCAGCATATGCACAGGGTTATGCAGCTATCAGAATATGGTTACTTTTAAAATTTCCTTACACTTTTTTCAGGTTCTGGAGTATGGAAACTGGTATAAATCTGGAAAAAATTAAACTTAACAACAATAGCAATACTAACAATCATAGTTTGAGTCTGCCTGGTGCCTTCAAATAGATCACCTTATTTAAACATCCAACAACTATACAAGATAGGCATTAATTCAATTTAAAATAAAAAACGCTGGTACAAAAAGGTAAAATACTGTGTCTGAGGTTAAAATAATTGACATATGCTAAGTGAAATAAGTCAGACTGAGAAAGACAAATATCATATGATTTAACTCCTATGTGGAATCCAAAATAAAAACAAAAATAAATGAATAAACAGGAAACAGAATCAGAACTTGAAAGAGAGATAACAAACTGATGGTTGCCAGAGGGGAGGGAAGTGGGGGGATGGGCAAAATGGGTGAAGCGGTATGGGAGATACTGGCTTCCAGTTATGGAAGGAATAAATCATGGGGATAAAAGGCACAGGGAATACAGTCAGTGATACTGTGACAGTCGGCAGCTACACTTGTGGTGAGCACAGCACGTTGAGTTGTTGACTGACTGTTGTATACCTGAATGTAACACTGTGTGTCAACTATACTCAGAAAAAAAAAAGCTGGCAAAGCCAAGATTTGATCTGATGTCAGTGTACTGCTACAATTCCTTATTCTGCTAAATCAGTGAATGTATTCCCTTTATGTGGCATAATTCACTCTCTGGAATTTATTAGTCTAGTATTTCCATCCGTGTGATGCCTTCTGACTTCACTTATTACTTTGTGCGTATCTTGTTCAGTTGATCATTTAGTTTTGTTTTGAATGATAGCTATTCTGCTTTTACTTCCACACACCATCTAAAATGTCTCACTTTATTTAGACTTTATTTCTAAAAACAAACACGTATCTCAGACGACAGAATTTTACCCAGAGAGGTGGGATGAGGCCAGGCGAGCAGATGGGAAGGACTCATCTGAGGTAAAGCCCTGATGTGCTGGCAATTGTGTGTGAGTCAGAAGGTAGCAGGCTTCCCACACCTAGTGTGCCTCACGAGTTTTGTGACCGGCAAGGAGAACATATGCTCATGGCTTTTGCCCTCTCACTAAGCCTGGAAAAGAACCTGCCTACAAGTTCTTTAGCATCCTTCCGTCTCTACCCTATTAGATATTACACTCGATGATTTTGTTTGTCTTCTCTGTCTCTACCTTGCTTCATCTACTGAAACTTCCTTTCCTGCATTTTCCACTCCCACACTATGAATAACTCTCCTTTTCTGGTTGTTATGCATGAATAGAATGTGCAACTGCTTGGAAAGGGCCATGTTCTGCTAAGGAGACTCAGGTCATGATGATGGACAGCATATTAGTTTGAAAGCAAAATTATGCCCTTTAGTGTCTGTATTTATTTTAGTTTTACTTATATTTATTTATAATACTTGATAAATTTTAAATTCAATATAATATGAAAAGTTTGTAAGAGCTCTCATGTAATACAACAAGAAGCCAAAGTTTAAAATGCTGAGAAACACTGGCCTTTCTGACACCCTTATCTTGAGAAACTAGAGAGGGTTTTTATTGTGTAGAATTCTGGGTGAGAGAAGATGAATAATGTTTCAGGACCTTCCATTTCTTTCATTAGTACTAGTCTGCTCCTAGTCTTCCTCTAGTACTGCTCCTGGTACTTCCTCTTTCTTTCCTTTAGATCTTTTCATTATTAGGCCGTGGCAATAACCTTAGGTACTTTGTGCTGATGGTGATTGCACCTTCTTTGTGCAGTCAGGTTTATTAGTATTTGATGATGAACAGTAGGAGCATATAGTCTTGAAACTTATATCATGAGTATCCTGGAAATTCGATGTGTTTTTTAAGCATCTACAGAGGAGACCACGAGGCCTTAGTCCATGAAGGATACTCTTGTGAAGATCTTTACCTTCAGAGAAAATAAGGTAGTCTGGCTTCATGTAAGAAGGATGAGCCCATGCAACAGGGAACCAGTAACTTTAAAGAAAACAGTGTACACTAAATAGTTTATACTTCAGATCCAATGCCCCAATTCCCTAAGGGGGCAGGAACTTTTGCCAGAGCCACGAATAAAGAACAATATACATACAGCAAGGTTTCTTTCACCAGAATATCATTTTGCTCTTCGGAGCATCTGATAGTATTCTTTGATGAAAGTGTGGTGTGTGGGAGATATTCCTTATTTCAGGGAGGAGTCTGTTGGAGCTCATTGAAAGAGAGAAGGGCATTGGAGGGAGAGCCTGGTGTTAAGAGCAGGGGACAAGGCCGTTAACAGGTCAGTGGCCCAGGAACCTAGGGACCCAAAAGTTTGACCTTAGGAGCAGAAGTGTATCATGGGCTATCCAGATGCCAGAGCACTATACACTGTAGTCTGAGCATGGAAAGAGAAGAGGGTAGAACCTTTCACACGTTAGCAGTGGCAGGTGATGGTCTCTCCACCCCTTGAGTTAAAGAGGCCATGAAGGAGTGTCAGAGGGGCAGGAAAGGTGGGGAAGACAAAAGGGATGGTCCCACCATCATCCTTAACCAGTAAAAGACCACACAAAGAATTTTGTTATGCAGAGAAATGAAGGGGGTAGCAATAAAGAAAGTAGATTGATTGATTGAATAGCATTCATTTAGATGAGAAAATATATATAGTGCGTTGTTACACTGATAAGAATAATCTGGTCAAGAAGGAAAACCTGTTGATACAGGAGAGCAAGGTCAGAGGGGATGGGGTAAAGCACATGAGGGTAGAAGTTCACAAGTAGGAGCATCAACAATTCTTCCATTATAACAGGAAGGAAGGCAGAGCAACATGGACACCTGTGTGAGAGGCCCCTGGGAATTTTGGAAACCTATTGGGAGTAGAGGCCCCACTCTCCTGTGAGTGGGGGATCAAACCTACAAATTATAAACTGGTTACTGTTGTAGTACATCATCCATCCATCCAAGAAAACTGAAAAGGGAATTATGGAAGAGCCATAGAAAAAGCAAGTGTCTTTATTGAAGAAGGACCTTGTCAGTTTAATTTTATATCAATATTTTTTTCACTATGAATGTTTTAAGTGTCTCCCTTTAAAAGATAAATATAATAAATACCCTTCGAAAGCTGTGCAGGTACAAATTGAGGTGTTGTGTCAGTATCTTTTAGCTGAACATAATGGGGGGTGGTGATCAAAAGTCTGCAGTAGAAGAAAGTAGCACATTTGTGGATATTTCTAGATTACCTATCATCTAGCTAGCTATCGCATACCATCTATTGTCTATTATCTATTTATCATGTATCTGTCATCTATGTATCTTCTATTTATCCATCATCTATCTTATCTTATCATCTATTGATCGATTGACCGATTGATCCTCTTCTGCACCAAGCTTCAACTGTCTTCAGTCTCCTGTGTTCTCGACTTTGTTTGTTAGCTATATAAATTTCATCTCAGACATTGAATTAAAACTAATCAATGAGCCAACAAAGAAAGACAAAAACCTATCTACCTAAGGCAACGAGTGAAAACTTGTAGTTACTTTCCCTCCTTATTTATTAAGAATACTTTTCAAAAGCAACGTATAGCAGTTATTTGTCACAATGTTTCTCTTTTTTTCTAACCACCCTTTCCTTTAAACCTGCATATAAAGCCAATGGGTTGGACAGCAGACTTATTTCCTATCTCGGGTTGGCATGAGAACATATGTGCGCATGTGTGAGTGGGGATGGAGAGCCTGATTCCAGCTGGGCCTTCTCCATGTTTCCCACCACTTGTTCCAACTCAAAGGATTAAGCGATAACCTTAACTAAATTCCCTCTCCCTTGCTAGATGAAGAAGACACGGTATTTTTTTATTTTTATTTATTTATTTTTTGGTGCAGGTCACTGAGCATAGGACACATTTTCCTCTGAGCCAGCCCATATTTGAGTTGTAGTCTAAAATCCCCAACTCTGTGTGAACATTTTCGTTTCGTCCCTAACGGTCAGTTTGACGTCTATCATGGTACTGGGAGTAGCTGTACTGATGACTTCTTGATTTTACATGGAGTTTGGTTTTAATGGCATTTTATAAGATTTGCAACTCTGGCTCAATGCTCTGGGTGCTTTTAGCTTGAAGTTAAAAGCAAAGTGTTGCTTCAGATCATGACTGAATCTGAACCAAAGGAGTTAAGGTTCTCAATGATAAATATGGCAGGTGTATGCAGGTAATTCTGGCTCCAACTCTGCTGTTAAAATTTATTATATAATTATTAAGTAATATTAAGTGTTATTATAAATGTGACATAAGTATTGTTTTTCTTTTCCTTACTGATGCCACATGAAATGGAAAAAAAAGTGCTAGTTATTTTGAAGCACAGTATGATCACAAAAAAATAAAAAATAAAACCTAATACATATTTCAAGAGCTGAATATCTCATTTAAACATTATAAAAAATGTTCAGGATTGTCACTTATGTTCACATTTTATTGACCAAGAATCTGAGTTTATAGAGTTTAAGTGAATGGCTCAAGTCTCATTCTAAGCAGTCAGTAAAACTGGGATTTAAACTCGGTCTTTCTGATTCCATATATGTATCCTTTTTCAATTTATTATACCCATACTTGTATATTTAAATTTTTTTTAATTTTTAAATTTTTCAATGAGTTGTCTGCCAAGAAATTTTCCTAGTATCTTTATTATGGGGCATAATTAGAGTTCCCAGATACTGTTATAAACTTATGTATCAGCTTGGGGTAAAAACAAAATTCTATTTATATTAGTAATATTATCAGTGACTCCACACTTATAACTTCATTTAGGGAGAATATTCTCTTTTGGCATGGCTAGCCTGTCTGGGGTAATAACCTTCTAGTTTCATAAACCCAATAGTTTACTCTTAAATATTCCTTCCTATCCATTGGAGTAGGTGCTAAGACCTGCCATCTTATGTATAATTGGTTGTAAAAGCATCCCTGGAGGAGTTTTTGGCCAGTGTCTTGCTGACAAGTAGAAAACAAGCAGGGACCCTTCCATCTACCCCAACTCCACTGTCAGGGTTTTTAGAATATACCCACGAGAGACATTTATGCAACATAAGTGTCTTTCACAGAAGAAAGCTTGAGGAAAGAGAAATAGGGACTGTGTTGCTCCAGGTAGAACTGCTGTTGGAAAGAATCAGCACTGTACAGATGGAGACAGTGTCCAACACCTGCTGAGATGGGGTCTCTGCTGACAACAGTGGTTTGAATAGTGCAGGAAGGGAAAGGAAGAAAAAAGGTCCCCCCCTCACCCATCCTGTTCATTTTAATTACCCTGAGAGGAATGGGTTTGAGGGTCTGAGGAACACTGAAAGTCAATATGTATATACAAAAATTGTGTATCTCTGTACTGTGTGAGATTGAATGGAAACATGTTTTTGGTAAAGCAAAATTAAGTTCTAAAACAAGTAAACAAGGTTCAGACTCAGCTAAGGTTGACCCACAGCACTGTAGGCATGACATCCCAGAAGTCACAGCTCTGTAGTTATCAGTCCAGTGCCTGGGAGAGCCCTGAACTTACCATAGTGTCAGTGTGTTGGACAGGAGAGCTTTGCAACCTTAGCAATGCACCGAGCTTGTTACAGGCCCCTGGTGCTGGTCTATGCTTCCTTGGGAACAGAGGGGAGTGCCAGAGTCCAGCTCCGGCTGAATCCAGGAATTTCCGAAGGATGAACGGTTGGCAAAAGGAATGAGAGAGCCACGAGATGTAGTCTGATCACCAAGCAGGCATCTCTGGCATCTCTTCTCTGCTGGTCTCAATATCTTTATTTAAAGGCAGTGAGTGACAATACATCAGAGACAAGGCATTTTTTAACAAGTTTTCTTAGGTTGGCATATTTGTGAATCTCCCAGACCTAGAAGGAGACAGTCTTATCTTAGATTAGGCAGTAACCATTTTTATGACTTTGTTCCCAAATCACACATTGTTTTTGAGGCAGAGCAGAGGAAATAACAAGATTTTTTAAAATAGTTTATTTTCAAATTGGTTTACATATAACACCCAGTGTTCATCCCAACACGTGCCCTCTTTAATGCCCATCACCCCCTCTCCTCCCTCCCTCTCTGTGTCTTTTTTTCCTTTCCCCTCTGTTCCTCCCCCATGGTTTTTGCTAAGTCTCTCAAAATACACCTATGCGTGGAAACATATGGTGTCTGTCTTTTTCTGACTGACTTATTTCACTTAACGTTATATCCTCCAGTTCCATCCTGTTTTTAAGAAGAGAGCAGGGTTGTAAACAGAGGACACATACATTGGTGCCTTAAGATGTTAACCATCTATAGATAGATTAGGAGTCATTCTATCCATAATCTTTAACCATAATGGAGGAGGTATAACTTGGTTGGTAGAGACATAATCTCTAATGCTTCTCTACATTATTTTCCTTTGTGAGTGAGTGAGCCTATACCATAAGGGCTCATGTCTATCTATTCTTTGTACAAATGGCAGTTTCTGTAAAAGTATTTTGTTATTGTCTTTTCATTATAAGGGAGCGTGGGGATGGGAATCGCAAAAGGATTCTGGAATGTTACCCTCAGGAAGGTGCCCAATACTTGTTGTCGATCAGTGAAGGTATGTGTAGCTACTTTTGTTTGGCTTCTGTTTGTGCCTTATCTATAAACAGTGCTGTTAACTTTTGGGCTAAGCTAACCTCCAGAGAAGCTCCTAAGTCTCTTTACAACCTCTCCTATCAGTCTGTTGAGCAAATACTGAGAGACGCTTTACAGCCATGTGCTTTGCGGTAATATGGTGGGGCTGAGGAGATGTTTAACACAGTGCAATACCTACAGAGAAGTCTAGTTTGGTTCAAGGAGCCTTGGGGCCTAACGTCTACTAATCTTTAGCCAACTCATAACTGCTATTCTGGATGATCAATTTGTGTAACCTATCCCCAAGAGGCAACTTTGAGGTTACTTCTGGCCAGGTTCCTCTCATTCAGATATTATCCATCAAGGCATCACACTCCAGGTCCCCTTTTTCATATGCCACAAAACCAAAGAGCATTATATCCCTCGAGGCCAACAAGAGCAGTTTAAGAAATCCAGGCCTGAAAGGTTATTAACAGAAGGAGATAATATCAGGATGCCATTTTAGTCAGCAGGAGACTTTGCAACATCTGCCTTATCCACACAGGGAGACGTCTCAACCTGTGAGCCCAAGACGGCTCCCAACAGGGGAGGAGACATCATAATTCTTTCCTGGGCAGTGATTCCATTTTGGACTATCTTAAGCTCTCAAAGAAGTTCCACAATGATGAACTCTGAAAAAAAAAAAAAAAAAAAGTGGTTTGGATGTTACAATACTTCTTTTACAAGAAATTCTTCAGTTTTTAAGCAGAGTTACCCACTGTTTGTCAAGTATCAACCAGCAACAAATAACAAGCAATATAGGGAAGAAGAAATGTACACCAGTCTGTAACACTTGTATATAATGCATTTTATGGGTATAATACAATTTTTTTACAAATTTAAAATTTTGCATTTTGAAAATTTTAAAAAATTAAACTTTGTTCACCCTTAAATATGGATTTCGATTTTAAGGAAATTATTTATTTAGAACAAAAAGCAATGAAAAATACCCACATTTGAGTTTTGGATTAAGTTTTCCCTTAATCTTGGTAACTGGCAACATACCAATAGTTTAGTCTATTTATTGACTCATATACACACTCCAGTATTCCATGTGTTGAATATTTTAATACTGATTCAATAGTAGCTAAGCCTTAAAACGTTTTGAGATTTCATTTTAAAGAAACTATAATTTTTTCCTGAATAATAATTGTTGACTTAGAAAAACTGGCAAATTAGAAAATGCAAAATTTTCAATCGAGAAAAATAATTAACCTATCTTTGATCCCACCTATGGGAATATAAAAATTTATTTCTAATAAAATATAGCACTTTAGTGAACTTGAGCACCTTTGACAATACAATATTCAGAACAGATTATATAGTTAATTGGCAATAAATTTTTTAAGAGGCATTTCATCTTAACATATTAGGCCTTAATAATTGACAATTAATGCTCTTAAAAGCATACTTGAATTTAGTTGGTCCAATTAAGTATGGATCCTAAAGTCAATTGTCTCATAAAGGAAGATGCTTTTACAACGCAATGCTTGCTAGTTAGTAGCAGTATATAAGGTTTTCTATTAAGGAAAGAAAGAAAAGCTTTATTTTCTTGGCCTTTGGGATATATGGTGACTTTTCTTCTTTTGAAGCGAGTGAGTGGATGTGTGTTCAGATCTGAGGCTGCTGTGTTATCATAGACAGCTGGGAAAGCAGGTAAAATATCAGTGTCAGCCATATCAGTTGATGAGGGAAGAAGTAGCAGCCAGAGCAGTTCAATCATGGCCATGTAAAATACTGTCCCGGTAGGAATAAGGGATGAAAGTGATTCTTGGTAATCCATTGAATGTGGCGATTAATGTGGCTTTAATAAAATACAGAGGCAGAGAGAGTGAGTTTGAGCTCCTGAAGAGTGGATAAGCATAGACTGAGTGACAAGTCTTGTAGCTTAGTAAAAAGCTATAAGAGAAGTGATTCAGAAAAGAGAGGATTTTAGGAACTAAAAGGTAGACTACAGTTTGTTTATCCATTCACCTATTGAAGGAGATTTGGATGGTCCAGGCATCAACTCCCATTTTTCAGTGGGTTCTTCACACTATCTCTAGGCTTCTGGGGGTTCATGGGCCTCCCACACCTCTTAGTTTCTTTGCTGATAGAGTTTGTTACTTCTATGTCTTTTGATCTATATGGGCACTGAGAATTTAGGAATACTCCTTCCATTTCACCTGTTCTACCATGGCTGGTGTGCCATTGCCTTAGGTCATGTGTGAAATAGCCACTGTTGGGTCTTTTCCAAAAGCTTAGAGGCTCCCTCTACCAAATCCAGTCAAGTCTGCCATTAGACCTAAGGTTTTGTACTGTCTCATACCTATCTGTATGTTACAGAACAAATCTCCCTACCTCTCTGCATGCCTGGAAGCTCAGCCCAGAGTGTGAGGGAAATCTGACCTCGCTGTTCCTCTCCTTCCCTCTTCTCTCCACAATAAAGATCAGGCATAAGAGGAGAGCTTTGGGGTCTCCATCTCTACATTTCATCTTTTCCTTCTTGGGATTCTGAGGATATAATAGAACTCTGTAATCTCCTGTAGTCTGTCTATAAACAGGGAATATAATGTAATTAAACATCTTTCAAATCTATTACCTTGCTGAGGATTCAACAGTTTATATTGGATACCAGAAAGTGAATAGTAATTCTCTCTCTTTAAATTCTTGTTTGAACAGTTCGATCTCCCTCTAACCGTATCCGTCAGGAGATAAATGCATCTTGATTACTAGGGAAGAGATTAAGTACATGAAAATACAAGAGTAAGGCATATTCATATGGCTTAAAATGTTCTTGCAATGGAAACATATGTATCTAAAGATTTTTATTGTGTATAAGGATTTTTAGTAGCAATATACTAAAAACAATTTGAAATTCTTTTAAATGGAGAAGGATAAAGATTGAACAGTTTTACTACCTTTATACTAAGGATTATCACTCATCTATTAAAAAGAATGAGGTAGAACTACATGTACAGAAAATGGGCCTGTTACAGAAAAATATATTATGATTCCATTAAAAAATTAAAGTATCCTGCATAAGTGTATTCATGATTATTTACGTTTGTAAAAATACAACAAAACCATGGAACACAAAATCAGTCTAGCCTGTTAACTTTAGTTACTTACAGTGGGATTGAAGGAGTTAAGGAATACCACTGACTTTCTAAAAATATTATACCTCTGTATGATGTAAAATTGAAAGTAAATATGTATTTATAATGAAATCAAATTAAGTTTTAAGGCAAAAAAAAGAAATGAAACAAAAAAGACATGTCGGACATTGCTATAGACTGAATTTTTCCCCGCCCCCAATTTTTATGTTGAAGCTGTAACCACAGTGTGATGTTATTTGGAGAAGAGGCCTTTGGGAGGTAACTGGATTTAGGTGAGATCATGAGTGTGGGAACTTCATGACGGGATTACTGCTCTTGTAAGGAGGGACACCAAAGAGCTGTCTTCCTCTCTCTCTTTCTGCTATGAGAGGACACAACAAGAAGGTTGTCTTCAGCTATCCTGAAAGCGAGTCCTCACTAGGGAACTGAATTGGCCAGCATCTTGATCTTAGACTTCCCATCCTCCAGAACTGTAAGAAATGATAACTGTTGCTTAAGCCACTCAGTCTGTGGTGTTTTGCGATAGCAGCCAGAGCAGACTAAAATATCGGTACTGAGAAGTGATGAGATGCTATAACAAATAAGTAGACATGTGGAAGTGACTCTGGAACCAGGTAATGAGGAGTTTTAAGGTGCATGCTAGAAATATGCATGTTAAAGTTAATTCTGGTGAGATCTCCAACAGAGATGAGGAACATGTTATTGGAAACTGGAAGAAAGGTGGTCTTTGTTAGAAAGTGGCAAAGAACTTGGTTGGCTAAATTATGTTCATATTCTAATGTTTTCTGGAGATAGACTTTGCAGGCAATAACATTAGATATTTAGCTGAGGAGATTTCTAAGCAAAGTGTTAAAGGAATCACTTGGTTCCTCCTAACTGCTTTTAGTAAAATGAAAAAAGAAAACTATGAATTCAAGAAGGAATTGTTAAGCAAAAAGGAAACAGAACTTTAAAAAATGTGGAATAAACAATCTGTGTATGTTGCCAAAAATGAGAAAGTGTGTCTGGAAGACAGCACCAAGGGTGGTTGGACTGTCACTTGATAAATAGATTATGGGATTACACCATCAGAAACAATCCATTTGAACTAAAGGAGACAGAGACAAGATGAAATGAAGGAAGACTGTCAGACTTCTTAGTTACTACAGGACCAGACCATAGGGCTATTTGGCTGTAATTGTGTGCTATTCTTCAAGACATAGGAAAATGATCCCAAAAGGCAATTCAGAGATCATTGGAGCTGCCTCCTTGGTTTCAGTATGTGTGTATGTGTGTGTGTGAGGAGGGGGGGGAATAGTGATGTATCATTTTCAAAACGTAAGATGGCGGCCACCTGGAATATTGGTGGTGGGCTACTTGGAGCCTTGGGAGATTGACCATACCTAGGTCTTTCCCTTGGGGAAACAGCCCCTGCTCTAGTGGGGCTGGAAGGTATAACACAGAACCAAAAAAGGATTATTTTCAAGCTTTAAGATCTGATGGAATGTACCTTGTTAAGTTTTGGACTTGCTTGAGACCTGTCACCCCTTCCTTCTTTCCTCTTCTTCCATTTTGGAAAGAATGTCTATCCTGTGTTTGGATAGACACCATTGTATTTTAGAAGCACAGATCTGTCTGTTTACAAGTTCACCTCTGGAGGAATTCTGCCTCAGGGTGAATCATACCTGGATATGATTTAGATTTTATTTAGATGAGACTTTATACTTTGAACTTTAGAGTTGATGCTGGAATGAATTAAGACCTTTGTGGATGTTGAGATGGGATGAATGTATTTTGCATGTGAAAAGGACATGAATTGGGAGGACCAGGGGCAGAATTCTATGGACTGAATTGTGTTCCTCAAAATTCATATGCTGAAGCCCTAACCCTATGTGGTGGCATTTGGAGATGAAGCCTTTGGGAGATAATTAGGTTTAGATGAGATCATAAGGTTGGGGTTGTCATGATAGGGTTAGTGGCTGTATGAAAAGAATTACCAGCAAGGTTTCGTCCTCTTTTTTTCTGCCATGTGAGGACATAGTGAAAGTAGGCCATCAGCAAGCCAGGAAGCGAGGCCTGACCAGGGAACCCAACCAGCTGGCATGTTGTTTTTGGATTTCCCCAGCCTCCAGAACCATGATAATAAATTCCTTTTGTTTTGGGCCTCTGGCCTATAGTATTTTGTTACAGCAACTAAGTTGACTAGATAGATATATAAAATTATTGTCCTGTATTTTTCTGTTGATTATCTGGAGCTTCTGTTTTATTAAAAATTTTTTAATTTATACTTTTATGTATTCTCCAAATGTCCTGCATTACTTTAGTATATTTTATCATGATTTGTAAACAAGTTTTCTTCTTAATAAAATGAAATCATATTATCTAAGTTGCTCAGAGAGAAGGGTCACATACCTAGTTTGTGGCAGTATTGAGGATAAAATGTGAGAATCCAATCTTATTTCCATGTATGTTCCATCATAACATGCTTTCCTTCAAAATTTACGTGCTGTCATTCTGCAATAGCAGGAGGTTTGAAGGTTATTTGAAAGCAATATGCTCTAAAATTTAGATGTAAGTTGCATGTGTTTAAACTATATGCTTCCATTCATAAAATGCTGATAACCCTTTAAACAAAACTGAGGAATCCAAGTGTTTAGAGAGTCTAAATACATAAGTGTTACAATGTATTCAAATTAATGAGAATTATTGTGTGGCAAAGTGTATATATAGATTGTGTATGTTTTTCATGTGTGGGTTTGTGTGTAGATTTATTAGGATCATGAATAGACAGAAATGGAATTGCATAGAGAGTTCTCTATAGCATAAAAGTAGGAACAAGATTGTATGCCTATGCTGTTGGGGCACCTGGGTGGCTAAATGAGTTAAGTGTCCCACTCTTGATCTTGGCTCTGGTCATGATCTCATGGTTCATGGGATCGAGCCCCAAGTTGGGCTCTGTGTTGACAGTGCAGGGACTGCATGGGATTCTCTCTCCCCCTCCCTTTCTGCCCCTCCCCTGTGCATGCATACTCTCTCTCAAAATTAATAAACTTAAAAAAAAATAAAAATCAAGAAATTGATCCCACTTGCAGTTGCACCAAAAAGCAGAAAATACCTAGGAATAAACCTAACCAAAGAGGTGAAAAATCTATACACTTAAATCTATAGAAAGCTTATGAAAGAAATTGAAGAAGGCACAAAAAAATGTAAAAACATTGAATGCTCATGTATTAGAAGAAAAAATATTGTTAAAATGTCAATACTATCCAAAGCAACCTACACATTCAATGCAATCCCTATTAAAATAACACCAGCATTCTTCCCAGAGCTAGAACAAACAATTCTAATATTTGTATGGAACCAGAAAAGACCCAAATAGCCAAAGTAATGTTGAAACAGAAAACCAAAGCTGGAGACATCACAATTTCATACTTCAAGCTGTAGTACAAAGCTGTAATCATCAAGACAGTATGGTACTGACATAAAAACAGACACATAGATCAGTGGAACAGAACAGAGAACCCAGAATAGGACCCACGAAGATATGGGCAACTAATCTTCAACAAAGCAGGAAAGAGTATCCAATGGACAAAAGACAGTCTCTTCAACAAATGGTGTTGGGAAAACTGAACAGTGACATGCAGAAGAATGAGCCTGGCACACCTTCTTACACCATACTCAAAGATAAACTCACAATCTATGTAAGTCCTAAACATAAGGCAGGGAAACATTCAAATCCTAGAGGAGAAAACAGGCAGCAGCCTCTCTGATCTCAGCTGCAGCAATGTATTTTTTTTTTAACATTTATTTATTTTTGAGGGACATAGAGACAGAGTGTGAGCAGGGGAAGGGCAGAGAGAGAGGGAGACACAGAATCTGAAGCAGGCTCCAGGCTCTGAGCCATCAGCACAGAACCTGACACAGGGCTCGAACTTGCAAACCGTGAGATCATGATCTGAGCTGAAGTTGGCCACTTAACCGACTGAGCCACCCAGGCGCCCCTGCAGCAACTTCTTTTTGACATGTCTCCAGAGGCAAGGGAAACAAAATCAAAAATGAATTATTGGGACTTCACCAAGATAAAACTGCACAGGGAAGGAAATAATCAGCAAAATGAAAAGGCAACCGACGGAATGGGAGAAGATATATGCAAACGACATATCAAATAAAGGGTTAGTATGCAAAATCTATAAAGAACTTATCAAAAGCACCCAAAAAATAAATAAGCCAGTAAAGAAATTGGCAAAAGACATGAACAGACACTTTTCCAAAGAAGACATCCAGACTGTTAACAGATACATGAAAAGATGCTCAACATTGCTCATCATCAGGGAAATAGAAATCAAAACCGCAATAAGATACTACCTCACACCAGTCAGAATGGCTAAATTAACATCTCAGATAACAAGAGATGTTGGTGAGGATGTGGAGAAAGAGGAACACTTTCGCACTGCTGGTAGCAATGCAAACTCATGCAGCCACTCTGGAAAACAATATGGAGGTTCCTCAAAACTTAAAAATAGGACTACCTATGACGCAAAATGCTGATTCGAAGGGACACATGCACCCCAATGTTTATAGCAGCACTATCGACAATAGCCAAAGTATCAATAGAGCCCAAATGTCCATTGACTGATGAATGGATAAAGAAGATGTGGTATATATATACAAAGGAGTATTACTCAGCGATAAAAAAGGATGAAATCTTGTCATTTGCGACAATGTGCATGAAAGTAGACTGTGTTATGCAAAATCAAATAAGTCAGAAAGCCAAATATCATATGACTTCACTCATGTGGAATTTAAGATACAAAGCAGATGAACATAAGGGAAGGGAAGCAAAAATATGATAAAAACAGAGAGGGAGACAAACTATAAGAGACTTAAATACAGAGAACAGAGAGGGAGACAAACTATAAGAGACTTAAATACAGAGAACAAACAGGGTTACTTGAGGGGGGAGGATGTGCTAGATGGGTGATGGGCATTAAGGAGGGCACTTGTTGGGTTGAGCACTGGGTGTTTTATGTAAGTGATGAATCACTAACTTCTATTCCTGAAATTACTATCACACTGTATGTTAAATAAGTTGGATTTAAATTTTATTTTATTTTTTTTAATGTTTATTTAATTTTGAGAGAGAGAGAGAGACGAAGTGCAAGTAGGGAAGGGGCAGAGAGAGAGAGAGGGAGACATAGGATCCAAAGCAGGCTCGTTTCTGAGCTGTCAGCACAGAGCCTGATGTGGGGCAAACTGGGAGATCATGACCTGAGCAACAGTTGGAGGTTTAACCAACTGAGCCACCCAGATGCCCCTAAACTTAAAAAATGAATAAATAAATTAAAAATAAAGAAGATTTAAAAAAGATTTATAGCTATGCTGTTGCTCAAGCATCCTAAGTTTTTTCTCATGATTCTTAGAACATGCAAAAGTTAACCCTCTCATTCTCCCATTTTAATCTTTAGGTATGGGACTACTTTGTATCATTATATTTCTTCTTTACTTCCAAATCACAACTGAGATGTCTATACTTTCGTACACACAAAAACTTTAGAACCAAACTAGATATCTATGTCCTTGAGTGGAAACAAAACCCAAAATGACTATTGTTTGGGTTAAATGATACATAAACAGTTACTACATAAAATTCAAAGAGTGCTGTCTTGACTGTGGTCATATTCTAAATCACTCTCGTGGGGCTCGTGAAAGGTCACAGTGTTGATTTCGTGGACCACAAATGGACCGCTTAAGGAACATAATAAACAAGCTGAGATGGCTGGAGAGACATAGTCAGTCTATAATAGGGTCTGTGGAGCCCAGCTGCGTGAGTTTGAAGCTTGTCTCTATTGCTTATACCGTGTGCGTGACAAAAAGAATTTACTGAATTTTTCCATATTGGTTTCTTCATCTGTAAAATGGAGATGGTAATTATATTCCCTGCCTCATAAATATAGGAGAGCCACTCCACAATCTGAAAAGCTCTGTAGTAAATTTTTTTCTTTTACGTTTCATACTAAAACTCAGTGGGCATCATAACTGGACTCGAGTGTACAGTCCTGTACACTCTTCCATTTGCTGTTCACAGGTATATTATTGCCTTTATTATTTGTTGGTGACTTTGAGTTCAGTTGCACTGGGAAAATGTAAACAAGTAAACAGATGTTACAGCTCCCACTGCCCCTCCTCTCAAGGTGTTACAGCGGAAGAGTAAAGGAAACATTTGTATTAATCAGTAGTGCATAAAATGGAGTTACTGCCCACATCTGTTTAGCTGATCATTGCAAGTCTTTTAGAAAACTTTTATAAATGGAGTATCTAACTGAAATATCTAAAGACTATGGTGTGGGAAATATGACTTCTTATCTCTTAAGGAAACTGGAAAACAAGCTGTTAAAGCTTCTCAGTGACCTTGATACCCAAAACCGAGTTTTAAAAAAGAGAAAAAATGGATCCAATGGAAAAATCAAAACAAAACAAAAAACAAAGTTAAGATTCTGATTTTGTGTTGAGTGAGTGGACTCAAGAACTAGGAAGTGAGCCCAAGCTAGTAACTGTACAGGGAGCACAAAATCAAGGAGAATATACTATAATGAAATGAATACTGAATGTGAGTGTTAAGATCCAAAGTACCGATTGCATAAATTTCAGAAGCTTCTCGTGTAAATTATCTGAAAATGTGTTCTTTAAAAATTGCTGCTGACCCTATCTTAGCACACTTGCTAAGATACTATCTAATGAACGTCTGAAGAAATTTACAATGCTAGTATAACAGCTTTTTGTTACTGTTAGATTCTTGGGGAAACAGCAGCAGGGACAGACCAGAAAGAATCAGGAGGTTTTAAAACAACTGATCATAGATGCTATAAACCTGTACAGGATAAACTCAATAGTGACTGGAAAGAAAACAACACCCGAAATGTTTAAAGGTGCGTGCATTTTGTAACATGGATAACCAGAGACATATTTTTGGTGGATTTGTTACTACTAATTATCAGTAAAAGGTCAGGCAAACTTATTTAGAAAAAAAATGTAAAATTCTGTATATCTCCTCTAAGGAATGATCAGCACATCCCTCTTCTGAAATTTTATGGGAATAGTTCTCAGAATTTACTTTTCCCTCACCTGATGTGTGAAATGCAGCCTTGTGAACAAGGAAATTTACACTCCTTGAAGAGTACATTTAAATACTTTTTGGGAAAAATAAAAACAAAAAATTGTTGGTTCCAGTTACTAGAGACTTAGGAACTAAGGCTCCCTGAAAGATTTCAGGCTTTGTGATGGTAGTCATTAAGTTGCTAATGCTTGCTTGCAGATCTACATTTGTGATACATTTGATGAATTTATATTAACAAATGATTAACACATCTTTGAATTAAAATAAATTTGGAAAATCAGCCTGTAACTCAAGACTTTAAATGATTTTTTTTGTAAATGATATGAAAAAATTATATCAGACATTTTATCTAAAGGAACAGTTGGTCTAGAAAGACTAGATCAGTCAGAGACAAAAATTTATCCTCATAGTGATAGATCAAGTCTAGGAAGTGACTGATGCCTGTGTCAGAAAATACAGCTACTAGAGTTTCTTTGTTTATAGAGTGGTTCTTAAGTCATCAAAGCTCCTCTAACATTAGATGCATTAAGAAATTGCACTCATAAAATATTTTGTTTCTTGAGAGACTTTGTGTTTGCTTCCTCCCTTATATCCCCAACATCCTTACAAGTCTCCACTTAATAGAAGTGTGTATGTCTTCCTTGAAAACTAAGATATCTTCATTTTACACAAATAAATGTCAGTGTACCATTCATTTTGGAGAAAACAGCAAATTTTTGCATTTATTTTGGGATTATACTTGATTATTACGTATTATACTTGATTTGCTATATTGACTTATTGCTTCTTTCTAGACATAGTTTTCCATCATGATCACGTTTACGTAATAGATGTATGACATAAAACTTATCTGGGTCTATGTCTTTGATTCCACTGGAAAGGTATTATTTTCAGCTCGCATATTTATTAAGGCATTAGAATCAGACAAATTAAATATACATCAAGGCACTTAATTGTTTTCAAATGTTGTATCTGAAAATTTGAAGTAAGATAGATAAATTTGTATAAGTAGTAAAGATCTTTTGTTTTCTATAGACTGCATAATTCAGTATCTTCTTCGTCTTCGGTGATATAACCTTTTCTGACAAACTGTGTGATATTTTTTGGGGGGGGGGACTGAGTCCTTCTCAAAGACTAATCTGGCTTAGTTTGCTAAATCACGAATTAGAGATAATCACTCTTGATTAGCTTGGGTAGCATTATGCATAAATACACTGCATTTAATATAAATGCTCCATTTTATATATTTGACACAATCCTATAACTCTACATTTAAAGCTAGACTAAACCATACTTTTAAAGGATTGTCTTTTTCTGAAGAATGAATTATATTTAAATGTAAAGTTGGTTTTACGAAACTTAGAAAATATAATTTTTAGACACATGGAAATATGAAAATCATGAACTGCTACAAAGAACATGAACAATCTTTCAAGTCTTAAAGAAAAGATATGGGGCGCCTGGGTGGCTCAGTTGGTTAAGCGGCCGACTTTGGCTCAGGTCATGATCTCATGGTCTGTGAGTTCGAGCCCCATGTTGGGCTCTGTGCTGATGGCTCATCAGAGCCTGGAGCCTGCTTCAGATTCTATATCTCCCTCTCTCTCTGCCCTTCCCCTGCTCACTCTCTCTATGTCTCTCAAAAATAAATAAATATTAAAAAAAAAAAGAAAAGATATGTTACTTATTTCAAAAATGTCATAGTTATGACAAACTTAGAAATAAGTGAAATATAAGAAAGAAAAATGCATGTCATTGTCAAATTCATGTGAAAGGAAAAAATTAGCTTATTCAAAATAAGGGAAACCTGCTGGTGGAAGTTTAGAAAGGTCTATTTAGTAACACTATTCATTATTTCACAAATTTCTTTCTGAAGTCTGGAAATCCTGTAAGATAAAATAAGATAATGACTTAATTTTATTTATCAGGTTAATTTTCTAAGGGAAGAGTCATATATGCCTATTTATTAGTTATGTGAGAAAGTCCACAGTGCCAATAACTGGAGTAGCAAGAGCGTGAGAGGTGAGGAAATACTGTGTTTCTGTAGACTTGGGACTTTTTGAATAAATTTTGCTGAAATCTTGGGAGGCTGGGCTAAGAGCAAAATGTGGCAAGTTCAATCCCAAAGGTATAGGTAGTGAGAGAACTCCAGATGGACTTTCCTAACTCCAGAGGTATCTACTTGCCTCTCAAGGGAAGATAATACTCAGAACTTGGGAGAGATTTATAGGTTAGAAAAGCCAGAGACAATGGGTTTATCTCATCCTTGGAGATAGGTGTTTACATCCCAAAAGTTTAGAATGAGATCTCAAGATCCTTTTCATCCAGTCTCAAAAAGCAAGGGTTTTCTCCCTCCTTTTGGGAGGGAGGTGGGTAAGTGCCTCTTTTTCCTAGAGATAAGCAGATAAAACTCAATTTTCTCCATTCCTTACCTGTAGTGTAGACTTTAAAATTTGTGGGTGTAAGATATCTGACCTGGCTTTCATTGCATCACCTTCAGGGTAAGAACTGGGATATGAGGAATCATGTGGTTAGTATTTTTAAGTGCACAATGATCTGTCTTTGATCCAGAACACTTTGTCCGTGCATTTGGGATAGAATTAGTAAAGGTGAATATTAAAACCCCAACAAAGACAGGTAAAGAGCAGATCAACATAAAAGATGTGATCATTAATATCTACATCAAGGATAGAGTAAGCATTTTGATAATATTAAATTTTTGAAAAGCCTTCCTTTTGAACTTGTTCTGTATCATGCAACTTTATTAGAATATCAGACTATTTATGGATGGTACAAATTGCTAGTATTTGGTTTATTATTTACCTGTTATTTACATTGAATGATGTTTATAATCAGTTGTAATCATCAAAGGCAATGAAGTTCTGCTGAAGTGATTTAATTCCTATAGTTGTAATTAATATTTTATGAAAGTGGTTTAGCCATTTTTAATTTCTCTTTTATTACTTATTTTGATAGTAGATCCTATCCTGCTAGAAAACAAAACTCAAAAAAGCAACATTTATAATATTTCATCTTTGTTACTTGGCTTCTTGCTGACTTAATACTTACTGGCAGTGGAAACAAGTATAATTTGAAAGTCTGAATCCTGTGGACTGAGGACTAGAAAAGGGTGATTTGCTGTCTTCATGAAATCTGATAAATCAATTTAAAATTTTTTTTAATGTTTATTTATTTTTGAGACAGAGAGAGACAGAGCATTAGTGGGGGAGGGCAGAGAGAGAGGGAAACACAGAATCCGAAGCAGGCTCCAGGCTCTGAGCTGTCAGCACAGAGCCCGATGTGGGGCTTGAACTCACAGACCACAAGAACATGACCTGAGCTGAAGTCGGACGCTCAACCGACTGAGCCACCCAGGTGCCCCTGATAAATCAATTTAAAATGAAATTAGTTCAAACCGGTGTTGCTTTAAATGCTGGAGGAAAAAAAAGACTTGAGAATTTTTTTTTCCCATTGAAATAGCTGCTATTTGATAGAATTGGACAGGACTTTAAAGATTATTCAGCTAGAACCCAGTTTTACTTTTCAGTCCTGTGATAAGATACCCTATTAATGAAATATTTAAAGTTCTCCGAAAATGTATAACTTCAGGGGCACCTGGGTGGCTCAGTCAGTTGAGTATGCAACTATGGCTCAGGTCATGATCTCACAGTCCGTGAGTTCAAGCCCCACATCAGGCTCTGTGCTGACAGCTCAGAGCCTGCTTCGGATTCTGTGTCTCCCTCTCTCTGTGCCCCTCCCCAACTCATGCTCTGTCACTCTCTGTCTCAAAAATAATTAACATTAAAAAAAATTTTTTAAGAAAAAAATAAAATGTATAACTTCAAAGCATTCATATTGACCACAACATAAAGTTACCTAAGAAATATGTCACATGTACTTAATTAACAGGAAGTATCTGTTTGTACTGAATGAAAACATTTAAATGCCATGCATATATATTCACTGTCAGTGGTGTCCTACATCTTGTATCATTTTATATTGCATGAATATTAATGTATACTTTTGCATTTATGAGAAATACAGTTAGAGCCAACAGCTTGTGCCTCATAATTTCAGTCAAGACTGTATGACACCAGATTTAATCACTGTTTTGGTAACTGAAGCTTTTTCCCTCTGAACTCTTTTGATATGAAAAGATTTATGCACTCTGCATTTACTAGGGTTCCTGGGAAACATTATAGGTTAACAGATCAAATAAAAAGAGTTGTTGGGGGATGGGAACATCTTTGAAATGATCATATTTCCTGCTGCCCCACTTGGGAAATGCGTAAGTACAACCACACCATTTCCCTGAGGTTAAGACACTGAACAGTTTTGCCAATGCCAATCTAAGATAAGTTGGGCTGAGACTTTTGGTTTAAAATAGTGTTTTGAACCAACACATTTATACCTTTCCCCTCCTGAAACCCTACTAACATGAGAGAAAAAAAATTAAGCTGCTTATTTTGACAATGACAGAGTACAAGAAGAGAGAATAGCAATACAAATCTGGAAATTCAGAAATAAGCTGATGACTGTGATTGATTTAGTATGTCCAGGTAAGTGGGATTCTAGCCTGGCAATGGGTAAAGTCAAATTGCGTATCCCATAGAATCCCCCCCAAAAGGCCAGGAATTGCTAGAATTCAGGACCTTTAGGAAGGATAGGTAAAGGTAGAGCTAATAACATGGGCATTGTTTTAAGGTCTCTTTACAAGACTCATATCCTATCCTTTCTCTGAAACCTAAATAACTTCCATGCTGTGTTCTGACAAAGTTATAAAGATTTATCATTGAAGTTTATCTGAAGAGCATAGACGGGTCTCTAGACTGAGAGCAAAATGCAACATGAAAGGTACAGGTTACATACAGGAAATGGGGATAAAGTGAATACTTACACAGTGAATATAGAGACCCTATAGCCTTGCTTATTTGATTTCTAGAAGACTGGAAGCAAAGGTTATATTATCCAAATAGGATAATAAAATACTTTGGAATAGAGTATGTCATCATTTTAAGAAGAAAAGGCTTAACAATGCTGAGATGGGGTTCCCCTAATGAATTAGAATATTTCATCCAAGTTCATAATCAAGGGAGTCTGGGAAGATGGCAGAGAAGGAGGACCTTAAGCTCACTTGTCCCATGGATAAAATAGATACCACTCACATCAGTCTAAATAATTCAGAAAACAACCCAAAGACTAGCAGAACAAACTCCACAACTGAAAGTAGAGAAGATGCCACATTGAAGAAGTTCTGGTGGCAGCAAAAGTTTTGGGGGTCTCATTTTGCAAGCAGACCAGTGCATACCTTATTAAAATGTGCCCCCACCCAAGCAGGGACCAAACACTACTCACGACAAAGAGAGCCTCTACAGACTCTACAGACTCCTAGACTGAAGGAAAATGTGGCCAGGCCTCCACAGCAGGGCACACACAACACACAGGAGACACTCCCTGGACTGTCAGGTCCTGAGGAACAGAGAACACTGCACCTCAGGGCACTATAGGACCTCTTCTTCATAAAGCCATTACTTTCAAGAACAGGAGATGTAACGGACTTTCCTAATACACAGGAACAGACACAAAGAGTTAGACAAAATGAGGAGAGAGGAATTTGTTTCAAGTGAAGAGACCAAAGCTAAATGCATACAAGTAATATGTTGGATAGAGAATTTAAAGGAATGATCACAAAGATATTCACTGGACTTGAGACAAGAGTGGAGGACATCAGTGAGATCCTTAACAAAGAGAATTAAAAAAAAAAAAAAAAGGAGGGAATAAACAACAGACTAGAGGAAGCAGAAGATTGAATTAATGACCTGGAAGACAGAATAATGGAAAATAATCAAACTGAGCAGGTGAGAAAAGAAAAAAATTATGTAAAATGAGAACAGACTTAGGGAATTCAGTGACTCCATCAAGTGTGACAACATGTGCATTATAGGTAGCCCAGAAAAAGAAGAGAAAAAAGGGGGCAGAAAAGTTATTAGAGAAAAATAAAACATGAAAACTTCCTTAATCTGGGGATGGAAACAGACATCCAGATTCAAGAGGCACAGATCCCCCCAACAAACTCAACCCAAGGAGGTCCATACCAAGACACATAGTAACTAAAATGGCAAAAATTAGTGATAAAGAGAACATTTTATATGCAGCAAGAGAAAAGAAGACAGTTACACACAAGGGAAACCCTTAAGGCTATCAGCTGATTTTTCAGCAGAAACTTTGCAGGCCATAAGGGAGAGGCATGATATATTCAAAGTGCTGAAATGAGTAAATCTGCATCCAAGAATACTTTATCCAGCAAGGCTATCATTCAGAATAAAAGGAGAGATAAAGAATTTCTCAATCAAAAACTAAAGGAGTCCATGACCACTAAACCAGCCCTGCAAGAAATATTAAAAGGAACTCTGAGTGGAAAGGTAAGACTATAAACAAGAATATAAAAAGTTGGAAGGAAAAATGCACTAAAAAGAAGCATATCTGTAAAAGTTAATCAAAGGTTTCACAAAATAAAAGGACATAAATTATGACACTATATGCCTAAAACTTGGGGGGGGGGGGAAGAGGAAGAAAGAAGCTTAAGTTCAAGCCTAAGTGACCATCAACTTCATATAGAATGCTATATGCAGAAGATGTTATATACAAACCAGAGGGTAACCACAAATCAACAAAAAGTAATAGATATACAACGAATAAAGAGAACAGAATCTAAGTATAACAATTAAAAAGCCAACAAACCATTAAAATATAGCAAGAAGAAAGGATCATAGAAAAACTAAAAAAAGCCCACAAAAAGAAATAACAATGGCAATTAATACATATCTATCTATAATTACTTAGAATGTAAATGGACTAAACAATCAAAAGACATAGGATGACGGAGTGTCTAGGGAAAAAAAACAAACAAGACCCACTTATCTGCTGCCTACAAGAGACTCTTTTCAGACCTATGGACACCTACAGATTGTAAGTGAGGGGATGGGGAAACATTAATCATGCAAATTGATGTCAGAAGAAAGCTGGAATAGCAATGCTTCTGTCAAAACAGACTTTAAAACAAAGACTGTAACGAGAGTCAAAGAAGGCCACTTTATAACAATAAATGAGATAATCCAACAAGAAGATACACCAATTCTAAATATTTATGCCCCCAACATGGGAGCACTTGCATATATAAAGCAACAGTAACAAACAGGAAAGAACTCATCATTAGTAATAAAATAATAGCAGGGCTTTATCACTCCAGTTACCTAAATGGACAGATCATCCAAACAGAAAATCTATAAAGAAACGGTGGCTTTGAGTGACCAGATGGATTTGATAGATGTATACAGAACATTAAATATTGCAACAGCGGCATACACATTCTTTTCAAGTGCACATGTAACATTGTCCAGAACAGACCACATATTAGGCCACAAGACAAGCCTCAACAAATTCAGAAAGACGGAAGTTATACCAGCCTCTTTTCTGACCAGACCACTATGAAACTAGAAATCAACCACAAGAAAAAACCTGGACCACAAAATACATGGAGGTTAAATAACATGCTACTGAATAACGAATGAACAGTCAATCAAGATGTCAAAGAAGAAATCAAAAATTACCTGGAAACAAATGAAAACAAAAAACACTTGATCCAAAATCTATGTGATGCAGCAAAGGTTATACTAAAGAGAAATTTCCAGAAATACAGGTCTACCTCAATAAGCAATAAAAATCTCAAATAAACAACCTAACTTTACACATAAAGGAGCTAAGAAAAGAAGAAGAAAAAAAAACCAAAACCAGCAGAAGGAATGAAATAATGAGGATTAGAGCCTAACCCTAACACTCCCATGTGCCCTCAACTCAGCCCTCTGGGGAGACCTGCCCTGGACACGTCCCTGGCTGAACCCAAACCCTAACTAAGGCTCTCTCCCCATTGAGACCAAATTCCTAGATCTGAGAACACCAGGCACATTGGGCCCAGAAGCGGTGCACCATTAATTGCCGAGGAACATAAAACCATGCCATTTCCAAAGTCTGGATGGAGCTGCACAAGGGGGATCCCTAGGCTGAACTAAAGCATGGACCACACCACAGTCTAGCCCTTGAACCCACAGCCTAAGGCTAACTGGCACCCTCCCATGGGCCCTCAACTCAGCCCTTCCGAGAGACCACTGCACTGCTCGGGGTTCAGCACCTGGAGACCCGTGGGACTTAACCCTCACCGGAAATATAACCCTACCCTCCACCTGACCCTCTCTGGAGCATGGGCCCTTATTTCAGCCCTCCAGGGAGATAAAGGATTGGTGTGGCTTCTGCCCTGGAGACATCCCTGGAACTAACCTTTACCCTAGCCAAGGCTATCTTCCCATGGGGACCGAGTTCCTAGGTCTGCGAACACCAGGCACACAGGGCACAGAAGCGGTGAAGGATTAATTGACGTGGAACGTGAAACATCACCATGTGTTTACAAAGCACGGAAGGGTCTGCACAAGGGGGGTCAAGAGGACCCCCTCATGGACAGGAAGCAGGGACCACACCAGAAGCTAGCACTTGAACCCAAGTACTCAGCCTGTTCAGCACCCTCCAAATGTACTCCAAACTCAGCCCTCTGGAGAGACCACTGCACTCTTGGGGATTCAGTGCCTGAGGCCTCCTGGGCTCTAACCCTAACCCTAACTCTAACCCTACCCTAATCCTAACCCTAACCTCAACCCTCTACTGACCTTGACCTCTGACCCTGACCCCCCCACCCAGATCTGACCTCTGACCCTGATCCTGATCCTGACCCTAAACCCTAACCCCTAACCTGTAACTCTAACCTCAAGCCTTAACCCTAACCCCAAACCTGAACCCCTAACCTTCTAACCTTATAACCCTCTGATCCTCACCTTAAATCCTCACTCTGATCCTTATGTCTGACTCTAATCCTGATTCAATTTTTTTATTTTTTTAAGGTTTGTTTATTTTTGAGAGAGAGAGAGAGAGACAGAGAGACAGAGTGTGAGCAGGGAAGAGGCAGAGAGGGAGACACAGAATCTGAAGCAGGCTCCAGGCTTTGAGCTGTCCACACAGAGCCTGATGCGGGGCTCGAACTCACAAACTGTGAGATTGTGACCTGAGCCAAAGTTGGACACTTAACCAACTGAGCCACCCAGACGACCCTCTAATCCTGATTCTAAACGATCCCTAACCTATTTTTCCTACCCCTCACTTGTTACCTGAACCCTTACCATAAACCCTAATCCCTGTTCTTACTGTAACTTTGACCGTTACCCTGACCCTGACCTTATACGCTGACTTTCACCTTGACTCTCATTCTACTCACCCGAGCTTCACCCTGATTCTGACCCTTAACCCCTAACTTTATTTTTAACTTTCACCTTAACCATGAATATATCTATAACCCTTACCCATCCCAAATCACCCTCATAACTTATTCTGGGCACAGCCGTAATTCTTTAAACCCTAATACCTTTCCCTGTCATATAACATCAATACATCACAAAACCAGAAAAGTAATTTTTTGGAATCCCTTTAAATACAGATGTAAGAATCCTCCACAGAATACAGCAATATAAAACCAAAGCACATAAAAGTATTGCCCACCATAAGCAAGTCTACCCCAGACATTCAAGGGTTATTCAACACACTGAAACCAAGTGTATGTTATACACCATAATTTTTTAAAGGAAAACATGTGATCATATTAGTAAAGAAAAAGCTCTCATCAAAATCCAATACTAGTTCATGATATATACCCAAGAAAGTAGGAATAAAGGGTAATTTGTTTAATAAACCTATAGCAAATATCATTCGCAATTTGGAAGACTGTAAGGTTTCCTCTGATATTGGGAATGAGGCCGAGATCCAGGCTTTTCACCCATTACTCATTATTGTACTGAAAGTTCTACCCAGAGCAAGGAGGAAAGAAAAAACTCATCCACAGGTGAAAGGAAAAGGTAGAACTAATCTAATCAGAAACCAGAAATGATGTCATCTTATATAAAGAACTTCCTAAAGAATCAACAAAAATGATTGGAGTTAGTCACCTAATTCAGGAAAGTTACAGGACAAAGTACTGATGCACAAATATCTCACTTATTTGTATACACTAGCAGTGGATCTTATGAAGTGGAATTTAAGAAAATGATTCCATTTTAGGTAACATAACATGAATAAAATACTTGGGAATAGATGTAAAAAAAACACTGCTTAAAGAAATTAAACACAATCTAAAATGTACTATTGCTAAATGGTGATAGTTCACAATGCAACATGCAGACTCCATGTGATTTCCTGGGAAATTCACAAAGCCCTCTGAGAAAACATGTACAAGCTAATCCTAACAGGCATATGGAAAATCAAGGGGCCACAAAATAAACAAAACAATCGAAAAAATCAAAGGTATAAGCTCATACTTCACAATTTCAAATCTTCAAACAAAGCAACAGTAAATAAAACGCTGCAATACTGTCATAAAAATATACACACAGATCAGTGGGATTTCATTGAAAACCCAGAAATAAACCCTATCATTCATGATCAACTGAATTTTGACAAGGGTGGACAGCATGACATTGGGGAAACAATGATCTTTGCACCAAAGGGTGCTAAGAAAACTGGCTATTCATGTGCAGAGGAATGAAATTGGACCCTTACTCTCACACCACATGCAAACATTAACTTAAAGTGGATCAAAAGCTTAAATGTGAAAGGTAAACTTATAAACTCTAGAAGAAATAAATGGAAATTCATCTATATGAGCATACAGTGTTTAACAATGGTCTTAAAGCTGACACCAAATCACAAGCAAGGAAAGAAAAATAAATTTAGTTTACTCAACATTAAAAATCTTTGTACATCAAAAGGTGTTATCCCAAAAGTGAAAACAATGCCTAAAATGAAAGAAAATATTTGCACATTTGTCTGATAAGAGTCGGTTATACAGAATACATAAAGAGCTTGTACAACTCTTTAACAAAAAAAAATTTCTTTAATGGAGAAAGGATTAGAAATACCTTTCCCCAGGGAGATCATACAAATGGTGAATCAACATGAAAAGATGTTAAACATCATTTGTCCTCACAGAAATGAAGATTTTAAACCACAGTTAGATGCCCTTTTACATTCACTAAAATTGCTACAACAAAGAAAACTACAAAATAACAAATGTTGGCAAAGATGTTGAGAAAATGGAACTCTTAACCCGAGCTGGTGGAAAGGTAAAATGGTGGAGCCTGTGTGTAAATTGTTTGGCGTTTCCTCACATAAAAACAGGATTACCACCTGGCTCAACCGTTCTACTCCTAGATGCATGTCCCGAAGAATTGAGAACAGTTGTCTGAAACAGGAGCAGGTGCACAAACACACACAGCAGCACTGGTCACCGCCGCCGCAGTTGCACAGAAACTATGCAGATGCCCCTGGGCGGGTGACTGGACAGACAAACTGGGGCCGTCCGGGGAACGGCAGTAGCTCTCTGTCACATACAGGGATGAAGTACAACGGCGCGGCCGCAGAGAGCAGCAGAGCGGTCCCTCAGAAAGTTCGCCCAGAACCCCACCTCCGCACACGGACACCCGGAAGTTGGAAGCAAAGCCTTGAGCAGATATTCGCGTTCCCGAATTCCTAGCAGCTTCTTCACGACAGCCCAAAGGCGGAAGCCACGCAAGTGACCGCTGACGGATGAGTAAGTAACACCACGGGGTCGATACTCCACGGGACAGGCTCGGCCTCACGCAGGGCGGGAACTCGGACACCGGCTACGACGCGGCTCGAAGCCCGCAGTCATTCTGCTGAGTGAAATCCGCCAGACACGGGAGGAGGAGGACTCTCTTCTTCCCAAATAAACCCATCTTTTCTGGTGGAAATGTGCTATTTTCAAGGGAAACAGAACTAACACGTACACTCGCAGGACACGAAATCGATGCACGAACACCGCGCGCACATCTGCACACTCCTGATCTTTCCCCGGAAAGAGAAATGAAGAGCCGGTCCCATTGACAACCGCCTCAGCAGGAACCGAGAGCCCGGGAGGAAATCTAAGCGAGGAGGTGCCAGACCTGCTCTCTGACGACAGGACACTGGGGACCGAAAGGGAGGGATGGGAAGCTACTCTGTGCTCCTGGACGTGGAGGCGTCCATCCTGTGACAACGTCCGTCCTGCCGGGAGCGATCTGCAGATCCGGGGCCATCGGCACTGAGCTCCCCACGACGCCGCCGTCGCAGACACGCAACAGACACCCCGACCCGCGAGCGGAGGCGGAGGGACCCCGCGCGGCCAGAGCGGCGGGAGCGCGAGCACCCGGGGCACCTGCTCCCGGGCCGCGGGCCGCGGGAGGAAGCGGCGGGAACCCCGTCGGCGCCGAGCAGAAACACCGACGCGCGGCCCCGCGGCCCCGGAGCCGGGAGAGGGAAGACCCGACGGCCGCGCGCACAGCCCCGCGCGGGACCCGGCGTCACCGCGCCCGAAGTCGTTCCGCCCCCCCCCCAGGGTCCCGTTAACACCGACTCCCTCAGCGGTCCCCCTCCGGGAGCTCCTCCTCCCCCGACCTCGCTTTCTCCTCACCTGCTCCTCCCGCGGCGGGTCCTGAGGAGACCGGGCTCTTGATTGAGTGGAAGCAGGTCCACGTGCCGCCGAAGTCCCCACAGCGGGTGCTGAGGAGACCCGGTTCCTGTCCCTGTGGCTGCGGCCCCACGTCCCCCCGCATCCCCCACAGCGGACCCTGAGCAAGAGCAGCTCCTGTCGGTGCAGGAGGCGGGCTGAATGCGGGTCATCAGGGAGCGGGGCTCCGCCGCCCCCTACAGGCGGTAGAGGTAGTGCAGGGCACGCTGGGCTCACAGGTCCGTGGAGGCAGCGCCTCCTCCTAGGGGCCGGCTGAATCCGTTACAGTTTGGAAATTGAAAGTGGAACCCACTATTCCCCAACCTGGCCAAAAATGGTTAAGGAACAATTAATTGGAAACCATATGAAATGCAATGTACACACAAACTTTACAACCTCTACCAAAATTCACTGGAAACTGCAGATAAATTTAAAATGCAAACACAAGGGGCAGCTCTTCCTGCTCACAGCTCCTGTCCTTATGCTTTAATAAAATCACCTTTTTGCACTAAAGATCTATATGATCAACCGCTAGTCTGGCTGAGCTTAGTAAATAATTAGGCCAAGCTTGTGAAACTTGGACTTGTTTTACAAATGAGTTAGTCTTGATTTGGCTACCTCTGGAAATGAGAGTTTTTAGAGAGAAAAATTATGTTTCAATAATGCACCTTTGTGGATGTTATATTCTAGTTCTGATAGTCTATAATGTTGTTTGCCTAAGGGACAACTTGAGATAAACTTGAAAAAACTTGTCACAATAGCACAGGTATGGACAATCTTCTTGCTTGTTATTCTGTACAGATAGTAACAGGACCCCATGGGCATAGGGTTGTTTAAACAACTAAAAATGGGATAAATGCCTCTAATAATTGCATATGGAAAGTTTTTTCTTACTGTAGACCTATGAAGAGATAAACTATATAGTGCTTTATTTAATTATTCATTTGAGACCAGGTTAATTGATACGTCTCTAAATGAATATGCAAGTCATAGCATAGCCTTTCTGAACCTGATCTGACACTTGCTAGAAACCCACCCCATATAAACCCAGGAGGAATGATGTATTTAAAGGACTGAAAGTCTAATATGGCAGCAGATTTAACTCCAAAATGGAAGGGCCCCTTACCTGGCTGCATTATGTACTCCCACTATAGTAAAATTAGAATGCCATTCTTCATGGACTCGCATATCAAGAATGAAACCTGTATCTTCCTCACAGGAATCTAGTATGCAAGCTGACATGCCTTGTTATTCCTATGAACCAGTGAAAGACCTCAAATCTCTCTTCGAATGACAGGAATGGACTGAAGGAAAAATTACCAAAGGTTTTTTTATTTTTAGGCTTATCTTTCTCATAATAACCGTATTTTCCTGTCTTTTCTGGTATCTCCCTACATGGTGCCAAGACTCCCTTCATGGCCATAGCTTCTAGAAGACAGATGATCTAACTACTCAAGGAGGTTCATATATATTGCCTACCTTGGATTGGCTGCCTCTGCCTGTGGTAACTCCTATCTATAAATACCTTCCCCAACTGGCCACTGTTGACTCATTGGTAGGGACATCTCTACTCCCCCACTCAGCAGGAAGCTACAGAAGATGAGACCTTCCACCATCAGCAACCTCAAAGATTTTAAGGGGCAAAATTGTTCAGGGGGAATGGTGTGGGAAACAAAGGAAATGGCAGATAAAATTAAATTTCCTTACAACCTGCATCCCTTTAGCAAATACTTGAAGCAGGCAGAGTAAAACGTTTCTCCAGGAACTCCCTACTGTCTTAATGCTAAGGCTTTGCTAGGGAGAAAAACAACCTTAGCTTGACAATAGCTAGGCCTCCAATATCTGTTGAGTCTTCTTTAGCATATGAAAATCTCACTGGAAACTTCCCTGGACTTTACCTCCCCCAACTCCATAGTATATAACCAGTCTCTCCTCATGGTCCTGTCCACAGGTCCTGTCCCCACGCTTTAATAAAATCACCTTTTTGCACCAAAAAAATGAATGAATGAATGAATGAAATGCAACACAAGTGCCTCAATCATTTAAGCGTCTGATTCTTGATGTCCATTCAGGTCATGATCTCATGATTGGTGAGATCAGCCCCACATTGACCTGTGAGCAGACAGCACCGATCTCTCAAAATAAACAAACATTTAAAAAAATAAAATACAAAGACCAATCCAAAAGAGAGGAAAATTGATAACATGGACTTTATAAATTTCAAACTTCTACCCTGATAAACCTTGTTCAAACAAAAGACCAGCCACAAACTGGGAGAAAATATCTGTAAACCACGTATCTGAATTCAGAATGTACCCTGATCCTGACCCCTAGCTCCCTCAAGATCTTCCACCTTTAGGTTGGAACCCACAAACTCCAGTTAGTCAGTCTAGTGCTCTCCCTAATGAATCGTCTAGACAACTGGGTTCTCCTTGGATCTTCCACTGCCCCAGCCTAAGCACATTAACCATTATCTCCAGTGACTCAAGGCTCACCCTAACTCCTATCCTTATCTCCTAAACCCTCATTCCCTAAACCATTGCCACCTGATCCCTCTAATCTCTCAACTAATAAGCAATCATCCCCAAGACCTTCTAAACCCACACCCAATACTATCACCCCCTAAACCATTACTCTCGCAAACCCTCACTCACTCACCCTTAAACCATCACCCTGCAAATTCTGAACCCACTAGCTCCCCACACACCACCCACTAACCTCCTAAACCCTCCCCCCACAAACACCCACCAGCTCAACCCCTCATCCACTCACCCATAAAAAATATTTCGTCTCAAACCCAATAACATTCTTTTTTCCACCTCCTTACACAAAAACACCCAAATCATAAGGGTGTGTGACCAAAAAGCCATATGCCATAAACCCAAAGCCTTATACCATTAAACAATAGAATCCTAAAGCCATAATCTATAAACCATACACCATGATCCACACATCATGAACCAGAACCATAATCATAATCAAAGCCAACATAAATATTCATAGCAATACTATTCACAGTTGGAAAATGGTACAAAATATGCAAACAGCCACAAAGGGTAAATGAATATACAACATGGGGTAGATCCATAAACAAATGTTCTTCCAACGTACCAAGAAATGAAATAAATTTGTGCAGCTACTGAGGAAAGGTGAATGGGGGCGGGGGGAGTTCCTGAAAATCTTAAAGATAGAATTAATATACCTCAGAGTATATACCCCAAATAGTTGAAAGCAGGAACTCACTCTGTATTTCTTTCCCTAAATTCATAGCACCATGATGCACAACAGTCAAAAGGCTAAGCTGACCAATGTGTCCATTGAAGGGTGAATGGGTGATGTATACCCAATGGAATCTTACCAAAGCATGTAAAGGACCAAAGTACAGTTTCATATCACAATATGGATGAACCTTCAATTCACTATGCAAGGGTAATAACCCAATCACAGAAAATAATATTATAAGATTTTACTTGTTTGAGGTATCCAAAATAATTAAATTCACCTATAAAAAGTAAACTATGGTTGCCAGGCAGAGGGAAAAGGGAAATGGGGAGTTAATGTTTAATATACACAGACTTTCACTGGGTCAAAATTTAAACATTCTCAAGGTAGAAAGTGGTGAATTTGTGCACAAGGGGAATATATTTAGTGGCATACACAACTGTAGACTTAAAATCTTTTAGGGGCGCCTGGATAGCTCAGTTGGTTAAATGTCCAACTTCAGCTCAGGTCATGATCTCACAGTTCCTGGGTTCGAGCCCTGTGTTGGGCTCTGTGCCAACAGCTCAGAGCCTTGAGCTTGCTTCAGATTCTCTCTCTCTCTCTCTCTCTCTCTCTCTCTCTCTCTGCCCCTCTACTACTCATGCTGTGTGTCTCTCTCTCCCTCTCAAAAATAAATATTTAAAAAACTTAAAAAAAATCTTTTTAATGGTCACTATTATGTTTTGTAAATTGAACCACAATTAAAGTCATGACTGAAGTACTAAAAACATGTCACAAAATGAACGAAGATTGAAAACATACTAAATTACAGAAGCCACACAGAAAAGGCTGCCCAGATGGGAGCCCTCTGTGATCTTTAAATCAATCATGGTTGTGAAGGTGAAAGTCTCAGAAACAGTAAAGTGGATCACAACAGGAGAAGTCACTGTCACAGAGGTCGGGCAGGTGATGACAGCTGAAGTGCCTCTGGACTGGATTGTAATGAGGAAACTATAATGATTTCCCTGTTTGGGAGTTCTATGACAGTTCCTGGGGAAGGCGTCCTGTTTTGAGTAAAAACAAACAAGTATGTCGTAAGAAGGGGCAACCATGTAAAACGACAGCTGGCGAAGCTGAGTGTAGAGATAAAGAGTATTTTTACTGCTATTGTAGGCTTTCTATACGTTGGAAATTCGTGGAAACTACATTACTTCTCAAAACAACTATATCAGTAACATACCGGAAAAGCGTAGAACACATCAAACTTCATAATGGAGGTCAAACTCCACCTGGACACAGTTCACAAGATGCAACATGTAAAGACTTATATTAGTGGCCACCATGCTGTGGATGTTGTGGATGACCTAGGATATGGTAGAAACATGCCATTTTGATTTCCAATCTTCCACCACATCCCTCCACCAAAAAAAAAAAAAAAAAAAAGAAAGAAAGAAAAGAAAAAACAAACAAAAAAAGTTAAAACAAATAAACTCAGTGAAATTGTAGGATACGAAATCAAAATACAAAAATCATTACATTGGACAAACTCATAATGAACCATCATAAGAAGCTAAGAAGACAATTAGGAAAAAACTTTACCACAGACAAGAAAAACCTATACCATGAAAATGATAAGACATTGATGAAGACATTGAAGACACAAACCAATGGAAAGATACTATGTGTTCCTGGATTATAAAAATGAATATTATAGAATTGTCCATTTTACCCAAAGTGATGTACAGATTCAGTGTAATCCCTCCCAATCAACATTCTAGTACCATTTTGCAAAGAACTACAAAAATCCTTAAAGCTCTATGAAACCACAGAGGACCACGAATAGCCACAGAATGTGTATGAAGAAAAACAAACCAGGAGGCATCACCTTCCCTGATCTGAAACTATATTACACAGCTATAGTAACCAATACAGTGTGCTATGGGCTAAGAGACAGAAAGACCAATGCAGCAGAATAGAGAGCCTAGAAGCAAATCCACACATATGTGGTCAATTAATTCACAATAAAGAAGTCAAGAATACACAATGCTGAAAGGACAGTCTCTTCAATGAATGATGCTGGGAAAACAGGACAGCCCCAAGCAGAACACCGGACCCCTATCTCACGCCACACACAGCAACTAACTAAAAACGCACAACAGCTGAGAGGAAGGAGGAGCACTGGTATGGAGAGCAAGGCTGCCCTGAAGTCAATGAGCCCTGATGTCCTGATGGGATTCATTCACAGTGGGGACACTGGCAGGACCTGCAATGGTTCTTATTTCATCCTGAGCTCCTCTGATTAAGTACCAGCAAAGACAACACTGGGCTGAGGTGTCTCCTGGTGATGTTTCCAATGGTGAAACAATGGCTTTAGAGGGGAACAAGAGAACGTGCTTCAGAACCTTCCTCAATGAGGGAAGGAAGAAGGAAATTGAAAGGAACGAACCCCAAAGAGCTTTTCCTACAAGAGCCCTTGTGGGGAGAGGCAAAGGCCCCTGTGGGGAGAGGCAAGGACTGGAGAGCAGGGAAGTGATGGACAACAGCACACCAAATGCCTCCCTCGCACATGGGAAAGGCCCTGTTCTGAGGGCACGAGGACCAAGCACCCGCTTCCATGCCAGGGGACTCCTTCTCTCAGTCCTGACTGAGGATGCTGTCCTGGAGAGGGGTCTTCCAAGTTTGCACATGCATCTCATGGTTCAGGGTCAGAATCCTGATGGGGAACCCTTTGCCCAAGAATGTGCTCCAGGTGACACTTTGGTCATCAGACACATCAGAGATTGCCTGCAAGGGGACCCTCCCTTCTGAGAGGTGGGCCAGAGAGGGACAAAATGCACTGGCAGGGAAGGTGCACACCTTACCCACAAACACCATCTCTGGGCCCCTCCAAGTGTCAGAATCTTGGGGGATTCCAAACACTGAACCTGATCCCTTCCCTTGCTCACTCTGACACTCCCACCCCCACCCCAGCAACTCTGCTCAGCCTTCACTTGGGATCAAGACCAGTTCCCTAACGCCTCAGGCATTCAAGGAATTCTTGTTGACCACTGGTGGGCACAGCTTCTGACCAGGCACTGGTCCTCCAGATGCATGGTGCCAAGCAGGCATTGAGAGGGATAGCAGAGCAGTGAGGGAGTGGGGAGCAGCGTACTGGGCTGGACTAGTTCTAATGTCTATTTTTAACATCTCCTTAGTGCCTACTGTGGCACAGGCCCCAGCCAGTCACTGGGGTTACAGAAACAGAAAAACCCCACTCTGTGCAGGAGGGGCATTGCAGGAGGCGCATTAACCCCAGGGCCACCACTGACCACAGAGGCCTGAGCATTGCCCATGACCTCTGAATACACCTAAAGCTGGCCCATTCCCAGAGCACTCGGGCCTTGGGTCTTAACCATGGGGCATCCTTCCTCAAAACCATAGGCCTAGAATTCCCCCACCACCCACTAGAACCTTGAAGTTTCCAGACAGCCCACATATTCTGTTGGATATCTGTAGGTTGCAGGGGGATACGTCAAAAAAATGACACCACTGTGGGTGAAACGCTGTAGAGGCTGTCTTCCCCAACTCCAGGAGTCCTTCCCTCTGGACCTCTGGACCCCTGGTCCTTAGGGCTGGGAACCAGAGCTGGGCTGAGAGGCTCTGTTTGCATTGTCATTGAGCTTTCCTTTCTAAGATGTGGCTTGGAACCTTGGAAATAAATGCTGAGATTCAATTTTTCAAGTGTTTTCCTGAAACAGTGGTTGAGGCCAAAGATGTCTTGATGCTGCCATGGATGAGCCCACAGTGGGGAGCGGTCAGAGCTGGGGACAACTTGCTGCCCTCCACGTCCCAGGCTGATGCTCCTCACTCACCTGGTAATGGAATTTCTCAGTATCTGCTGGTGGCAGGAGGAGGTGGGATGGGGGGGGCGCGTGTCCAGGGGTTGTTTCAAAACCATGGACATCTCTCTACATCAGCACCATGTACCTGGTGGCTCTGCTCTGCATACTGGATCCCCTTAGAAATTATATCTGGGATCAGATGCTGTTAGTTCCCCGTTCCAGCCTCTGTGGCAGCAGCCCATCTGCTTGTGCTGAGGCCGTGTACAAAGTCATAGAGAGGAGGCCAACCCTGGGGCTGATCCCCACTTGGCAGCAGCAGGAGACCTGACACAGCCATGGGAGAGGAACTTACAGGAGGGTCTCCACTACAAGCTGAATATTTGAGTTGCTGCTCCATGGGTCAGGGCTCGTTTTCTGGAAAACTCACTAGGTGGGAGCACCTTCTCTGTCAGCTCAGATTTTCAGAAATATCTAATTGGATTTTATGTCAACTAATATAATATGAAAGGACCCTATTTTATCTTATTAACTTGGATGCATCTGAAGTAGCAAACATGAGCCCTATTTACAAAGTGTACCAGGTTGCCAATGAGGAGACAGCTTGAGGTCAGAAAGTACTGCATCGGGAAGCCGGGTCCCCAGTGTCATTTCTTTGCAACTGGGAAGACCTAGGATGTAATTTGCAGGGACCACTGATACCCTTGCTCCTCAGAAGGTGAGAAGGACACAAGCTTGAGTTATAGCTTACGAGCACACAGTAGAGACTCCTGGGCACTCCCAGGTCCCACTGGGGCTTTGACACACATGTCTGCAAGGCCATGACATGGCTCATTGAACAAGAAAAGAATGAGAGTCCCAAGAAAGCAGCCCTGACACCACCTGTCCTATCTACTGGCTTTTTTATTTCTTGGATCTTCTGCTCACCGTTCTCTCATCTCTTGCTCATGTCACTGCTGCCAGCATGCTTCTCCTGTAAGAGCAACCACCTCCTACCTTCCATGGTCTATGTTCCAGCCACCCTGCAGCCTCACTTTTTACAACGCAGCACAGAAAAGAGTAAGAGGTTATGAGGCCATGCCTGAGGGCTGCATCTGCATGCAAAGCCATGCCATCAGTGTGACTATCTAGACACGGTGTGACTTTTTAGGGCCTCCTAGATGTCTGGGTTATTCACGCACATGTCACATGGTACATGCACATATGTAAGCAACTGGCTGTGCCTGACTCTTACTAGCCAAAATGTTCGATCTTACAGAGGCAACAACCCTACACACCAGGGGACATTTAATCTCCTGAGGTTGAAGACCATGAGGAACAGTTGTCTCCGGGCTGGCCCAGATCTTGTGTCTGACTCACAGAAGTGAAAGAACACAAGGTTTGTTTGCTGGGGCCAGTTGCCTCCATAATTGCACCATCCCTCAAAGGCAGGCAGGAAGTCTCCTTACACCTCTGGAGCACTAGGAGGAACTGCAGCTGAAGGAAGTGGTGAAGTCACCGCTTCGTCTCCTCCAGGTGCATTGCCAGACAATCTATCCCAGAAGTCATGGACCCACAGGCTCATCGACCAAATTAGTATGCTGGAATCACAAGGTCCTTTACATAAATTCAAATGGCACAATGAGAAGCAGAGGGATGAGACAGAAGGAGCACATTACCTGATCCCAGGGGTGCAAACGTTCATGTGTCCAGTCTCTCTCTGTCACATTAGCCTTTCCTGTTTGTGGGGACCAGAGCTCAAGTCCAAGCAGGAGCCCCAGGGCGAATGGCACACACTGGCTCCATTACACAGGCATAAGGACGAGGGTGCCTGGTCACAGCATACCTGCACAGCCGTGAGTGCCCAGATGAACACCTGGCCTACATTGTGCCTGAAATCTATGCCAGTGCACCAGGTTGACCCCCAACAGGGAGGCTACGAGGAAGGTTGTGGCTTTGGAGACATGACTGCAGGGAACACAGGACAGGTTCATCTGGAACTTCCAAAGGCAGTGTCTATGGAAGGTGTTGGGAGCCAGAGGCCTTGAGCGCAATCTTTGCCCTGGAGTCGGGACCGCAGCCAGGTCACGTGTGAGGGAGAGCCAGGTCACGTGTGGGGAGTTCAGAATGCTTTTGTAGAGTTTGATATAACAGGATACATTTTGCTTGGATAGCTGTCACGAGTGCTTCTGGTCAATGTCACGCTGAGCTTTTATCTCCTGAGAACTTGTGATAGGAAATTTGCTTCGCACGTACACCACCCCCAGATTGTGTATAAATACCCGAGTGAAAATAAACTCGGGGCTGGTGACGCCTTGGAGCACCAGTCCTCCCATTAATCCTGTGTCTTGTGTATTTGTTTATCCTCACCCCCCGTTCAGGAACCGTTCGATTCTGTGACAGCTGGTCCATCATAGGAAGGTGGAGACCACTTCGTAAGACAGCTGGGCATTAGGCTGGAGATGCAATACCTCTATGGTCTGAATGGTCATGTGCCCCCCAAACTCATGTTAGAATCCCAACACCCAAGATGATGGTGGTCGGAGGTGGGGCCTGTGGGAGATAGTTAGGTCAGGGGGATGGATCCTCCATGGATGGGAGTGGAGGCCTTACAAAAGAGACCTCACAAAGCTCTCTCACCTCTCCACCAAGTGAGGTCATGGCAACGAGATGCTATCTGTGAACCAGGAAACATGGTCTCACAGACACCTGATCTGTGTGCATCTTGATCTTGGACTCACTACTCACTGAGGGTAGACAGGGTGCACAAATAAATGCCTCCTGTCCCCACGGGGAGAAGATGGATGGGTTCATGGAGCCTCTTGGGCAAGGCTCTGCACTGCCTGGAATCATGGTCAGGCCCCAGCCTAAGCCAGATCCTGCTCCCTGCTGTCCTGAGGTGTGTCCCCTGAGCCAGGATGCCCGCTACACCAACATCCCACAGAACATACAGATGACGAGGTGGGGGAAGGTCTACAGTCCCCAGGCCAAATGGCATCGTGGTGCTGCTCCCCTCCCCAATCTGGTCTTAGCAAAATTTTCCAACTTTCTGGATGTGGGCAGGATCCAGATCTCAACCATCACAGGCAGCGTGGCATGCATGGAAGGGCAGGTGGCACTGCCTGAGGACTCTGAGCTTAGCAAGGTGATCCCACAATGCAGTCCTGAGAGATGCTCCAGGCGCCCAGACACCCTTGAGAAACAGAGAAACAAGAGACACTGCGTGCCCTGTGCAGAAGTGGAGGGGGCTCTCCTTGGGGATGTTTCTTCCCAGTGGGCACAATGCTGAGTGAATGTTCATTCTCTCTCTGTGAAGGCACAGGGAGGAGACTGAGGCTTTCAGAACTAGCTTCTCCTGGAGCACCTCTCATGCCGCATGCCCTCATCTCCGCAAGAACACTGCCCAGTTGCCTGTGAGCTCTGCCCCCTGCACCACAGCAAAGGGGAGGGAGGCCTGGAGGCTTCTCTGGTCAGGGCCCCAATGGCCCCTTCTGGACACAGTGCCATACTGCCCCGCCTCTGGTCCTGTGGGTCCTCACGGGGCTCCTGGCAGTCTCCTCTGGGGGCTTCTAGCTTCACTGTGCGCATGACATCCAGTACAGGCACACTGCTAGCCGGGGCTCCAGAGAAACAGCGTTCTGCTTCAGGGAGGACAAATAATGATCTCATATTGGCAGAAGAGTCAATTTTCTGGGTCTGAAGTTTACAGACAAAATCTCTCTCTTTGAAAAGGCGGATTAGCAAGGGAATACCTTCTACATCGCTATCTGTGTGAATGATTTGTCCTGAAATCAATCTCTCTATTCTTTAAACTGGATTAGGGGATTGGGGGGGTGGTACATCACTGTTTCTGGGCTCCAGGCTATGCCGGCAACAGGGAAGTGACCATGAAGGAACATTCTCAGAGACCAAACTGACAGGTGCTGATATTTTGGGAGGATTCTGGGGATAACAGCAATCAGGGCCCTTGAGGAGACCCCAGGCCCCTCAGTCAGGGAAGAGCAGCCTTCATGGGGCTCCCAGGAAACTGCCTGCCAGGGGGAGAGGGGAAGGCCATGCCCATGAAAGCACCTGGCCTCTGGCTTAGGAACCCTGGATTTGCCACTACTAATAAGTTGAAATGAACCAATGGTGTTAAACAGGAAAACAAGCAGGCCCACAGAGGCTAAACCAGGAGAGGGAACCTGATACGGTCAACTTCACAAGAAGTCCTCCAAAGGTAGGAGGTTGCAGAGAGACCCAGTGAAACTTGACTCCTAGCTCCTGGGAAGCTCTAGGCCTGCACACACACGAACTGAGGGAGAATTCTCAGCTCTTAATTCCTTCATGGAGGATGAGCTTGGGAGAAACCAGTGCCAAAAATGATTCTCAACAGGGGTGGGTGAGGCCCCATGGGCTGCTCTGGATGGGAAAGCCACCTGCCCAGCCCGCTCAGGGAATAAGCAACACC
The DNA here is from genome assembly GCA_030068075.1 of Paguma larvata. Lineage (NCBI taxonomy): Eukaryota > Metazoa > Chordata > Mammalia > Carnivora > Viverridae > Paguma > Paguma larvata. The sequence continues at coordinate 110,605,035 of CM057825.1, forward strand.
AAGGCTCAGCTCTAAGGGGTCCCACCTAATAGATGTGAGGAAAAAATGAATTTGGAGCACATGACTGGCACAGAATTATCAAACAAGGAACCCAGAATAAGGCCATGACATTTCTACAGCTGGGATGGAGCTGCAGACAGGGGTACTGAGCCAAAACCTAACCCTGACCCACTTCATCAGAAGGCTCCTGAGCCCATGTTCTAAGCCAGACATGCGCCCTAACATCTGTCCTCCACTCAGCCCTCTGGGCAGATCACTGCACTTCTGGTGATTTGGCCACTGCCACATCCCTCGACCTAACCCTAACCCTAGCCAGGCTCTGGATTTAAACGGGCCCATCTCTTAGATAGGAGGAAGAAGTGTTAGAAGGGCCCAGCACCAGCACAGAATTATTCAGTGATGAACCCAGAATTACACAATGACATTTCCACAGCTGCTGTGGAGGTGTTGATAGGGATCCTGAGCCAAAACCTGACCCTGGCCCAAACAATAGGCCACCCCATGAGCCTGAAGCCTAGGCCTGACCCGCACCCTGACACATGTCATCAACTCAGCCCTCTGGGGAGCTCACTGAATGGTTGGTGGTTTGGCCCCTGACACCTCCTGGAACCTAACCCTAACCCTAGCCACGGCCTGGCCCCAAGGGGTTCTACGTCCTAGGTCTGGGAAAAGAACAGATTTGGAGCCGGTGACCGGCCCAGCATTACTCAGCAAGAACCTAGGAGTTTGCCATGACATTTCCAGGGTCAGAATGGAGCTGCAGAATGGGATCCTGTACCAAAACCTAAGCCTGGAACATACCATCAGTCGTCCCCTGATCCCAAATCCTAGGCCTGTCCCATACCCTAACTCACACCCTCAACTCAAGCCTCCAGGGATATCACTGACTGGTGGTAGTTCTGCTCTTATTTCCTCCCAGGACTAACCCTAACTCTAACCCTACCCATTGCCTGGCCCCAAGGGGGTTCTGTCTCCTAGATCTGAGGAAAGAATGGATTTGGGGCCCATGACCTATGCAGAATTATTCAGAGAGGAACTCAGAAGTTTGCCATGACATTTTCAGGGCCGGGATGGTGCTGTAGAAGGTCAATGTCAACTTGTGAACAGTCAGGGTGGCCATCAGCATGGGGTGGAATGCTGACCAATCCATCTGCCGAGAAGCCAGATCTATTTCTCAAGATGAGGATGGACTCATCTCCCCCATAATCACTGGTGGAAGGAAAGGGTGGTTAATGAATGCTAAGGAAGCAAGCAGGTGTTCACAGCACTCTTGCTTTCCAGGTGAGGTCTCAGAACCACCAGCAGCATCCACCTCACTGGGAACTTGGTGGACCATGGAGTTTGGATGCCCACCTGCTGCCTGCCAACTCAGAACTCACATTTGACAAGATGCCTAGACTGTGGGATGGTGGCCAGCCCCCAGTGGGGCAGATAGGAATGTGCAGAGGTAGACTGGGTGGTCCATATTGGAGGAGAAAGTCAATCTTCACAGCACTAATTTTCCACTGGGAGTCAAAGGCAAGGTCATCAGCCAAGAGAGGTGTAAAGAAACAGGGTGTACCCCTTGAGGAGAGTGTTTAGACAAAAGGAGAGAGTGTAACATGGCCACAGGGGTGGATGACTCACCCTGGCTGAGAACACATGGCGGAGAAGACCGTGAATGTGTCCCCAACCCATAAGGTGGCAGTTTCATCCACCTGTGCATGCATTTTAACCTAGACATGAAAGTGGGATGTCTGACGCAAGCTTGGGTGGGTGGCAGAGCCTGTGTGGTTGAGGGGGAAGGCAAAACAGTGGTTGAAATTATGCATGAGGTCTGCAGGGGAGGAGCTTGCTAGGAGTAGAGGGACAGGAGGGATGGACCACAAGACTCAGGACTCAACACTGTCATGGATCCGGGGACATGGGAGCGAGCACCGGAGCCATGGGGGTGACCCAGGACATGGTGCACTGGGAGTAAAGGTCAGAGACGGTGCATCTGCAGGTGGCAGGTTGCATCTCTCTTCTCTGATGGCTCCAGGAACTCAGCCTCTGTGGTGTGACTTATTTTCATTAAGGACGTTTTGGTGATTAGTAATGTTTATCCACATGGTTTTATGATTTAAAAAGTAATATTGATCTACTAGAAAATTAGCACTTGTAGAGAAATAAGCCCAGTCACCCCTGAAATGCACAGGAGCATGAGGGGCCAGACAACCAGATGTCTACCCGCACCCGCAGGTGAGGAGAGGTCTGCAGGCTCCAGAGCTTCATAGGAGCTTCTGAGGGGCAGCGAGGTCAGAGTCTGCTGAGAATCAGACGTCCAGGTTAAGGTGGATTCAGTTAGAACTAAGGACCCAAGGAACATCAAGCCGAAGGATCCTCAGAATCAGAGCGTCCAAACTGTCTGGATGTTTTCTATTGAAGAGTCAATGGGTCTTTCAGGAAGTTCTCATCATGAATAACAAAGCTGTTCGCCTGGGTCAGAGTCTCCCGGAACAGGATGGTAAAGAAGCAAAGCTCCCTTACGTAAATGCTAATCTCTCCCTATGTGTGTGGTTCCCCCAGGACATACATAAATAAATGTTTGCATCATAACTTTGCACACATTTGCATAATTTTGTGTGAGTTAACAATTTATGACAGGTCATATGGACAACACCAGAAACGACGCTGGAGACTGAAAACATCGCCTTCCTCACAGCACACTCCTCACACATGTCCCGGGCTCTGTTTCAGCCAGATCTCCATCTACAGCAGGTCCTCGGGCTCCTGGGCCCCCAAGCACCTGAGTCAGGCCAGTGTCTCTACTATTCCCACATCCATGTAGTGACTCACACCCCAACCAGGGCCAGCCCAGTCCCCTCCTCCAGGAAGTGGTCACAGGGAGCACGTCAGTGATGCTCCGGCCCACGGGGGCATTTCCTGAGGGTCCTCGGTGCTCCTAACAAGGCACAGGCTGTACACTATTGCTTACACCATGGGGGGCACAAGCCTGGGTGAGAACAATGGGTGTATAGGGTATATATATATATATATATATGTGTGTGTGTGTGTGTGTGTGTGTGTGTGTGTGTGTGTGTGTGTGTGTGTAGAACCTTAGGTGTGTCTGAGTTTTACTGGGGTTGGTGTGGAAGTAACTGCAGAAATCATTATTGAGAGAGTGAAAGTTTCTTTTTTCTCTTTGGATGAAAAGTCGGGATCTTCACACTATCAGACAAGTTCAACTGTCATGGATTTCACAAGGGACACAGAGCTTTGACTCATTGTTGACAGTTGTTACATTGATAACAGGCACATTTTTGTTTCTGGGGAGCTGCAATGGCGACATGGCCAAGCCCGACTTGTCTCCTGCTCTGGGTAGGCTCGGGGGTAGGATGAGCTCCTGCCCGGGTTGCAGGCTGTGAGCCCCCAGGGACACCCATGCCCACCTGGCCAGGGAGCCCCAAATGACAACAAATGAGGCAGGAGGATGTAACAGGTTTTTTAAAGATAGGGTTGCCTTTTTCCCTCTGCAGAGGGAGTCTTTTCTATCTCACATGATGCTGTGGGGCTGGTGTTACCTTCCCTCTTAGAATCCGCCTCCCTAGACACCCGGGTGCCTTCCTGTGTGTAAGGCAAATAGCTTGAGGCATGCCGGCCTAATTCATACCAGAGAGGGTAGTGTGAGCCGAGAGTTCTAGAATGCCTTTACCGCAGCAACGTGGGAAAGAAGACCAGGTCAATTATTCATACTTAAAACAAACGGCCACTTTCCAAGGATCACTGACTTGTTGCTTCAGTTTTTAAATATAATCTCTGAGCTTATGCTGTTGGTGCCTCACTCCGAATCCCCACGACACACCTGAGCTCTGCAATGACAGCGGGTGGGCAGCATCCTGGCTCCCTTGCGGGGGCTCCCTTCCAGCATGGAGGTGACATCCCTGCAGGCAGGTGCACCTGGAAGTGCAGGGGCATTTGCGACCCTGGAGGAAACCCGTCCTGCCAAGCACGGAGGACAATTTAGGGTGTCCACTGGGGTCATAGATTTTGTTATTTTTAGCGATTTCTCCAACTGCTTTATGTTGAATGATGGGGTTTTGGGGTGTTGGTGGGGATTCGGAGCTGATGGCCAAGAAAAAATTCTTGAAGATGTTTTGGTGCAAAAAGCATGGGGACAGGACCCATATGCAGAAAGAGCTGTACTGGGGTTGTGAAGAGTGACTGCTTACATACTATGGAGCTGGGGGAGGTAAAGTCAAGGGGAAGTTTCCTTTAAAAAAAATTTTTTTTCATGTTTATTCATTTCCTCAGAGAGAGAGAGAGAGAGAGAGTCAGAGGGTGAGCAGGGGAGGGACAGAGAGAGACACACACACAGAATCCAAAGCAAGCTCCAGGCTCTGAGCTATCAGCACAGAGCCCGACACGGGGCTCCAACTCACATGAGATCTGGACCTGAGCTGAAGTCGGACACTCAACCAACTGAGCCACCCAGGTGCCCCTAGAGGAAATTTCTTAAAGGGATTTCTATATACTAAAGAGGATTTACATATTACTGGAAGCCTAGCTATAGTCAAGCTAAGGTTGTATTTCTCTCTAGCAAAATATTATCGTTGAAATAAGAGGGAGTCCTGGAGATTAGGTTATTAATAAGAATGCCTTTTCCTATAATATTACTAAGATATTTGTACAGTGACGGAGACTCTATAGGTTTAACCATTTGTTTTATGTCCTTTGTTCTCGGGCAACCAGAAGTGCCTGAGGAATGTCACATATGACCCTAGACACCTAACCCTAACCCCTAACCCTAAACCCTCACCCCCTAACCTCAACCCCTAACCCCTAATCCTAAACCTAACCCCTAACCCTGAACTTTAAATTCTGAGTCTGACCCTAATCCTGACATTAATTCTGTCTCTACAGTGACTCCTATCCTCTTCCCTCCTAAGGGAATTCTGACCCTTATCTTAAACCCTAAAACCTGTCCCTGACCCTATCTCTGATCCTTACCCTGGACCCTGACCTTATATCTTGACTTTCATCTTAACTCTCATTCTACTCCCCTCGTGCTGACCCTGATTCTGACACTTAAACCCTAACTTTAACTTTCTCCTTAACCCTGAATATAACTGTAACTCTTGCCCTTCCCCATCCTATCCCCATGCCTTCCTTATTCAGGTTCCTGCCATAGTTCTTTAAAACATAACACCTTTCCCAGTCATATCACATCAGTACATCACAAAATCAGAAAGAAACTTTTTTGTATCCCTTTAAATACAGATGTAAGAATCCCCCACAGAATATTAGCAATATGAAACCAAGAACTCATAAAATTATTGTGTACCATAAGCAAGTCTGCCCCAGGTATTCAAGGGGTATTCAACACACTAAAATCAAGCAATGTTATGCACCGCAACAATTTTTTAAATGAAAACATGTGATTATATTAATTGATACAGAAGAGGCTCTAAAAACCCAATGCTAATTCATGTTATAAAGACCCAAAAAAGAAGGAATAAAGGGTAATTTGTTTAATAGACCTATAGCGAACATCATTGTCAATTTGGAAGACTGTAAGGTTTCCTCTGATATCAGGAACAAGGCCAAGATGCTGGCTTTTCACTCATTACTCAATATTGTCCTGAAAGTTCTACCCAGAGCAATCAGGAAAGAAACAAGGCACCCACATGTGAAAGGAAAATGTAGAACTACATATATTTAGAAACCAGAGATGACATCATCTTATATACAGAACTTCCTAAGAATCAACGAAAATGATCAGAGCTAGTCACCTAATTCAGGAAAGTTATGGGATGAAATACTGATGCACAAAAATCACACTTATTTGTAATACACTATCAATGAATCTTACCAAGAGGAATTTAAGAAAACAATTCCATTTTAGGTGGTAACATTACATTAATAAAATACTTGGGAACAGATGTAAAAAAAAAACACCGGTGAAAGAAATTAAAGAACATCTAAATAAACATGAAGACACCTCATGGTGATGAAAAGATGTACCATTGCTAAATGGCGACAGTACACAATGCAACATGGAGATTCAGTGTGATTCCCAGGAAAATTCACAAAGGTCTCTGGGAAGAAATGCACAAACTAATCCTAACAATCATATGGAAAGTCAAGGCACCACAAAATAAACAAAACAATAAAAAAATCAAAGGTAGAAGCTCATACTTCCCAATTTCAAATCTTCAAACAAAGCAACAGAAAACAACACACTATGATACTGTCATTAAAATATACATACAGATCAGTGGGATTTCACTGAAAACCCAGAAATAAACCCTATCATTCATGATCAACTGAATTTTGAGAAGGGTGGATAACATGATTGTGGAAACAACAGTCTTTGCAACAAAGGGCGCTAGACAACTGGCTATCCATGTGCAGAGGAATGAAACTGGACCCTTACCTTCACACACAGACATTAACTCAAAGTGGATCAAAAGCTTAAATGTGAGAGGTAAACTTATAAACTCTAGAAGAAACAAATGGAGATAAATCTTTGTGAGCATAGAGTTTAACAATGCTCTTAGAGCTGACACCAAATCTCAAGCAAGGAAAGAAAAATAAATAAATTCAGTTTCCTCAACATTAAAAACCTTTGTACAGCAAAACGTGTTATCCCAAAGTAAAAACACAATGCCTAAAATGAAAGAAAATATTTGCACATTATTTGTCTGGTAAGAGGCGGTTATACAGAATACATAAAGAGCTTGTACAACTCATCAACGAAAAAAATAATTTTTTTAAATGGACAAAGGACTTGGATATACCTTTCCCCAGGGAGATCATTTGAATGGTGAATTGACATGAAAAGTTGTTCAACATCATTAGTCTTTATGGAAACGAAGATTTAAACCAGTTAGATACCCTGCACTAAAACTGCTATAATAAACTACACAATAACAACCAATGGCAAAGATGTTGAGAAACTGGAACTCTTTTTTTTTTTTATTATTTTTTTAATGTTTATTTATTTTTGAGAGCAAGACAGAACATGAGCAGGGGAGGGGCAGAGAGAGAGGGAGACACAGAATCTGAAGCAAGTTCCAGGCTCTGAGCTGTCAGCACAGAGCCCCACGCGGCGCCTGAACTCCGGAATGGTGAGATCATGACCTAGACTGAAGTCAGACACTTAACTGACTGAGCCACCCAGGCGACCCGAGAAATTGGAACTCTTAACCCGAGCTGGTGGAAAGGTAAAATGGTGGAGCCTGTGTGTAAATTGTTTGGCGTTTCCTCACATAAAAACAGGATTACCACCTGGCTCAACCGTTCTACTCCTAGATGCATGTCCCGAAGAATTGAGAACAGTTGTCTGAAACAGGAGCAGGTGCACAAACACACACAGCAGCACTGGTCACCGCCGCCGCAGTTGCACAGAAACTATGCAGATGCCCCTGGGCGGGTGACTGGACAGACAAACTGGGGCCGTCCGGGGAACGGCAGTAGCTCTCTGTCACATACAGGGATGAAGTACAACGGCGCGGCCGCAGAGAGCAGCAGAGCGGTCCCTCAGAAAGTTCGCCCAGAACCCCACCTCCGCACACGGACACCCGGAAGTTGGAAGCAAAGCCTTGAGCAGATATTCGCGTTCCCGAATTCCTAGCAGCTTCTTCACGACAGCCCAAAGGCGGAAGCCACGCAAGTGACCGCTGACGGATGAGTAAGTAACACCACGGGGTCGATACTCCACGGGACAGGCTCGGCCTCACGCAGGGCGGGAACTCGGACACCGGCTACGACGCGGCTCGAAGCCCGCAGTCATTCTGCTGAGTGAAATCCGCCAGACACGGGAGGAGGAGGACTCTCTTCTTCCCAAATAAACCCATCTTTTCTGGTGGAAATGTGCTATTTTCAAGGGAAACAGAACTAACACGTACACTCGCAGGACACGAAATCGATGCACGAACACCGCGCGCACATCTGCACACTCCTGATCTTCCCCCGGAAAGAGAAATGAAGAGCCGGTCCCATTGACAACCGCCTCAGCAGGAACCGAGAGCCCGGGAGGAAATCTAAGCGAGGAGGTGCCAGACCTGCTCTCTGACGACAGGACACTGGGGACCGAAAGGGAGGGATGGGAAGCTACTCTGCTCCTGGACGTGGAGGCGTCCATCCTGTGACAACGTCCGTCCTGCCGGGAGCGATCTGCAGATCCGGGGCCATCGGCACTGAGCTCCCCACGACGCCGCCGTCGCAGACACGCAACAGACACCCCGACCCGCGAGCGGAGGCGGAGGGACCCCGCGCGGCCAGAGCGGCGGGAGCGCGAGCACCCGGGGCACCTGCTCCCGGGCCGCGGGCCGCGGGAGGAAGCGGCGGGAACCCCGTCGGCGCCGAGCAGAAACACCGACGCGCGGCCCCGCGGCCCCGGAGCCGGGAGAGGGAAGACCCAACGGCCGCGCGCACAGCCCCGCGCGGGACCCGGCGTCACCGCGCCCGAAGTCGTTCCGCCCCCCCCCCCCCAGGGTCCCGTTAACACCTACTCCCTCAGCGGTCCCCCTCCGGGAGCTCCTCCTCCCCCGGCCTCGCTTTCTCCTCACCTGCTCCTCCCGCGGCGGGTCCTGAGGAGACCGGGCTCTTGATTGAGTGGAAGCAGGTCCACGTGCCCCCGAAGTCCCCACAGCGGGTCCGGAGGAGACCAGGTTCTTGTCGGCGTGGACGGGGCCCCATGTCCTGAATCCTCCACAGCACGTCCTGGGGAGACCATGCTCCCCACAGCGTGGACGCGGCCGCCCCCCGTCCTCCTGTATCCTCCACAGCAGGTCCTGAGGAGGCCCGGTTCCTGCCCCTGTGGACGTGGTCTCAGTCCCCCCAAGTTTCCACATGGGGTCCTAAGGAAGACGGAATTCCTGTCAGCGTGAACACGCCCCCACGTCCTCCCAAAGCCTCCTCAGTGGCTCCTGAGGAGGCGGAGCTCCTGGGAACGCAGGCTCACTACGCCGGCAGAACGCGCATGCCCGGTGTGAGTCATGGAGCCGGGCTTGGGCGCCCCCTGCAGGCGGTGGAGGCAGTGCCAGACGCGGTGCACTCAGTTCCGTGGCAACACCAACACTTCTACATCTCCGTTACATTTTGGGAAACAAAAGAAAAAATTTTTTAAACATTTATTTATTTTTGAGAAAGAAAGTGGGTGTGTGGGAGGGAAAGAGAGAGTGGGAGGCAGAGGATCTGAAGAGGGCTCCGTGCTGTCTGCGCAGGGCCAACTTGGGGCTGGAACTCAGGAATCCAGAGATCACCACCTGGGCTGAAATCTGGAACTTAACTGACTGAGCCCCGCATTTTAGAATTTTTTTACATAAAATGGAGTCCAATATCCCAACTTCTCCAGAAATACTTAAGGAACAATTGGAAATCGTATAAAATGCAATGTGGATAAGAACTTTATAATTTACACCACAATTCACTCAAAATTTTATATGCATTTAAAATACACAACTACTGGGGACCTGGGTGGCTCAGTCGCTCAGCGTTGGATCTTGGTTTTGACTCAGGTCATGATCTCACACTTGGTGAGATCGGCCCTGCGCTGACATCAGGGAACCTGCTTGGAATTCTCTCTCTCCTTCTCTCTCTCTCTCTCAAAATATATAAACTTAAAAAAAAAATACAACTGTCAAAATACCAAAAAGAAAACATGAAAGAACTCTACCTGACCTTGAGTTTGGTGATGAGTTTTAACACACAACACCAAACGCCCATCCACGAAAAAAAATAAATGATAATGTGACGCTTATGAAATTAAAACTTGTACTCAGACCTTGCTCAGAGAACTAAAAGAAAACCCACAAACTGCAAAAAAAAAATTTGCCACACACACAGCTGATCAAGCATTTGTATTCAAAATATACAAAACACTCTCAGAACTCAACAATAAGAAAACAAATAACCTAATTGATAATGGGCAACTGTCTGAACAGATGCCTGGACAAAAAAGGTACACAGATAGTAAATAAGCATACGAAAAGATGCTCCGCATCCTCTGTCACTAGGAAGTTAGAAATGCAAACAACAGTGAGCTACTGCTGCACACCTATTGGAAATGCTAAACTCCAAACAATGAGAGCACCGGTTGGTGGAGGGTGGGGAATGAGAGGACGCTCCTTCACGCTGGGGGGTGCACAGACTGTTGCCGGATTCTTTACCTCGATGCCCGGGCGGGGGCGGGGGGTGGTTCATGGTCTCACCTCTTCGAAAGATGAAGAAGTGGTCACGGAATAAAATGAGCAGCAGGCAAAAATATATTAGAGTCTAAGATTAGAAAATATCTTATGGAAACTCTCTTTACAGCAGAGAGGGGGCATTCTAAACTGCACACCTGCGACTACAGGCAAGGGACTTTGTGTCAGAGGGTTTGGGTCAGCCCCTTTCCTTCCCCTTTGTTTCTTCTCAGGTTCTACACTTATTGGCTAGCTGACTCTCAATGCCTGGCTATTCCTTTCGGAATGACACATTTACATTGTATGAGAGATGGTCTATGGCCATATGTTCCCTGTGGGTCATATGTTTTATGATCTACTTATCTTTATTCAGGTCTTTTGTTTGTCAAATCCGTGAGGGAAACTGAGGGGGAGTAGGTGATGTCTGTTACATTCTTTTTCAATTTTTTTAAGTTTATTTATTTTTGAGAGAATGAGAGAGAGAGCAGGGGAGGGGCAGAGAGAGAGGGAGAGAGAAAAAAATCCCAAGCAGGCTCCACACCATCAGCATGGAGCCCAAGGTGGAGCTTGAACCCACGGACCTAGAGATCATGACCTGAGCCAAAACCAAGAGCCCGCAAACCAAGAGCCCACCATTTAGTCGACTGGGCCACCCAGGTGCCCCTCTGTTACACTCGTAAGAGGAAATTTATGCCTGAGGGAGTTTGCTCGAGGTCACAGAAAAAAATGTTTGAAAATAAGTGTTTTTCCCCATTCAGGGACCTTCGAAGCCTCGTCTCTCTCCCTTTCTGCCTACTGAATCCTATCTTTCCCTACCAATATCACCACATTGGAAGATGGTTTGGCAGTTTTTTCCAAGGCTTATAGGTCCCACCTTAGCATCCAACAATTGTGCTTCTGGTATTTAGACGACTGCTTTGAAAAACTATTTCCATCCAAAAACTAGCAAGTGGTTATGCACAGCAGCTGTATTCACAATGGTTACAAATGTGAAGAAATCAATAGCTCTCCTTAAGGAGATGAATCCATAAGCAAACGGGTATCTCTGTGTGAAGGAAGCGGAATAGGCCACCCCAAGATATGCCTATTTGGAACAAGGATTACTTGGGGTGATGAATTTTAAGTAACAGACACAGGAGAATCTCTGAGAACCGGGTAGAAGTTGCCCTTCGGTGAGTGAAATTTACACTTACAAAGGAAAGCTCCATTTGTAAGGATGTCTCTCTCTACCAGGAACAGAATGACTAAATCTCAAGAAATTCTTATCAAAAGAGAAGGCACAGACTTAAATCTGTCTAACAACCATCCCTCATTTACTGTGCTTGGCCTGGTAATGTCCCTTAACTGGCTTTCCCACCACCCAAGAACTTTCCTTTGTCTTTACCTGAAGATGACATTTAAAATGATGGCTTGCGCCATTTAGGAGAGTTACTCCATTTTCCTAGGTATCGCCCATGTACACAGAATGTATACTTGCTATTAAGCTTTTGTTTGTTTTTCTCCTGTTAATCTTTTATTTGGTGGAAGGGGAGTCTCAGCCCAGAATGTAGAAGAGTAGACGGAAAATTATTTGTCCTCACCTGCACATATAAAGCAATACTATTAAATAAAAGAAAAGAATGAATGACCAACCCATGCAAAGGCATGCATAAATTTTACATGGGTTTGGTAAGTGAAAAGAAGTGAGTCTGAAGAGATTACATACAGCATGAACCCATTTATATGACATTATGGAAAACTGAAGAGATGATAAAGAGATTATGGGGTTGAGGTTCGAAACTTCACATAGAATACTTTAATGATGGATGCCTGCCTCTATGCATTTGTCACAGATTTTTATAGCCCAAAGAGTAAATCGTATTCTATTCAAATAAAGCAATCTAGAATGTGTGATTGTCACAGGATGGAGTACAGAATGTGACAAATAACCGAACTATACTAGAAATGTATGGGGGGAAACTGTAGCTGCTGGGCAAAAGTGCCGATTTGACATGGAGAACACGGGCAAAAGAAATAAAAAATTAAATTTTCCTCGCAGCCCATTGACAAGTACTTAATGATGTGGAGAACAAAAGAAAAAGGAAAAAAACTAAATTTTCTTACAACTTACAGCCCATTGACAAGTCCTTGAGACAGGCAGAGTGACCTTCCTCTGGATGCTCCATGTCTCCGTGTTAATACTTTGCTACGGGCAAAAGGCAACCTTAACTGAATGTTAGTCCAACCTCCAGGACTCTGTAAGTCTCCTTTAACATATAAAAATTCCTTTGGAAACTTCCTTTATCTCTACTCCCCCGCCCCCAATGTATGTGTTAGCAAGCATCCTCCAAGCATATGGCCTGCTGATACACATGTGAAGGGTCTTATGACTAAGGTTTTACTAGACAGTAGTAAATGACCCCACGGGGTCCTGGAAACCTTGTTTCCAGATTCCTTACAGACTTACCCTGTCCCTAACCCCCTCCCAACTTGAAAGTATATAATCAGTCACTCCTCACAATCCCAGTGCAGTTCTTTCTGGCCACAAGACTTGTCCCCGTGCTTTAAAACCATCTTTTCCGCACCGAAGACGTCTCAATAAATATTTCTTGGCTATTCACCCCTGTAACCCAACATTTTACATCAATATGACCTGAGAAACTTTGGAACTGAATGGCATCTATAGAGTAAATACAAAAAAATGCAGCATACATAAACAATGGACTCTATTTTAGAAAGTTCTTTCCGGTGGGGATAGTAGCTAACAATTCTGAAACCATTAGATCTGTAATCTGGAATGAATTAAATAAATGACAAAAGGTGGGAGCCAAGAGTGAGAAAGAAAACCACAGGCCAAAAATGGACCGACTAGGAAATTTACAGACACACCTCTCTGTTTTCCTTAGGATGACTATCTTGCTAAAACAACACATTCATTGCTAATAATTTCTTTCTTTCCATTCTCTGCCTTCCTTTAAAAGCCTTTCCTTCTCTACAGTTCGATGGAGATGTTTTCTATTTGCTAGATTGGAGGCCGCCAGAGTCATGAATCATTAAATAAAGCCAATTGGATCTTTACATTTATTCAGATGGATTTTTTTTTTATTTGTTAACTGTTTATTTATTTTTGAGAGAGAGAGAGTAGAAGGAATACACGCAGGGGTGAGAGAGAGAGAGAAGGAGACACAGAATCTGAAGCAGGCTCCAGGCTCCAAGCTGTCAGCTCAGAGCCCGATGTGGGGCTCGAACCCACAAGCCGTGAGATCATGACCTGAGCTGAAGTCAGATGCTTAATTGACTGAGGCACCAAGGCGCCCCAGATGGGTTTTGTTTCATAATGACAGGTTTATCACTCTTGGAGTGAGAAGTTACAAATAAGCAAGAGGATCAGGTTACAATATCCAAGTGATAGTGGATGCGGTTGGAGACATCAGTGTAAACTCATCTTCAGCTTAATACGGCAACTGACAATCAACACAGAGACTGTCAACCTTAAAGATAGAATGGTCTTGGGGCACCTGGGTGACTCAGTCCGTTGGGCATCTGACTCTTGATTTCAGCTCAGGTCATGAACCCAGTTGTGGGGTCAATTTTCATGTGGAGCTCCTCGCTGAGCATGAAACCTGCCTTTCTCTCCCTCTGTCCCTCTTCCCTGCTTTCGCTCTCTCTCTCTCTCAAAAAAAAAAAAAGACAGAATTGCCAGTTACTTTACCAGCAACATGAGTTTCTTTGGGAATGCCTGAGGAATTGCAATTCAGGACCAGAAAACTATGGCAAACCACAGACAACTCCAAAAAGACAAAGGAAAGGTCAGTTTGCGCTGGGTTTAAAGGGGAAGTTACTGGGCGGGGTCATCTTTGTGGCTCAGTTGGTTAAGCATCCTACTCAAGTTTGGCTCAGGTCATGATCTCAGTTTGGATTGAGCCCTGTGTCTCTCTGCACTGACAGGGCAGAGCCTGCTTAGGATTCTCTCTCTCCCTCTCTTTCTGCCCCTCCCCCACTCACACTCTCCCTCTCTCTCAAAATAAATAAACGTTAAAAGAAAAATAAATAAATAAGTAAATAGGAAATTACAGAGTATTGTTATGAACTGTTGAAAAGAAAACCACAGGGGGTCGGGGTGGCCCCTGGGTGGCTCAATGGGTTTAGCATCTGACTTCAGCTCAGGTCATGATCTCATCGTTCATGAGTTCGAGCCCCACCCTGGGCTCGCTGCTATCAGCATAGAACCTGCTTCGGATCTTCTGTCCCCCTCTCTCTCTGCCCCTCCCCTGCTCACACGCTTGTTCTCTCTCTCTTTCTCTCTCTCTCTCTCAAAAGTAAATAAAACATTAAAAAAAGGAAATAAATCATTAGTAATACACATCACTTGTGATTCAAAAAAAGAAAAGAAAACCACAGGCCCCAAATGGTGTCACTTGGACCAAGTTCTTTCTACTGGCTGTGTGGCAGGATTCTTTAACTCAGTCCCCGGGCTTTGTTGCCTCGAATAAAGAGGCAGAATAAAATGAGCAGCAGGCAAAGGTTTATTAGAGTATAAGATTAGAAAGTACGAATAGTATGAAAGCTCTCTTTGCAGTCGGGGGCATTCAAAAGTGAATGCCAATGACTATAGGCAAGGATCTTTGTTTTACAAGGTTTTGGTTGGCCCCTCCTTCCCTTCTCCCTTGTTCCTTCTCCCTTGTTCCTTGTTTCTTCTCAGGTTCTACCCTTATTGTCCAGGTAACTCTAAATGACTAGTCATTCCTTTATGATTGGTTCATTTCCATTGTATGAGGGGTGGTCTGTGGCTCTACTGTTTCTTGTGGGTCACACGTTTTATTTATCTACTACTTGTTTCTAGTTAGGTCTTTGGCCAAATTCCTGAGGGAATCCTGAGGGAGAGTAAGCAGTGTCTGTTACATTCTTAAGAGGAACCTTACACCTGAGGGAGTTTGTTGTGGTCAGATGCTCCCAGCATTGTTCCAAAATCTATGTCCTTCCCCACCCAGGGACCTCAGGTCGTAACCTTCCCCCTTCTGCCTCCTGAGTCCTGTCTTCCTGTTGTAGTTGTGCCCCAACTGACGGTACATGTGTGAGAGCTCCCCCTTTGGGCTTCCTGCCTCCATTTTAAGCAAGGGTTCCTTTCTTTATTGTATACAAAATATTTAAAATCATGCATGTAGACATAGGCTGGAATACACGCACATATTTCCTTGCATTGTCACCTGAGCAGATTTAGTTCCCATGGTATATAGGTTTTTTATACCATTCTCTATAACAAAGGGCTCTTAGAAGAGATGGCTGGCACTAAGGGCTGAGACAATGAATACAGGAGCCAGGATAATCCTAAAGAATCAGAAAGGGAGTGAGTGCCAATAATAAAAGTCCCACCAGGTTGAAATTACGTCAGTGGAAACAGAAGACAACAGAAGGAGTCACACCAGGAATAAACGGATCAATGACACACCCTACTGCTGGAATAAAGCCAGACTACATTCACTACTGAGGTGTCCACACTGGTAAAAAGTACTTATGACACACAATTTTTTGGGTAGTGAGCAGAAAGCAATGTACAAGCATTCCAAATCCTTGATGTAGACACTCGGTCATCCGTCACAGAGGTGGAGCTAACTCTACAAAACACCTGACCGTTCCTCCTCAACACTGTCAAGGTCACTGAAACCTGCATGGGATCCTGGAGCACCGAAGGTAGAACAGAGGGAAACCAGATACAATACGGACTTCGGTTAATAAGATACCAAGGGGCGCCTGGTTGGCTCAGTCTGTTAAGGTGTCTAACTCTTGATTTTGGCTCAGGTCATGATCCCAGGGTTGTGAGATCAAGCCTCACGTTGGGCTCTGTGCTGAGCGTGGGGCCTGCCTAAGATTCTCCCTCTCTCTCTCTCTCTGTCTCTATCTCTCTGCTCCTCCCTGGCTCATGCTCTCTCTCCCTCTCCCTCTCTCTCACTGTCACCTGCATGCTCAATATAAACAAACTTTTTCAAAAAATCAAATTAGAGAAAACCAAAAGACTAGAAGAAATGCGAGACTTCCAAGTAAAAATGCACATTAACGAAATGGACTTTGAAATAATGAAACATAGAAACCAACCAATGAGCAGAAAAAGATCACAGTAACGTTTAGAAATCTCCCATTGGAAAACTCCCCAGAGCAGATGGGCTCAGAGTAAACACCTGAGTGATAACGAACTTTAACAAACTCTGATTTTAATATTAAAGGTATAAATATAATAACGAACATACTATTGCCATATTTACACAGTTCATCTGATGTAGGATGCCAGTGATTCCAAAATAAACAGTATTTTATGTATCGTCACATGTGCTGCCAATTCAACTGTGAGTTTCTCGACAAAAAGAAAAATAAAGTGGCTGAAGAGTTTACTTCCATTAAAACCAGAAATTTTTAATTTTTAAAAGTTAATAATTTTAATTCAGGTTTGGTATAAATTATATATTTAAACTGAAATAATGCAGGGTTTTTTGTTTATTTGTCTCTTTATTTTGAAAGAGAGACCACAAAAGCAGGGGAGGGGCAGAGAGAGAGGGAGAATCCCAAGCAGGCTCCGTGCTGTCAGCACAGAGCCTGATGCAGGGGTCAGACTCGCGAACCATGAGATCATGACCTCAGCCGAAACCAAAAGTCCAATACTCACCCAGGTGTCCCTAACACACCTATTTTTCAATGTGCATCTAAGTGTGTCAACACCGGAACAGAGACAACCCCAGATGGGCCCAGGATGGCCAAGCAGCCAGCATCACGCACAGCTGCAACTAGATGCTCTGGGTGCTTCTCCTCTCCAAGAACCAGAACCCCCCACTCTGTCCCTCCCTTACTCACTCTCTCTCTCTCTCTCAACATAAATAAATAGACATTAAAAAATGGTACACACATAAATTTTCAAATGCAAACCTGTGAAAATTATAGATCTACTTAACCTTGGATTCATTGATGAGTTTTTAAATAAAATGCCAAAAGCCAGTCCGTGAAAGAAAAAATTGCTGATATTTACTTTAGTAAAATATAAAAGTATCTACTCTCTGAAAGAGCCACTACATAGAACAAAAAGAAAAGCCACAGATGGGGAGAAAATGTTTGGAAAACACATCTTAAAAAGGACTTCTCTACAAAGAAACTCCAAAATTGGAAAAGGACCAACAACCCAATTAAGGATGAGTAAAGATCCGAACGCACCTAAGGAAACAAGATATACAGATGAGGGGCGCCTGGGTGTCTCGGTTGGTTTAGTGTCAGCATCTTAGTTTCGGGTCAGGTCATGTTCTCGAGGTTTGTGGGTTCGAGCCCCGCGTTGGGCTTTGGGCTGACGGTGTGGAGCGTGCTTGGTTTCTTTCTCTCTGCCCCTCCCCTGCTTGTGCTCTCTAACTCTCTCAAAATAAATAAACTTTTAAAAAAAGTGGATAAAGTTTTAAGGAAAACTAATAGCAATAGCAACAGGAACTTGAACTCATTGTCGGTGGAATGTATAATGGTACAGCCATGTTGGAAGACACTTTGGCAGTTATTTCCCAAACTAAACAGAGTCTCACCATATAAGCCAATAATCACATTCCTGGGTATGTGGACAAGTGCTTTGAAAACTTCTGTTCAAGCAAAAACCAGCCTGGAGTTATATACAGCATCTTTCTTCAAAATGGCTAAATACTTTAACAGAACAGGATACCCTTCAATACGTGAGTGAAGAACCAAGTGAGAGCATCCATGCAATGGAATACTACTCATCAACAGAAAGAATGATCTACGGAACAAGGCCAAGACATGGATGAGACTTACATGCACGCTGAGTCACAGAAGACGATCTGAATGAACTACTCCCTATACTATCCCATTTGTATGACATGTGGGAAATGAAGAATTGTGGACATGGTAGACAGCAGTGACTGAGCGTGCTTTGGGGGGCAGTTTGACCAGGAGAAGGGGTTGGTGAAAGGAGGTGCTGATGGGCCAGGTGGGAGTGTTCGCCTCCGCTTGGGGAGATCTGCTAGGTGCATGTGAGAAAGTCTGGTCTGAAGTAGTGAGAAAAGTCCTTCTCCCTCTAGGGGACGAAGGTCTTCTTCCATCACAAGTGTCACTATTTCAGGACCAGTTCTTAGGGAGAATTTTTGAGGGTGTGATAACATAAATAACATTAAATTTTCTTTTCATTAATTTTTATTGTTAAACATATTAAAATACACATAACACAATTTACCACTTTCACCGTTTTTAATTTATTTTTATTATTTTTTTTCATTTTAGAGAGAGAGAGAGAGACTGCATGAGTGGGGGAGAGGGGCAGAGGAAGAGACAGAGAGAAAGAGAGCCAGAGAGAGAGAGAGAGAGAGAGAGAGAGAGAGAGAGAATCCCAAGCAGGCTCCACAGGAAGCTGGGAGCCCGATGCAGGGCTCAATCTCATGAACCTGGGATCATGACCTGAGCGGAAATCAAGAGTCAGACGCTCAATGGACTGAGCCATCCAGAAGCCCTTCACCATTTTTTTAATGTGTATTTATTTACTTTGAGAGAGAGTGTGCGTGTGAGTGAAGGAAAGGAACATATGGAGAGAGAGAAAGAGACAGAATCCCAAGCAGGCTGCATGCCCAGTGCCATGGCCTGAGCTGAAATCAACAGTCAGACGTTTAACTGACTGAGCCACCCAGGCGCCCCTCATTTCCACCATTTTCACATGAATATTCATAATGTTGCATAACCATCACCACTATCACTTTCATTTCCATCGGCAACGCGCGACAGTTCTAGTTTCTTCACATCCTCACCGAAACTCGCTTCCAATTTGTAGAGAACGGCCATTCCAATGGATGTGAGGTGGCAACTCTGTGGTTTTCATTTTCACTCGCCTGATGTCTAAGGATGTTAAGCATCTTTTCGTGGGTCTATTGGGGTTGGATTAGGCAATGATCTATTGACACCAACTAACATGCAGAACCTAAGAAAATATTTGCGAATGGAATATCTGATATGAGTTTAGTGTCCAGAATAAAGAAAGAGCTCCTACAACTCAATTAAAAAATAGGCAAAGGCCTTGAACAAGCTGGTCTCCAAAGAAGAGACACAAGTAGCATGTGAAAAGATGCTCGACATCACCAGCCACCAGGGAACCATTTATACCCCTCAGAAGGACGACTTAAAAAGCGGGGAGGGACACCCGGGTGGCTGGGTCGGTTAACTGTCCGACTTCGGCTCAGGTCATGAACACACAGTTGGTGGGTTCAAGCTCTGTGTTGGGCTCTGTGCTAACGGCTCAGAACGTGGAGCCTGCTTTGGATTCTGTGTCTCCCTCTCTCTCTCTGCCCCTCCCCTGCTTGCACTCTGTCTCTCTCTATCTCTCAAAAATAAACATTAAAAAAATAATAATTTTTTAAAAAAGGGCACTAACAATGGGTGGTGAGGATATGTAGAAACTGGAACCCGAGCACATACGGATGTAAAATGCTGAGTCACTGTGGAGAAGAGGTCAGTGCTTTCTCGAAAATTCTAAGCATACTTCACATGATTTCGAAATTCCACTCCAAGGAATACACACAGAAACATAGAAACCGGGTATGGAAATGAAAGCTTGCACACAGATGTTCACAGAGTGAGAGAGTGGAAACCACACAAACGCCCCCCAGAAGGATGAATGAACCACACGCGGTCTGCCCACGCAAGGGAATGCTATTCAGCCACAATAAGCACTGAGGTGCCCATTCTGTAAAGTGGATAAACCTCAAAAACACTCCGCTGAGGGAAAAGGCTGTGCAGAAAGTCGCATATTGTATGACTCTCTTTATACAAAGTGTCCGGAAGAGGCAAATCCACAGAGACAGGAAACAGGCAAGGAGCTGCCCAGGGCATGTGGAGGGCCCAGTGGGGAGTGACTGCTTAATGGGAAGGGGATTTCCTTTGGGAGTGATGACAGTTGGACAATATTATGCTTGTGCTAAATCTCACCGAATTGAACACTTTAGAAGAGTTATGTGTAGATTATGTGAATTTCGCCACACTGAAAATTGAAGAAAGAGGGCCATGTGGCTGGCTCAGTCGCTGGAGTATCCGAATCTTGATCTCGGGGTTATGGGTTCTAGCCCTACATTGGGTGCAAAGATTACTTAAAAATAAAAAATATTTCGAAACAAAAAAAAAAGACAAAAAGAGAGAAGCCTCCTTTGCTGGGAGGGTCCCCTTCCCTCGCTGCGCTCAGCCTGGCTTTCCAGACCCTCTGCAGCCCAGCCAGCCCGATTGTGGACACCTGAGCTCCAGCCCATGCCCGTGTTGTCAACCCCTCAGACCACCAGCCGTGTGAGAGGTCCAATTCCCAGTCACCTGCTCTCCGACTCCTCCAGTGCCTGGCACCCAGCCGCTTCCTCATCCCAAGGTCTTCAACCCTTGCTCGGCAGTAAACCGGACCACGGCACACAATGTCCAAGGGTCGTCTCATCACAAAAATGCGAAACTAGTGTTTTCTGGGCACCGAGATGTGCAGGCAGCTTGCTCAGGTGAACTCACAGCAACACTCTGAGGTACCGTTAGTCCCGCGGGCTGAAGGGGGCAGGGGTGGCTCACATACGGTCGCACAGCCTCGAAGTGGCTGCGCGCTCAAGCTCCGGCCCAAAGCCAGGTCTCTGGGTGCTGCCGAGAGAAGATGTGTGACTCACAGGAACAATGTCTCTGGCCACGCAGAAGAGGCATCCCCGCTGTGGGGGTCACTTGTCACATGCAGGTGGCCCAGGGTCCCTGTGAAGCCACAGGAGCCACACAGATGCTGCTATAACACCCCAGGCCAGGGCCCCCAAAGGGCTGAGTCGCCTCCAGGAAGTGATTCACGCTATTTTTTTTTATCCTTGGTTAGAGCTGAAGATGCCTATACCTCACTTCCGCCCACACCCCTCCCTCTCTCTACATGCTAAAAATACATTCTGGGTCCTGCCTCACCCCTGCTGACCATGATCTGGCTCAGCTGAGGCTCCCCACAAAACCCCAGGGGCCTCCGCAGGCACGCAGAGGGGAGGGGGATGCCTGTCTGAGGCAGAGGGAGCCTTTGCCTTTGGGACCCTGGGTCCACAATTGCTTTTTTCTCTGTGCAGGCCACAGGGGACACCAGAGACTCATGGAGAGGTGGCTTCCCTGGCTGGTTACCCAGAGAGGGACAGGCCTCCATTGGCTCCTAACTACAAAATGTCAGTATCTCCAACCCCAGGAAGCCCAAGAAAAGACAGACCCCAAACCCTTGCACTTCCTCTGGGCCCCTCTCCCAGCCAGCAGCAGTTTGAAACAACCACTGATTCCCTTCGAATCTCAGCAGGAGAGGTACCTCAGGAAGGCACAGAGAGAGGACACTCGGCCTGGTCACGGCACCGCATCTGTGTCTGCTGGGTGCTCCTGGGCCCTTTAAGGGAGGGAGGGCAGAACAGGCTGTGGGGCCAACAGCCCCATTTCTGCGAGGGCCCAGGATGGAGCCAGAAAGCAGGCAGGGGAGTGGTGGGCCCGGGAGTGGGGGCTGGGGGTAGGATGCTAAGCCGGGGGGGGGGGGGGGGGGAGGAGGGGTCACCTGCCTCTGTCCGGACAGGATATCTGTGCAGGGGCTTCATTCTCAGAGACTTTCGTCCATTTTCCACACGATGAGCATCATGCTGCTGGCCGAGTCAGGGTCTAGATCAAACCCAGTGTCTGCATAGGAGCGAAACACACGCCCCGAAGGCCTCATGCAACACGTTCGCCGGTGTCTTGCGCTTCTCTGTGACCAACTCCCACACAGGTCCCTCCTCGGCAGGCATCCAGGCTCTGCTGGCCACAGGCTGAGGCCAGGGCGGGCCCAGGGCTCCGCACGATTCCTGGGAAGGTCGAGGCGTGGCACCCCGCGGGGCACTCCAAGACACAGTAGTCACCACCTCCGCCCTCTGCCTGTGGGGGAGTAGGTCTGGTGGGGCTGACAGGGACCCAGTCCTCCTGTGGCAGGTAGGCAGGTGGCTGCCCACCCTGTGCCACATGCCCTGCGAGCAGCACAGCCTCTGGGAGGCCAGGGCCTTTCTCCTCTTCCTCCGGGACCACTGACTGCCACGGATCCGCTGGGTCACAGGTCAGCCACGCAATGGACTCTCGGACACTAGACTCCGAGGCTCTTCGCGGGGGACCGACACAGTCCTGGCTCGGCAGCAGACCAGTTCTGTGGGCCCCTATCCAGGTCTGGAACAGAGCATGGGGAAGGGGGAAGGGCTCAGGCAGCACATTCAGGACTCTCCCCGGAAGGAGCTTCCCCTGTTCCTCCAAGCAGCTCTCCTGACATCCTCACCCAGAGTCCAAGCACCAACTGCGCTTGGAACATGTTGTCTCGCCCTCCGTGTGCCAGCCCAGCCTCAGCACAGGACCCTGAATCTCTGCGGGACCCTCAGTAATCCATGCTGGTGACAGGTGCCAAGGACAGAGAGAATCCCTGGCCGCTGCTCCAGGCACTTGCATGAGCGACAGACACCGGGCGCCCTCTCTTAAACACCCACTCACACGCTCACACGAACTGTGAGATGCTGTTGAAACCGGCACCTTGGGGCTCAGGGCAGCAGACCTGGACCCCTCCGTGGAGTCACAGGAGGCCCCACCTCCAACAGGAAAGTGTTTCCTTGGTGGGGCCAGAAATCTCCACCAAATGGACCAAAAGTTCCACACCCTCTGTTACTGCCCCGCTCCCTGAAGAGCCGACAGTGACGGCTGCTGCCTGGGAGAAGGAGGTGGCCTCCGCCAAGGACAAAATGCTCAGCTTTAAGCTTTGAGCTATACTTTTGGACAATGAGCTGGGAAACTGGGCTCCCTTCTGAGAAACACAAGGGCTTAGGCAGAGGGAAGCCGGCAATGGCAAGGGGATGGGAGAAGAGCAGCTCCAAGGACACCAGGGAAGCATCACCTCCCGTCTTCCGCCCACAGTGGGGAACCTGAGACCACCTGCTGGGGCCAAGCCCTGCTCCCTCCTGCCCGGGGAGGGGGCGCGTCTGAGGCGGCCCTCCAGGTAGTGCTCACTACAGCACCACAAAGGGAGACATGTGGCATGCACTCAGTGGCCATGGTGCCAGCGTGCCACCCAGGGGAACCTGGAGAGGCCAGGCACTCCACAGCGGCCAGCAAAGCAGTGGCCCATAGACCGCTGAAGGCCCCACGGCTAGTAAAAGCCCCGGATCCTCCCCACAGAAACCTTCAGAGAAGAAGCAGGGACAAGACATGAGCAGTTGCAGGTAGCACCAAAGTTCGCACCTCAAACTGACCATATGCCTCACAGGGGCTGCCACCCAAGAAATGAAAAGAAACCCACAATAGAAAATAAAGCTCATGTCTTGATGCGTTTGAGACATAGCGTGTAACTGTAAACCGACTACGGACACCAAAAAAAGCTCCCAGCACTAACAAAGGTCTCCGTGCTAGCCCCCAACTCTCATCAGAAGTCCACATCCTTGCGAGGCCAGAATGTGGGCGATCCCAGCCTCGCCCTCAAGCCCTGCCGAGGGCCATGCACACACCTGGAAGTCCCCGTTGTGCACACTGTAGAGCGGCTGGAAGAACGCCACTGGAGAGGGCACGTTCTGGTAGAAGCTTCTCTTCACCCTGAGGCCAAGAGAGGACAGCTGGAGGCCGATGTGCGCCCAAGGAGGGGTCCTCCGAGGCCCAGCTCCAGGAGGCGTGATGTCCCTGCAGGAGCCTTGCTCCCTTGCAGCCAGAAGTGGCCCTGCTTCCGGAAGACATGAACAGACACTTCTCCAAAGAGGACATCCAGGTGGCCAACAGACACATGAAACGATGCTCAAAGTCACTCATCATCAGGGAAATACAAATCAAAACCACACTGAGATACCACCTCACACCAGTCAGAGTAGCTAAAACGAATAAATCAGGAAACTATAGATGCTGGCGGGGATGTGGAGAAGCAGGCACCCTCCTACACTGTTGGTGGGAATGCAAACTAGTCCAGCCGCTCTGGAGAACTGTGTGGAGGTTCCTCAAAAAAATGAAAACAGAGCTACCCTATGACCTAGCAATAGCACTGCAAGGAATCCACCCGAGAGATACAGGAGTGCTGATGCATAGGGGCACGTGTACCCCAATGTTCACAGCAGCACTTTCGACAATAGCCAAATCATGGAAAGAGACCAAGTGTCCATCAACTAATGAATGGATAAAGAAGAAGTGGTATATATATACAATGGACTACTACGCAGCAATGAGGAAGAATGAAATCTGGCCATGTGTGGCAACATGGATGGAACTGGAGGGTATTATGCTGAGTGAAATAAGTCAGTCAGAAAAAGACAGACACCATATGTTTCCACCCATAGGTGGATTTTGAGAGACTTAGCAGAAAACCATGGGGGAGGGGAAGAGGGGAAAAGAAAAAAGACAGAGAGAGAGAGAGAGGGAGACAAAACATAAGAGACTCTCAAAGACTAAGAACAAACTGAGGGTGAGGGGGGTATGGGAGGGGGGAGAGTGGGTGATGGGGATCGAAGAGGGCACTTGTTGGGATGAGCACTGGGTGTTACATGGAAACCAATTTTAAAATAAATTATTAAAAAAAAGAAACCTCGGGGCGCCTGGGTGGCTCAGTCGGTTGAGCGGCCGACTTCGGCTCAGGTCATGATCTCACGGTCTGTGAGTTCGAGCCCCACGTCGGGCTCTGTGCTGACGGCTCAGAGCCTGGAGCCTACTTCACATTCTGTGTCTCCCTCTCTCTCTCTGCCCTTCCCCTGCTCACGCTCCATCTCTCTGTCTCTCAAAAATAAATAAACATTAAAAAATAAAATAAAATAAAATAAATAAGATAAAAATTAAAAAAAAAACCTCGAAAACAAACAAACAAACAAAACAAAACAAAAGAAGCGGCGCTGCTTCATCTGGGCTGCTGCCACTCCTGCCTCTTGTTGGGTCCAAACCTGTTCTTGGGGGCAAGACCCAACACTTGCCCCTGCGGCCTCCCTGGCTACGGACCCCATAGAACTGACTTGTACCAGGACACGCGTGTCCTTTACAGGGTGAGCTGTCATGGTGGATTCAGGGCTACAAGGTGACCCCTTGTGTCCTCAGCCCACAGAGGGAGCCGGCACCTCCGGCAACCACACCTGTGCTGCTGGCGGACACGAAGCAGCTCCCTGCCCTACCTGACGCCTCACTGAGCGAGACCCACTGGCCCCCCCACGAGGCTGTGGCACAGGGCTCCAGCACGAGGTCCCCATCAGCCCCGCCAGCCTCCCAGGGGAGGAAGCGGCCCCTCGAGTTCCCCACCTCAAGAGTCCCCGACCGCATCGCACCCGCCCCTAGGTTTCTCTGCCTAAGACCTGGCAATCTCCTCCACTTTGCTTCCCCTCTGCTTCTCTCGCCACCCTCTGGACACCACCACTGTCCTCCCAGGGGGCCCTCCCCAGGTCCTCGTACCCCCAAAATCTATTCTCAAAATACAAACCAGACCTTGTCGCACTCGGCTTCACATGTTTCAAGCATTTTCTTACACTCCCAGGTCCAGCCTGGCCTTCACAGCCCCGCCAGGCACCCCCTTCCTCACCTGGCAACTGAAGAACTCCCCCACGGGTCCAGGGCAGAGGCTTAAAACCCCCCACCCCATCCAGGCCCAGATCCCCCACCTACCACACACCTACACAAAGACATACTGACTCCCATGCACGCACAGTGACATGCACACAGAAACTCACACAGAGACATGAACACATTCACGCACACGCTGGCTACTGACCTGGGTGAAAGCTTGAACAGGAGGTAGGTCAGGCTGGTCAGTAGCAGAAAGACGGGCACAGCAATGAGGGTGCCGTCGGGCTGCCCCCGAGGTGAGAACGGGGGGCCTGTGGGTAGGAAGGGCCCAGGGTTGTGAGCCCCAGGTGGCACCACGATGTTCCTCCAAGTCCACATAGCAAAGCACCCCTGGGAGCGCCCTGGGCCATACTCGCTCCCAGTGACAGACAAGAACTAGGGTTTCCAAGAAGCCCAATACTTGGCTAGTTTAAAACTCTCAGCTTTCCAGGGGACAGGGGTCAACGGGGTGTGACTGCCTCAGGGAGGGGGTCCCGGGAGGGTGAAACGGTGGGGCGGTATGACACACGCGGGAAGGGAGGCGCTCGGGGCGGGAGACCCCCACCTCGGGCAGAGGTCTGTGGGGACGGGAAGCACACGGGCTGGCTCCAGTCGCTCCACTGGCCCTCATAGTACTGCTCTTCCACCGCGCCGTCCTCCGCTGTGGCCATCCGGACGCGCAGCCTGGCCTCGTAGCTGGAACCGGGGTCTAGCTCGATGGCTTCGAGCCTGAGCCAGGTCACCCCAAGAATGCGATCCCTGTGCCGGGCCCGCTGTGGGGTGGAGAACAGTCATGTTTTGCTGAGGGTGAGACAGGGTCCGTGAGCCCTCAAGGACACACACGCGTGCACACACGCTCACTCACATGCTCATATACACAGGCATACCTGGTGCTCACTCACGCACGCGAAGACACACATTCATGTACACACAGGTACACTCACGTACACACACACACGTGCACAGTCACACTCCTGACTCTGGTCACCTCCCCTCTTCATGATGCCAAGTTGACATCTCCCTTCGTGTGACGAGGAGTGGCCCTGGGCTGCAGCTCCCTGGAGAGAGGGGCCCGTGGGGGCGTCAGCCCAGCATTACCTCCCAGGCCTCCCCCTGCCTCTTGAAGGCCAGCTCATAGCTGAGCATGAAGGTCAGAGGCTCCAAGGCGGGACTGACGCTCCAGGTCAGGACGCAGTAGTCAGAGCTGACATTGCTCTGCAAGTCAGAGGGAGGGTCCAGCTTCACTGAAACAGACAGAATGAGGCCACATGAGGGGGTGCGAGTCAGCGTGCCCAGCGCTGGGGGGCGGCGGGGGGGGAGGACGATCAAGGCCCTCCCAGACAAGGGGCCTCCCTGGGAGGCAGGTCTGTGTCTCCTCTCTGGTGCTGTCTCTCAGGGAGGCCCCAGGCGGGACAGGATGAGGGTGAGTGCCCGCGGCCCCTGCGGCCAGGGGCTGCTGCTGGAAGCGCTTCCTGGTGTCTTACTGGAGTTCTCCCTACTATGACGGAAGTGTATTTCAAGCGACTCAAGCTGTACTTTGGCCCCAACTTAAAGCCCTGAATCCTCGTCCTCCTCCGAACCCTCAGCTCGCCAGGAATCAGCGGGCCCCCCCTCCCAGGGGCCCTGCTCGCTCACAGCCCCAGGCGTCTCTTAGCAGGGACAGAGAGCACGCACTGGGCCACGGGGGTTAAGGGCAATGGGACCGTGCCCCCGATCCCCGCGAGGCCGGGGTGTTCCCCACCGAAGCGCCCTGCCCCAGGCCTCACCGTGTCTCCGGGGAAGGTACTGTGGGTCCACCAGGCTGACCTGCTCCTTCCCGGAGACGAGCCGGTGGAAAGTGACGGTGAAGCTGTCGGAAGGCACGAGCACCTCCTCGGGCGGCAGCACCACGGTGCACTCGCTGGCCCGGAAGACGCACCTGTGCTTGCTGCCCACGGCGTGGTTGCTGGAAAGGGTAGACGTTGCCACCAAGGGGCCGCGGCACCAGCCCGGCCACTACCGCTGCCACCACGGGGACCCGTCCTCACCACCGCCCCCACGCCCCGCCGCGGAGGGGAGCGGGGGCCGGCCCTCCGGCCTCACCTGGTAAAGAGGAGCCAGGGACGGGGGCCCTGACCCGGCTCCACGGCCGACCCGCGGCAGTCGATCCTGAGGACGTTGTTGTTGAGGCAGGTGAAAGGCCCGGCCCCGCGCCCTGGGAACAGTGACGGGCGGCAGCTCACGGCGGCTGCTTCGGGGCAGGGTTAGTACCTAGCAGCTCACACTCTGCCAGGGCGGTCCTCCGAGAACGATCCCAGGACAATGCCTCAAGCGCAGGGCTGGGAGGTGACGGGCTCTGAGCCACGGTGCACAGATGGGAATGACGTCCTGCTGGTCCCCGGAGGACCCCTCCGCAAGCACGGTTTGAGCCAGAGCCTTCCCCGTGGCGTGAGACAGATGACAGCCCTGCCCCCCGAGCTCTCCACCCACCCGCCTCACACCGACACCAGCGCCCGGCCCTCACCTCCTCCTCCGCCGTGGACGGGGACTCCCAAGCCAACCCAAGGGCTGAGGCAGGTGCAGACCAGGAGCCAGGTACTCAACGCTCGCGTCAGGGCCTCACTCTCCAAGCTCCATCCTGCAAGGGACCGGGCTAGAGCGCCCGCCTTGGGATACTCGGCGCGAGGGCCGCTCCCAGTGGGGGCACCCCCCTGACAGGTGCTCACTGTGAGGGCTGCTCCCCAGGAGACCCTCCCCATGAGGTCTACTCCCTATGGGGTGTGTTCCTTGTTGACAGCTCTGAGCAGGTCACCAGCGATACCCTCACCATGTCTCATGACAGGGATTGGGGACCACTACCTAAGCTGCTCCCATAAGAAACTGAAGCTCAGAAAGATCCATCGGCCAGACCAAAGATTCATGGCTACAGTGTGTAGCATGATGCCCTCAAACCCAGATCTTCCGGGCAGGAGGCCTGCAGTGGCATGTCTTTGCAACAGACGGCACTGTCAGTCTCGGCCCCATTTAGAAGGTGCTGGCCCAGGGCGCCTGGCTGGTTCAGTCGGTTGAGCGGCCGACTTCGGCTCAGGTCATGATCTCGTGGTCTGTGAGTTCGAGCCCCGAGTCGGGCTCTGTGCTGACAGCTCAGAGCCTGGAGCCTGCTTCAGATTGTGTGTCTCCCTCTCTCCGCCCCTCCCCCCGCTCAGGTTCTGTCTCTCTCGGTCTCAAAAATAAACAAACATTTAAAAAAAAAAAAAAAAAGAAGGTGCCGGCCCCGCGAAGAAGAGCGCCTCAGGAGAGCAAGGCTCTCGGCGCTGGAGAGCCAGCCTGAGCAACGGGCTCCCTGGGGGGACCAGAGGGTAGCGGGAGACAAAGGCGCTGGGTGCTGAGAAGCGGCTGGGTGCTGGGAGGCTGCTGACTTCCTATCACCCTATTCGAGGCTCCAGATGGTGCACCGATAGCTCCTGGGCAGGAAGCAGGGACAGCCTGGTTATGCAAGCCCGATGGGTGATAAGGAGGCAAAGAAGCAGCAGACGTGCTCACAGACCACAGCGCAAACCCTCAAGGCGCCCGCACACGCTCGGGCAGCAGGCGCCGCTGCGACACCCCAGCGGCCTGGCCGCGTCTCCACAGGACTGACCCCTATCACGACCCACACTCGGGAAGACTGCGCCCTTTCCTGGAAAGCAGCACGGGAGGCTGTAGCGAGTTTCCCCCCGCGGCGTCTGTCCCCTCCTGCGCAGTGACTGGGTGGAGATGGGGGAGCAGCCCGACGACAGCCCACGGTCAGGGTTTGTGAAGACGGGACCAGAGTGAGCAGCAAGGTCAGGAGGCCTGCGGCACGGCAGCCGCTTCCAGGCTGAGCGCTGGCCCAGGCCCCGGGGGGCAGGACCCCTCCGTCTGCGCAGAATGGGCCCAATTCTGCCACAGACCAACCCAGATGGCTGGAGAGCACAGCGGGCCCCAGGGCAGGGACAGCTGAGAGCTACTACGGCCAGGACCCAGCCTGGGAGAGCAGCGGAGACCTATGCAGGGGCACCCGGAGGGACGGCCCCTGCTGCTCCTCTGAGAACTCTTTCCACAGAGAACGCTTCCGTCTCTACGAAGTGAGCCGGGCAGGGTGGGGTGCTGCCCAGCACCTGGCACCGCTGTTCTTGGCGTGTGTCCAGCCAGTTGCCACAAAAGCCTGGGAGCCTCCCACCTCCCCCAGGGCACCACTGGTCTCCGTCTCCTCGGGGCTGCCCACATCCTTGACAACAGACACTGGGCCAGGCGGGGCAGAAACCCCCATCCGCATACTCCCCGGTCCTGGAACAGGCGCTGGGATGACACCAGGGAGACCTGATCACAGCTCGGACAACACCAGACAATCTCGCGGGATGGCTGTTGGAGCAGGAGGCGGGAAGCCAGTGCCTCCCCCTCGGGACGGTCCTGCTGGGGCGCGTGACTGACGCGAGCGCCCAGCACCGGCCCTTCCCCATCGTCTGTGGACACTGCCTTCAGCCCACAAGCGTGCCGGTCCCTTCTGAGGACACATCTCCTCCATGACCTCAGGGTCAAGCCCAGGACAGCTGACCGCTGGGGCCTCACAGCTTTCCCGCCCTGGTTTCCTGGCCCGCCGCAAAGTCAAGGGCTGCCTCATGGCTGGAACGCTGCATCAGAACCTGCACACGCGGCCGGAAGCAGAGAACGGTCTGCAGACAGACTCGGCCCCGCACCCTCCCTGGCCCTCACACCCCGAGCACTCGCCTGGTGCCGGAGGCGTCCCTGCCAGATCAGGGTGCCTCGAAGGCCACCCGCCAAGGCGGCTTCGCACACGTTACTGTGTCCGCTTAGTGCGCCCTCTCACGCAGACTCTGTATTTTTATGTTTTTAAGTTTATTTATTTATTTGAGGGAGAGAGAGAGAGAGGGAGAGAGAGAGGGAGCACACGAGTGAGCGAGGGACGGGTAGAGACAGAGAGGGAGAGAGAGAATCCCAAGCAGGCTGCACACCCAGTACAGAGCCTGACATGGGGCTCGGTCTCACGGCGGTGAGATCATTACCGAAGATAAAAGCAAAAGTCAGACACGAAACCAACAGAGCCATCGAGGCACTCGAACTCGTGACCCCGAAATCAAGAGCCACGTGCTCTACCGACTGAGTTGGCCAGGTGCCCCAACACGGACTCTATATATTTGGAGAGGAATGATATTTTTGTCATTCTGCCTGCCCACTCAAAAAGCTGGAGGCCACAGAGGTGGGCGGAACGGAGGTTGCTATTTCAATGGACACTAATCTAGCACTTTCTTCTCTCTGCTGGGGGAGGGGGAAGAAATTCAGACCCCGCCTCCCAAGGACCAGATACATGAGGACGTGGGGATTGTGATTAAAAAAAAAAATGGGGCTGGAAATGGGAGCAGGAGCCCCCGCCTGTGGGCCACACAAGCACACGTGCGTAACTCGGGCACTGGTGGGAATAACAGTGCTGCTAGCAGAAAGGGCTCAAAGCCAGAGCGTCCTACAGTGGTGCTGGCGGCGGGGGGGAGCAGGAAGGCCAGCTGCAGTGCGAACAGACAGGGGGCAGGGGAGGCTGGGGGAGGGCAGAGGCGGCCCAAGGAGCCCCTTCCACGTGCTTTCTGAGAGGGGTGGCTGCATGTGGGAGGCGCACGTCTGGGGGCCATGCGGAAACACCAGGCTGGGGCTGTGGAGACGGACAAACCGGGCCCAAGGGGCCTCAGGTGGATGAAGGCGCGGACGAGGGGAGGAGAGCTGACGACATAAGTCTGAGGCGCACAGACAGGAGTGGGGGGCCGGGGGGGTGTGAACGGGACTCACTCGGGGTCTCCTGCTGGTCTAATCCACCTCGCACTGTCCCCTCTGCCCGACTTCCTTCCGCACCACATGCCCCTTCCTTCGCGAAGCCCTCCCCAAGCTCCCTACGGTCTCTCTGGCCAGACCAGACACCCCCGAGTGAGGCCCGTCGGCTCATGACAGGAGCGGGGGAGCACGTAGCGCTGTGGGAGCTCAGAATGAGGGTGTCGGTACAGTTCTCTCCGCGGGCCCGGGGGTGACATGGAGGGAAATGGGGCGCCTTCTCTTCCTGCACCCGTTAACTGACCCCCTCTGCCTAGACCCCCCCACGGCACTCTGACACGGCCATGTCCGCAAAGCTCACCGCTGTGCTGCCTCTGTGCCCCAGGCTCTTCCAGGGGGAGAAACGGATTTATGTCGGGCGCCCTACAGCTCGCCCCGACAGCGTAAGAAATGCATCCTGAGTCTCCCTGCAGACACCACCTTGCCTTTAAAAGGCATGGATGCTTTGGGCCCCTGGGAGGAGGACTCTGGGACACTGCTTGAGCGCAAATGCTCACCTCCCCTTCCTCTGCTTCGCAGAGCCGATCTGCCTTCAGGAACCCCGCCCACAGCTCCAAAGGGGCGACCCCGAGACTCTGGCTTCCCTTGTGCCCGAGGGCCCCCAGGGGCGTGGGGGTTTGGAGAGGGTTTGCCAGCCGCAGGACCTTCATCTCCACTCACGGCCACCGCGGTCTCAGACCATCTGGCCCCAGAGCCACCCCTCACCTAGTTGTTGGAAGCAAAGTCTTCCATACCTAAAACTCGACCTGACAAACTCCGACTCGTCACTCTGCCCAGGGGCACTCAGGCCAGGTGGTGACAGCCTGTCATTCTTCAGCAAATATTGCCAATGCGCTGTCTCTTGGAGACACCCGAGACCAGGACCCCAGAGGAGGTAAAACCAGGGCGATGCTCCTAACTGCTTCACAATCCACCCACGGGCTCTTCCCGGGGCCCAGGACGGCAGGCTGTCCGGCCTCCTCCGCCATCGACTCGTGCTGAGCTGCGTGTGGGGAAGTCCAAAACACAGACTCACCTTCCCAGATGCATCTGCTGGGTCCCATGGCAAATCGGATGGGTCCCCCAGCCCTCCAGACCTGGAGGTGACCGCTCCCGCGTTTGCAGCGAAGCCTCTCAGCCTGATTCAGGATATAACTGCAGTGAGCAGTGACGTGAGCCGCCCACATCTGAAACCACGAGGCAGATCAGAGCGGCTGTCCCAAGTGGGGCTGAGAGACAACTGCCACCACAAATCATAAACCCAGGAACTAGAAGGTGGGATGACCCTTCATTCATTCCCCTTGGCACTGAAGATCGCCAAACACAGACTTTGGTGATTTGACCACTGACTGGCAGGAGTGTCTGCTGCATTCCTCCCGAGAAACACCACTGGAGAAAGTGTTAAACACAAAACCAAAGTACTCTCAGTTACAGAAAACCAAACGATACAGAAGAAAATTAAAAATGAGACTCCCCTTTACTCACCCGAGATGGAGCCTCTGGGAGAAGTTAGGCGTAAGTCCTTAGAGACAAAGCTGAAGCTCAAACAAATGGACATTTTTTTTTAATTTTTATTTTTAATGTTCATTTATTTTTGAGGGAGAGAGAGACAGAGAGTATGAGCGGGGGAGGGGCAGAGCGAGAGGGAGACACAATCCGAAGCAGGCTCCAGGCTCTGAGCCGTCAGCATAGAGCCCAACGCAGGGCCGGAACCTACGAACCGCAAGATCATGACCTGAGCCGGAGTCGGAGGCTGGACCACCTGGGCCCCCGGGACATGTTTAATGGAGTCATGTTGTGCGGCTGAGCTTTGTAGGCACTTTGTTCCTCTGGCTATTTTCAACATCCTTCTAGGTCAGCACGTGAAAACCTTTCCCATGCCTGTCAGGGTAGCACATGCCATGGCTCAATAAGCCCGCTGATGGACATTTGCATTACTGCCTATGCATTTATTTCTTGAGATCTATACCATTATGTTAATTTCCAGTGCATAGATGCAACTTTAAGCAAAGGTAGAGAACAATTCTGGGCATGGACCTTACCTCGTGAGAATGAATACTTCTATGCAAATAACTGCTAGAGGTAAGGGGCTCTACCGGGCTGGGTGGCTCAACCGGCCAAGCGTCCAACTTCGGCTCAGGTCATGATCTCACGGCTCCTGGGCTGGAACGCTGCGTCGGGCTCTGTGCTGACAGCTCAGCGCTTCGGATTCTGTGTCTCCCTCTCTCTCTACCCCTCCCCTGTTAATGCTCTGTCTCTCTCTCTCTCTCTCTCAAAAATAAAAGAACATTAAAAACAAACAAGCAAATAATTGCTAGAGGCGGAGCTGTGGGGTCTAAGGTTCAGCATTTTAAAATACTGATGCTGCCAAGTGACATTCCGAAAACACGCGAACTCCTGCTCACAACAGAAGTGTAAGAGTGCCTGTCACAGTGTACATTATCAGTCTTTTTGATCTTTGCCTGTCTGATGGGCAGATATTTCGATGTTGCTTTCATTTACACTTCCCCGCTTATTAGTGAAGATATGCATCTGTTCATTTACTTATCAGCTCTGTGTTCTCTGGGGCACCAAATAAGGTCACATTTCAATGTGCATGTGTGTGCTCTGTGCATCAAAACATCTCGGGCAAGTTTTGGACACCCGAGAGCTACGGCTCTGGGGTCTGAGGACACCAGGATCACAGAGAGATGAAATCAAAGGCTCGAGCTCACGCAACGCCGTAGGAAAGGCCAGAAACATAAATCATACATCTTTCTAATTCAAAATTTAATCCGCTTGGCCCACATTTTCCCTACTACAAGCACATATGTTTATACTGACTGAAGCTTCTCTACTATCCTTATAAAGAGAGCTTTCTTCTCTCTGCCAGGGTCCCCCTCACCTTGTTGAAACTAGGATTTCCTACCTGAAGTCCAGCAGGCCACCCCCCCCACACCAGGACCCCCACAGTGGAGACCACAAAAGCTGGAAAGGGAGGAACTCCTGGAAGGAAAAAAGCTACACAGGAGAGCACCAAATTTTACATCTAAACTCTACGTCCGTCCGTACATACATACGTACTCTCTACCCAAAGCTCTGGATGACCCTCTGAACGACATTACACAGGCCAACTCAAAGCAGCCCAGCTAAGGCTAAACAACCTGAACAAAATTTCAGTTGCTGCCTACCTCAGAGGCACGAACTGCCTACCTCAGTTTACACTCTGCTTTAAATATAAATAAAAAAATCAACACTCTCCAGAGAAGCATAACAGAACCTAGTATCTGTGGTCTGTATCGTTCATGATTTCCAAGACAAATCGAAGAACACGAGACAGATGAGGAAAGAGAACTCCGCGGTCCACACTGAAGAGGAGAGGGAGTCGAGGCGCACAGACTCCCAGGGCTAAGCCGCTGGAACCCAAACAGGTCTAACTGTGCTCCAAGATGTAAAGGAAAATACGCTCCCAACAGATAAATAGGAAATATGGGAGGAG
Source organism: Paguma larvata (assembly GCA_030068075.1). Taxonomy (NCBI): domain Eukaryota; kingdom Metazoa; phylum Chordata; class Mammalia; order Carnivora; family Viverridae; genus Paguma; species Paguma larvata. Next base: position 110,640,012 of record CM057825.1, read on the forward strand.
AGACACACTATAAAACAAGAACCACGAGGAAAGTATATGACAAAAATACAGAATCTCGTTAATATATTAAAAAAAAATTTTTTTAACATTTATTTTTGAGAGAGGGAGACAGAGCACGAGCAGGGGAGGGGCAGAGAGAGAGGGAAACACAGAATCTGGAGCAGGCTCCAGGCTCTGAGCTGTCAGCACAGAGCCCGATGAGGCGTTCCAACCCACGAGCTGTGAGATCATGACCTGAGCCGAAGCTGAACATTTAACTGAGTGAGCCACCCAGGCGCCCCTCTTATTATTTATTATTATTTTTATCAATCTAGCTGTTTATTTATTTTGTTTTTGAAAGAGAATGCAAGTTTGTGAGCCGGGGAGAGGGGCAGAGGGAGAGAGAGAATCTTAAGCAGGCTCCACGCTGGCACGGAGCCTGACTTGGGGCTCCACCCCATGACCCTGGGATCATGACCTGAGCTGAAATCAAGAACCAGACAACCAACTGAGTCACCCAGGTACCCCCAAAACAGTAACTGAATAAAAGAATGCATCGTAACAGTGCAAAGAACAATGAAAACAGGTAAGAGAGGACATAGGTGAAAGTCAACATGGTGGCCTTCCTGGCTGACAGGAGGGGAGCCAGAGAGAGTTCTGGAAAATCACTAGCATTAGTCAGAGTCCTAAATAGGAAGCAGCCCTATATATTTTTTTTTCCTTAACCTATTAGCAGTGCAGATCCATCATCCAAATGTCACCTTTCCAAAGCACAGTGTAGATGCTTTCATCAACTGGATGGCCAAGGACTGTTTATGAGGCAAGGACACCTCGGCTCGTCAACATTATCAGCCCAAGCACTAAGTCCCTGGCACTATTCTCCATACACCACAGAATGTCCCCCCCCAAAATTAAATACAAAAATGAAGCAACCGTATGAAATTCCTGAGTGCCTCCTCTGTTACCCAAGCCAGGAAAACCACTTTCTGACGATGACTTGTGTTTAACTGCAGCAGCCGAAGAAGTTCGGTCTAGAGGAAATGAATTTAAGACTATTGGTGTTTTGGAAAATAATTGTTCTAAAAGCGAAGGACACTGGAAGCAACATCAATAGTCAATTAAAAATGAGGCAAATGAGGGGCACCTGGGGAGCTCAGTCAGTTAAGCATCTGCCACTTGATCTCAGCTTGGGTCCCGATCTCACCAGTGTGAGATCAAGCCCCATGTTGGGCTTGACGCTGGTAGCGCGGGGCCTGCTTGGGATGCTCTCCCTCCCTCCCTCTCTGCCCCTCTCCCGCTTGCATGCTCTCTTAAAAGAAAAAATAATTTTTTTTAACGTTTATTTATTTTTGAGAGACATAGAGACAGAGTATGAGCAGGGGAAGGGCAGAGAGAGAGCGAGACACAGAATCCGAAGCAGGCTCCAGGCTCCGAGCCGTCAGCACAGAGCCCGACGCAGGGCTCGAACTCATAGCCATGAGATCATGACCTGAGCCGAAGTCGGCCGCTTAACCAACTAAGCCACCCCGGCGCCCCGAAAAAAATTTTTTAATGAGGAAAATGATTTGAAGTAATTTTCCTTGAATCCTGATAAATCCATAGGTGTTACTGATACGACTCAACTGTTTCTTCCAAGAGTCAACGCCTCAGCACTGAGCTGAGAAGTGACTGAGGAGTGAGCCTGCATGTGTGGTCTGTGTGGAACACACGGCACGAAGACTTTCAAAGCTGAGGAAACACTAACTCGGTCGAGCATGAATTGGAACCTGCTAAAACGTAACACACAAATCCTTTGTGGAAATTGTTTGCGTCTCTCAACAGTATTGACTCTATTCAATCTACTGGTGACATCGACAGTTAACTTCGTTTGCTCTCGTGCACTTAACCAGCTCTCCCAGAGGCATATTTGTGATCTACTCTGATGACAAGAAATGCTACCTTGGAACCCAGTCAGGCAAAGTGATATCCATTCTTTTCATCAGTAGACAGCCCCTATAAAACACTGGACTCAACTACTATGGTTACGTCTTGAATTTAGGCTATAAAAAAGTTATAGAAGCTTCTTTTCCTAGATTTTGACTCTTCACCCATAAAGTCTAATATATTTACTATCTGGCCCTTTTCAGAAAAAGTCTATAAACCCCTGAAATTGACCATCACTGTCACCATTTTGTTCATGACAAAATGAAGGCAGAGGTGCAGCAATTTGCCTGAGGTCTCACAGCTAAGAAGCGGGCATCCAGGCTAACTTCAGAGCACGCGATCTTCACCGCTGAGCCAACAGCAAACACACACGGAAGGTCTGAGGAAATCAAACTGGTGGCACACGTAGAAGATACTGAAGGTATCGCCCACGTTATAAAATCACATCGGTACCACCAGAAGAAGCTTTTTGGAATCTAACTAATCAGAGACGTTGGGCCCAGGACCTGGTCTATGTGTTACGGTAAAAAGAAAACCATCCTGTCAAACTTAAAGATTAGTTGTTTTTGAGAAAGACACCAAGTCTCAAAAAAAGTACAAATCTGTAGTAGAGGCATAAATTTGCAGCCCATGATTTCACAAGTGAGACTTCATCTTTAAGAGATTGCAAGGGGTGCCTGGGTGACTCGCTTGAGCATCCAACTCTTGATTTTGGCTCCAGGTCATGATTCCACGGTTTGTGTCAGGACCCTGCCTGGGTTCCTCTTTCTGCCCCTCCCCAGCTCATGGGCTCACTCTCTCTCTCTGTCTCTCAAGATAAATGAATAAATTTTTTAAAAAGGAAAAAAAAGGGGTGCCTGGGTGACTCAGTTGGTTAAGCATCTGACTTCGGCTCAGGTCATGATCTCGCGGTCTGTGAGTTCGAGCCCCGCGTCGGGCTCTGTGCTGGTGGCTCGGAGCCTGGAGCCTGCCTCAGATTCTGTATCTCCCTCTCTCTCTGCCCTTCCCCTGCTCATACTCTGTCTCTATGTCTCTCAAAAATAAATAAACGTTAAAAAAATTTTTTTTTAATAAAAATAAAAATAAAAAGGAAAAAAAAGATTTGGAAAAATAATGGAGTCTGAAAAAGAAATTTATCCATGCACAAACTGCCATCCTGTCCCCATCTAGTCTAAGGTGTCCGCTGGAAAGACGAAGAGAGAAAATATAAAGACATTCTATCTAATACATTTATTGCAATCTTAGGAAACAAGAACAGAAATGACAAACTGACATCCGTGCTCTGAGCACTTGTGTGACCAGGAAAGTCCTAGCCTCTCAAGGCCTTTAAAACACTGAGGTTGTGGTGTGTTTACAACGAACAGTTAAGTTCTTAGGGAATCTAATGTACTAAACTAGAAAATTTCACTTTATTAGTTGTGCAAACAGGGTGCATATCTCAGAGAGCTGGCGGTGAGAGAGAATCGACTCCCCAATCCACGTCAACTATCAATGGACAGCGGACCCCTGGTCACGGACGCCCTTCTCCCCCCACCCAATGTCCCCGGACGTGAACGGGCTCACCCGCCGACTGGCAGATGGGCTCGTGTGCTGACACCCTAGGCGGCTGCCCTGAGAGGGTTAGCTTTCTGCCACACCGGCAAGAACTCAGGACGCACACAGTTCACAGTCCCGACCGAGAATCGACCCTGGGGAACAAGGCGAGCAGCCCCTGACACGGCTGGGCCAGCTTGGCCCTAGTCCCTCCAGCGGTGTCCACACTGAGCATTGCAGCATTTGTAGAAAGTGGTCATCGGCTCATCTGCAGAGCGGGTCTGAAGCTGCATGAAATAGGCACGAGGATGCTCGCATTTAGGACAGGGCTCTGGCGACAAGAAAAACAAGTGAACCGCGTTGTAGAAAAAATGCTGTTTATGGCCAAAACACACCTGTTAACAGGCGGTGGTATGAAAGGCAGCAGGGAGCTCCCCTCCTCCCCGTTCATCCGGTACCCCTGGCCTAGGCTAGGGGCGCGGGTTTAAGGCTACGATCAGCAGCCGCATTCCCCCCGGGCTCTGACACTGAGGGAACTGAGGACACCCGTGACTGGGAGAACACTCCTACACCCGCCGGGGGCCCTATTTTTCTTCTCTGCTCTGGCTGAAGACTGGTTGGAAACGTGACATGACAATGACTTAGGGCTACCATGGACATCATGAGGCCCACTCCCTGAAGAATCTTCTAAGTGCATTTCCGTCACCTGGGCCTTCTCGTCTTCCCAGAGGAGCCCCTAGTGTATGATGAACCCACTTCCCTGTACATTTAGGGAGCCAGGGGGGCCTGGGTGACTCAGTCGGTTAACCATATGACTCTTGATTTCAGCACAGGTCATGATCTCATGGTTCATGAGTTCGAGCCCTGTGTAGGGCTCTGTGCTGACAACACAGAGCCTGCTTGGGATTCTCTCTCCTCTCTCTGTCCCTCTCCTACTCATGAATTCTCTCTTAAATAAATAAACTTAAAAAAAAAAAAAAGAGTGAAATTTAGGGATTCATTTTGGCAACAGTTCCTCAGGCTATTCTTATGAAGATCTCACCACGCATCCCGCGCCTCTGCCTCAAGGCAAAGTCATTTCTCTTTGGGAAGCTGACCCTACCCTCCATAAGGCTTTCAAACTCTCTCCACCACCACTCTGAACACTAGGTACGTAATTCGTCTTCTTTTGACAAATTCTGCCAATGCTGATTTTACCATATCCGATTTGGTGGCTCTTCTTTAGGGGAAGACAGAAGTTACTAAGCAGGAGTTGGCTCTTCCTCCACTAAGTGCAGGTGTGTCTAGGGCTCTCCTCTTTCCTTCCTCGGTCCTGTCTACCTCTATCAGATATGAAACAGGACTTAAACACTTTAAAGCTCTCTGGCACTAACTTTAAAAAATCCACACCAGAGTTTTTTTTCCTTAGGCTCTTTTATTACTCCTGTCATTTTTACTGTCATCATAGCAACCACCAAAGGAGCGTGTTGGATGGACTCACCTCATGCTCTCATAATCAGTGAATATTGAATAGTCCCACAAAGGCCAAGGGAACCCACCAAGGTCATAAAACATGAACAGGTCACTCTGAGACTCTAACCTAGGTCTGTGCCTATACCGTCTGAGTTACAAATTATTAAAGGAAAACATTAACGCACTTTCTATTTTTAGAAGCTCACTTCCTCCAAGCACATCACTGACTGGGACCCGTGGAAGTGTCACCGTCAGCAGCCTCATACCTCTCCGCAGCTCAGGACAGAAAAGGTTCCTTCTCACCTGCAGTAGAGTCAACATTCTCCCAGGCGGCTGCTCCACCAAGCACATCGTCCACTTCTTTCAGCTTCGGATACTTCCGATTTGTTACCTAACAAACACCAGCAGGTCTTCAGGCTCCAAAGTAGGTGAACATTACACAAACCTGGGCCACCACACCGCATCTGTCCTCAAGTGTCTCCCCAGACTTCCTTCCTTCAATGCAGACTAGAGGGATACCACAAGAAAACAAAATTCTCTACTCTCACAGAACAGGGCTTGCCATTGGGATTTAGAGGATCCAGGTTTGGGATACCCCCAGAAGAAGGGAAAGATTCATTCGTGAGAAAAAAAATCTCTGCGAGGACTGGATGCCGCACCAGAGCCAGAAGGAAAACGGAGGGAAAACGGCAGGGGTGGGATTTCACACTTGTAGGATACTAGATAACCCGAGATGAGAGAAACACAACTAAAGCCAAACAGTACCCCTTGGCTGGGGAGCCCAGCCAGAGAGCTTTGAAAGCAGGTCACATTTGGCTTCCATCCCTAGTTTCACCACATATCCTCGAAATTTCAGGGTTACTTAAGAGGTCACTCTTCCCACAGTTTCAGATGCTAAACTCCCACAACACAGCCCTGCGGCAGAGCAGCGTGCAAACATTAAGAGGGGGTGCTCTCCTTCTAAAAAGAAAAAGCGTGCTAATAAATAAAGATGTTAGTATCAAGGGAAAATAACAAGTCGTAATACAGAGCGCATCATTCCACTACATTCCACGTTCAGACTAGAGCATAGGAGGAAACAAAACAGAAAAATCACTGCTCTCCTTACACTTTATGTCCTAGTAGTGATAAAGTACGTAAGTTACAAAGTATATTGGAAGGTAAGGAGTCCGATGGATAAAAAGGAAACAGGGAAGGTGGACAAAATGGGGGGAGGGGCTGAAGTTTTAAGCGCAGCAATCACTAAAGACATAACCAACGAGTGGCACGGTTACCTAGGGAGAAAGTAAACCAAGCGGACTGCATGTGCAAAAGCCCGCGCAGTAGTGCCACGTGCGCAATAGGGGCTCCTCCAAGAGACTGGTGTTGCTGGGGCCCAAGGGTACATTAGGACGTGCCATCGGACTTGCAAGGTCGCGGGGAGGCGTTGGTGTCAGAGCCTGCCTGCCCTGGAATGCGCGGGAGATGCTAAGAGTTTCCGGACACAGGACGGACTCGATCTTAAACGCTGACAGGCTCACTCGGGCAGCTGCCGTGAATACAGAGAAGGGAGCGCGCGCGGGGGCAGGGAGCCCGAGGGCGAGGCTAGAACTGCAACCCCGGGAGACGACTGGGCGGGGCCCAAGGTGACAGACTGGGGAGGGTCAAACGGCCGCATCGAGGTAGAGACCACAGGATCGGCAGCCGAGGGGAAGTGGCCGCGAGAGCAAGGGCGCACGAACGTGGACTCGGGGCTGGTAGGTGGGGAAACGAGAGGCTCCCGGCCCAGCGCCGGCCTCTGGGCCCCACCTTGCGGGTGATGTTGTGCACGTAGGGGCAGGTGTTGCAGGCGAAGCGGTGGCAGCGCTGTCCCTCTTCCACGATTAGACCATTCCCGCAACCAGGGCAGAAGAGCAGCATGGCAGCGGACTGGGCCCCGCAGGCTCCCGGCAAGCCCCGCGGCCGCTGCGCACCGACGCTAAACCCGTTTCGAGCTCACATTGGTTCAGGAAGCCGCCCCACCCATCGGCCTACCAATGGAAGCGCCGATTTCGCGTTCCCAGCGAGCACTGCGGCAGGCCGCCTCGCGCTCCTCATTGGTCCTCGTGGAGGCCCCGCCCCTCGCAGTGCCTGGGCCGCTGTCCCCGCGCGTGGGGCCGCTGCCTCGGTCGCTTACGCTACCAGGTAGTGCGGCCTGTGCGGAGGGGCCCGGAGGCGCCCTGGAGCAGGCGGAGGAGGAGGTGGCTGTGCGGCCCGAGACACCCGAGGACGATGAGGACGAAGAGGAGGCGCTGCCACACTCCGAGGCTGTTGACGTGTTCCAAGAGGGTCTCGCCATGGTCGTGCAGGACCCGCTGCTCTGCGACCTACCGATCCAGGTGCGCGCGGGCCGGGGGCCGCCTGGATCGTTCCCCGCCAGGCAGTGCGTCCGCGGACGGACCTCTGAAGGCCCCGATGGGGAGCTGGGGGGAAGGCGCCTCTGGGCTGAAACGAGGGTCCTAACCGGGGTGTGGGGAGAGGCTCTCGCCTGGCACGCAGAATTTGAAGGGGCTCCAAACAAAACACACACACACACACACACACACACACACACACACAACAAACAAAAATAAACCACTAGTCAGAATGTATGATCTTTTAATACAGTTTCCAAAACTCGGAGGTCATGTAAATAAGTCTGTGATAAAACAGTGGAATTTCACCTAACGACAAGATCAGCATTGCTGATTTTTCACTTATCAACTTTCACTGTGGCTCAGCACGGTCCTGTCTTTAAATCCTTGTTATTCTGCTCATACCGGAGTTTTAAAGTTAACTTGTATTGTTTTTTAGTTGTATTACAGTGTATTATCATTACCATGTTTTTGGTGTCCTGGTAAAATCTTGCACACTTGCCTCACCCCAACACCGTCTTGGGCCTGGCCTCAATCCTGGCGATTATGTTCTCTCGGCGGGGACTCACATTGTTCTTCCTGCTGCCCTGCCCCAGAATCCCTACAGATCCTCATCCTACCTCTTCTATAGCCTCTTTCTCCCTCGCTTCTATCCACTTTGCACATCAAATACAAACACGTGGGCGGAACTGGGAAACCTAACATACAAGCAAGAGGTTGTCTGTTTCTTGTACTTTGTAAAATATGGTACTGCGTTCTGGACACTAGCAGCTTGTTTTATTTTGTTGTTGTTTGGGATGGTAAAGAGAGGCAGGGCTCCCACTTCCACCCTTGGTCTTTTTGTAGGTTACTTTGGAAGAGGTCAATTCACAAATAGCACTAGAATATGGCCAAGCAATGACAGTCCGAGTGTGCAAGATGGATGGAGAAATAATGCGTAAGTGCTCCCTTCTCCTCTTGGACCACGAAGCCTCGCACAGGCACGATGTTAACGTGGCTCCTCGGTGGGAAACTCAAGGGCCATGTCCAAGGGTGTTGGGGCAACCACAAGCCCACCCTACCCAGACTTGGATCTCCATCCAAAACCGTCCGGACAGAGCTTCCGTGTTCCTTCCTGCCATCTGAGGCTGCGGCTCCCCCCACGGCTCTTCTCCGTTTGTGTTGCAGCTGTGGTTGTGGTACAGAATGCCACGGTCCTGGACCTGAAGAAGGCCATTCAGAGATACGTGCAGCTCAGGCAGGAACGCGAAGGGGGCATTCAGCACATCAGCTGGTAAGTGGAGCCACAGAAAGGGCTGGTGCCGCAAAGTTCCAGTGAGTTCTGAGCTCCCCGTCCCGAGCACTGAGACGTGGTGGCTGCCTGCATGCCGGGGAGTCCTGCCTCGGCGGCTCTTTCATGCCTTCACCTCACCTAGACGGCATCTCCAGTGTCCATCAGTGGTCGCCCTGGTTACAGATGGTGCAGCCGTCAGCGGCCCCACCCCATCTTTACCTGGGTGCTCTCCTCACTCCTGCGAGGTCAGATAGCCTGTCATCTGTGTCTTCGTATTGGCGCTTGTTTTGTTACTAAGGTGTTTGGCTCCCAGCCACCCCACACAGCCCTTTGAGAGCAGTGCTTCCTTAGAACTACCTCACGCCCAGTGCATACAGGGTACAGGAAAAGCCCAGAAGAGGCCACCTGCCCTGGGCCCCCAGGACTGAGCACCCTGAGCTCAGCGCGCACACAGCCCCTACATCCGGGCTGCCCAGTCGCCGTGCTTGTGGTTTCCCTGACTCCGCATCCGAATCTCGCAGGTCCTATGTGTGGAGAACATACTACCTGACCTCTGCAGGAGAGAAGCTCACCGAGGACAGGAAGAAGCTTCGAGAGTAAGTCTGGGCCACATTTTGGGCTGCATCTGGTGTGCCGCCCTCTTGTTCCCCAAGCCCTGCCAGAGGGCTGGGGCCTCTTCCCAGGAAGGAGGACTCTGAAGTCAGTTACTGCGGAATAAGCAAGACCAGGACAGTCCCTGGCTGGACTGACTCCTTCCTGCTAGCAGTTTCCTGGGGGCCCTTCCTCCTGGGAAGGAAGGCGCAGGCGCAGTGCGTGCGGGAGAAAGGCTGCCGGCTGGCACGATATGGGCTCTGGGAGGGTGGCCGCTGCCACGCCCTCACCTTCCTGGGCACGGAGCTCTTCCTGTTTGTCCTTTCTCGGTCCCTTACGGGTCTCAAGTGCGGAGTCACAAACACACCTTCTGCTGATCACACACGACAGCCCTCCTTCTTTTTCAGTTACGGTATCCGGAATCGGGATGAGGTGTCTTTCATCAAAAAGCTGAGGCAAAAATGAACTTCCACACAAGGACAGCTGTGCTGGTGGCCAAGCTCTTCCCCGCCCCCCAGGAGGAAGCCTCCGACACCTGTTCCCTCCTCCCAGAAGAGCGCTAAGGTGGCCTCCAGCCGAGCCCTAGGCCGCAACACCCTGATCGTGCAGCAGATGGGCCTGCCCCCGTGTACAGGATGCAGCTACTTGCTTCTTAGTTTGAAAAGTAAAAAAGCCACAGTACTCGGGGCCAGAGAGACGGGGGCTGCCCAGTCACAGCGGAGAAGCAAAGGCACGGAACAGTGCGAGTGAGTGCTAAGGTCCAAGATGCTTCACCTGAGCCCTGTGGCCATAAGACCCCTTTCCTGTGAGCTCTGCAGCAAGGGGAAATAAAGGCAGAGCGGCTGGCTTTCCGCTGGTGCTGACGGGGAAACGGCCTGGCGTCAGGCGCGCGGGTGGGGCCCCAGCCTCCGCTCACAGGGTTCACCTATGGCAGCACCTTCACCCTTCGGCTTCTGGGAAAGGAGGTAGCGTGGGGCTGAACTGTGAGCTGCCGGCTGGGCAGGGGGTGCTGGGATCAGGGGTGCTTCTCGGTGGTGGGGGGGGCGGTGACTGCACAGCTACGGGTTCTTTTTTCATTGTCAACCGCCAGTTACTGTAGGGAAGCGGGACAGTGTCCACCCGTCCATCTGACTGAGGGCCTTTACTAAGACATATCTGACTCTCAGCTCCCTGTTCTGGGGAATCGTAAGCGAGGTGGCCAGCGGCCAGGAGGCTCTCCCTCCACAGCCCCCAACCAAAAGCCAGAAAGACGCGGCGGCTCCGCTAAGTTAGTGGCAGCTAAAACGCTCCCGGTCCATTTATTGGCCACGTGGGGTGGTCGTCAAGAGACGAGTTAGAAGGTAATCACGGGGACGAGTGTAATAAATGCCCTGAAGTACGAGAGGCTCACTGCCGGCGAACCAGGCACGAGAAGTCAGCGTTCGGGAAACAGGACAGCACTGGGCTTGAAGGTAGGGTCCCGGGGCCCGCGGGGCTGGGGGCGGACCCTGCGCCTGGCTCTGGCCTGCCGGGGCGCACGGCCCCCCGCGCCCCGCCGGCTCAGTGGAGCTGGGCGTCCAGCTCGTACTTCTCACAGAACTTGTCAGTGAAGGGGATGCAGGTGAGGAACTCACACCACTCGCAGCGGACGGGGTAGACGTAGAAGAGGACCACCAGGCCGGCCAGGAGGCCCAGGAAGACCACCTGAAAGACGATGATCTGGCAGCGCTTGCGGTACAGGTCGAACTTGCCGAAGCTGATGTAGGGCAGGAAGGCAAAGGAGAGGAAGAGGCCGCTGATGAAGCCCGAGATGTGAGCGAAGTTGTCGATCCAGGGCAGCAGCCCGAAGGTGAACAGGAAGAGGACCACAGCCGACAGCTTGAAGAAGGCACGCCAGGGCCTGGCCAGGACCTGCCAGCTCTGGAAGAGCTCCACGAACAGGCAGGCCAGGATGCCGAACTGCGAGCCGGCCGGGCCCACCTGGCGGCGGCGTGGGTGGCCGTGAGCTGGCGGGGCCGAGCCGCCCCGCCCCGCCCCAGAGCCCCATCTCCCCATCCTGCCTCCCGTGGCCCGGAGCATATCGAGACTAAGGAGTCAAAAGGAGGTGCTCCCAGTGTAGACCCTCCAGGGACCCAAACTCCGGGCCGGACGTGGAGCAGCACGACAGGCAGCAGGTGCGCGTGGGAGGGCGACAGCCTTACCTCTGCCCGGTACGGCAGGAAAATGGCACTGGCCAGGTTACCAGTGACGCCACTCAGCAGGTAGATGATGGCTATTCGGTGCCAGCCTGCCAGCTTCTCCAGGTCCCGCAGGACAGTCATCTGGAAGCAGACCGACACCAGGCAGTGCAGGATCCTGTGGCGGGGGGGAGGGGGTGCTCAGCAAGGAGACCACCCCCTTCACCATCTCTGGCCATCCTGGGCTCCCTGGGACCAGCCACCCCACCCACTCCTGCTCAGCCCACATGGTATCACTTGCCCAGCGTGCAAGAAGAGGGACAGCCACAGGCGGTAGAACTGGTCGGGCACCTCAGGGTTGAGAAAGGGCAGGAGCCCACACACGTCATCCATGCAGTGCACCTGTGCAGAGTGGCCCATCAGCACCCACTGTGGCTGGGGGGAGAGGGGAGGGACACTCACCCTGGAGGCCTACCTGGGAGCACAGTGTGGCCTCCTCGTGGAAGTAGCCCCTCATGAAGTCACAGTACTCCCGGGAGGTAATCTCACACCTGAAAGGTCAGGCCAGGATTGGAAGGACTCGTAGAGGGGCCCACGGGCAGAGGCCCAGCTTGCCGCCCTACGTGCCCGCCGTTGTTGGCTCTGGCCAGTTCCGGACAGACCCCTTCTCAGGCCAGGCCCCCTGGAATCTCGGGTTGCTTTGAAACTTAGGGAGGGAGAAGGGCACAGCCCCCCGGGCAGTCCGCACCCAGGAGTGGCTGCACACGCCAGCACAGGCACACCTACCTGCCCTTCGTGCCGATGCAGCAGGGCCGGCCTGTGATGACACAGTCCATGTGCGGGTGGTTGGTGTGGTTTCCCGCGCTGTTTTTGGTGCAGATCTGGGTCACAAATGCGGGCGAGTTGGGACAAGGCCTCCCCCAGCCCTGGGCCTCACAACCATGCTTGGAGATTGGGGCAAAGATGGACCGGCTCCTAAGACGGGAAACCAGCCTCCCTGGACTTCAAGCAGGCTACCACACCCCGAGACTTAGAGAAGCCATCTGCCAGGTTGGAGTAATGTCACTTGATCTCCTGGGCTGCCACCTGGTTCTCTTGTTCTGGCTATGTGCTCAGAGAGGCAGGTGTTGGCAGGGAGACAGGCTGAGCAAAGGCCAGAGCGCAGCATCTGAACACACAGGGTGGTCCCGTGGGGGGGATCTCTGGCGTCGCTAACGGATCAAGCATGGATTCCTCCCTCACAAAACAGGGCAAACGACCCCTCCACTCTGGCTCACCGGCCACTTGGTGATGTCATCTGGCCACTCGTGGGGGTCCTCGGAGGAGGGCTCATCACACACCCTGCACGAGTCCAGGATGTGGTCAGACCCTGCCTCGTACCCTTGGCATCCATGCCCTCCTGTCCAGCTCAACCAGACGTGGGGCAGCTATACCCTCTCCCCCCACACCCCACGGAGCCCTCTCCCCCCACGCCCCACGGAGCCCTCTCCCCCCACGCCCCAAGGAGCCCTCTCCCCCCACGCCCCAAGGAGCCCTCTCCCCCCACGCCCCACGGAGCCGGAGCCATTGGCAAAGGAGGTAAGGGAGGAGCTGGCAGGACTGACCTGGGGTCCTGGTGGCAGACGGAGCCGAACTGCCTCTTGTGGCCGGCAAGGTCTGGGGCGCTGGGGTGGAAGGGCCACTTCACCCACACTGCCAGTGTGGACTACGGGAGGACACAGGGTCAGCCCCTGGCCAGAGCCCACCCCTCTGCCAGTGCAGTCTCCAGGAGGCGGGAATCACAAGCAAAGTCACTGAGGTCCTCACACTGACCCACAGCTCAGTTGCAATGAAATTACACTCCACGAACGTGCAGGCATGCTGGGAGGCTGTTAAAAGGCGCTCGACAGCATGATTCCTGTTAGCTCAACAACAGAAACAACCTATGTCCGAAACAGGACACGGTATAAACTACAGCACCTGCACATAACATGATGTAAGAAAAACTTGGATGAATCTTGTTTTGTTTTGTTTTGTTTTCTTAAATTGTTTAGTGGAAAGAATAAGGCAACACCACTTGTGTAAATTTAGGACACGTGTGCAAAAACAGGACCGACGTGCAGAAAGGGCACACCCAAGTCACAGACTTGCTACAACTGTCCTCCGTGACAGGACGAGCAGGAAATGGAGGAATCGAGGGATAAAAGGAATAAATGTGAGCGCAGGGCCCCTGCACGGAAGTAGGGTAGGGATGACTCAGTCCCGAAGTAACCGAGAACACGCGGTGGGGGGCGGGGCACACACCGAGCACTCCTCCTCCGAGGTCTGCACGCAGCCCGACCGGTCGTTGCGCACGCAGCAGGCCGAGTGCTTCTCGCGCTCCCGCGCCGCGCGGATGAAGCTGTGCACCTGCGGGTCCTGGCGCATGCAAGGCGAGAACTTGGCGCCCAGGTGAATGAGAGCCTCCTGCGGGCGGGCGGGACGTGCAGCTGCAGAACCTGCCCCCCCACCACAGCCCACGGCCGCCCCCCCTCCCCCGCTGCATCGGCACCCACAGGGCCCCGCCCTCACCGAGCTGGGCCCGATCCAGAAGTTCTCCTGCTGCACATACTTCACGTTCTCATAGACCCCGCGGTTCCGCAGTACCTGGCAGGTTGGGGAGAGAGATCAGACAGAACCCGCTCCAGCCCTCTCCTCCCAGAGCGAGGCAGGAGGAAGTCCAGAGCCCGGACTCCATGGGTCTGGGCCGCGCGGGGCGCCGGGGCTCACCGAGTCCACGGTCTCATGCTGCGAGAAGCCCACGGGCGCGATGCCGTAGATGCACACGGCTAGAATGGTGACGAGCGAGTGCACGAAGGTGAGCCAGTAGGTGAAGAACGGCCTGCAGGGCAGAGGGTGAGCAGAGGCAGCAGCCCCAGCCCAGAGGACCCGCCGCCAACCCGGAGCCTGCTGGAAGCTGCGTCCCACCCACGCCCCACCCCACGCCCACCTGTGGTCGTCCATGTCCTCGATCTGGCGCTTGACGTAGCTGTCGATGCGCTTGCGGTAAGTGCGGTTGGTCAGCCGGCCTACCATGCCCAGCCCGTACGGCCGCTTCTCCCTGGCAAAGAACTTGCGCACAGGCATCGCGATGCGCTGGCCCCGCCGCTGCCCCGCGGCGCTCACCACCTCCTGCCGCAGCCGCACCTTGGGCTGTGTGGCCGCCGCGCCGCCCTCCTTCTGCTTCCTCCAGCCTCGTTCCAGGGGCCTGGGGGAAGGGGCACAGTCACCTCCCGCCCCAGACTCCCAGCCTGCTTCAGTCCCTCCCAGGGGGGCTGGGATGACCTGTCCTCTCTGCCTGGCTCCCGTCTAGCACTGAAGGCACCGTGCAGTCGTTCAGCAACACCTTCCGCTTACCAGCAATCCCGAGCCCCTCCGGGGATGGCAGAGGTGGAACCTGACCTGTGTGAGGTTCCCTGGACAATCTACAAGCATGAATTACAACACCCTCCATCTCCCTGCGAGATTCTGTCCAGCCCGTGGACTCTGGGCCTATGTTCCTGTCCCACAGGTGGGCAGCCCTGGGTCCCGGAGACACAGTGAGCAGGCTGGGCTCACAGTCCACAAGATGACTCCTTCCCTCGGCCCTCCATGGCATCAGTGCCCTAGGGCCCAGGTGCTCCGACAGCCGTAGGTTCTGGCCTCACCCCTCCCCACCGGCCGGCGGCACTCACAGCATCAGATGGCTGCGCTCGAGCTCACTACGGTCCAGGGCCCCGCCCGTGAGGTCGGCCTGCTCTGTGGCTCTCTCCCAGTCCTTGAGTGCGGCCTCCGAAGGGGACTCGAACACCTCGTCTGGGTACGTGGACAGCTCCTCATGGAGGACTCCTTCCTGAGCAAATACACACGGTCAGGGTGGGACTTGTAGGCAGAGGGGTCTCGGGTGATGGCCCCGTGCTCTTACCCGGGCAAAGAAGGATGTGTCCAACTCATCGGGGAAGTCGGCCGTGTCCTCCTCCAGGAAGCTGGCGGGAGTGAAGCTTCGGCGCTGCGCCCGGCGCAAGGTGCCATCCCTAACGGAGCGGCCCTACCAGCGAGGAGGTGAGCGTGCGGCGTGGCGGCCGGCTTAGTTCCCACCCCGCCGCAGCCCCTGCGCCCACCTTCACCAGGGCTGCGGCCGCCCGGAAGCTCATCTTGGCCACCGATTCACGCTTGCGTCGCCGCGGGAGCCGGTTGAAGCCGGAGCGGGAGCTGGAGAAGGAGCAGAGGGAAGCGGCGCCAGGCGTGACGGGGGTGTGTGGGGTGCTCAGGCCGTCGGCCGTGTCGTCTGCCACTCGGAAGGCCCGGCCCCGGGCCAGGGGATCTATGATCTGGCAGAGGGAAGGAGGTGGTAAGAGTCAGGGACTGGGCCATCGCTGCCGGGGCTCCTTCTCTGCCCTGTAACCCAAGGTGGAGAGCACGGCTGCTGGTCCTCCCGCACCTCAGCGCGGGCCCCGAAGAGGTGGCCATCCTCGGCTGCGGCACCTGTACACTGCTGTTCACCCTACGATACTCTCACCTCGAGAGACTGGCCCAGGGCACAGTCCCGGGACCTCATCCCTCACCCCCGGCCCCCATTCCCAGAGTGTCTTGGGTGCCTTTATGGGACCATCTGACAACCCGCCCGCACCATGAGTTCCGAGGAACCTCCTCTGCTCAGGCTGGCTGCATCCCCAGTCCCAGCCCAGGGCGACGAGTGAGAAGCTGGCAGGAGGCAGAAGGTGGGCATACCTTCTGCATGCCCAGCTGGCACGGCCCCACATACAGGGGCGGGGGCGTCTCGGTGCTGGTCAGAGACACGTTGTCCTGGCTGGGCAGGTCGAGCTCCCGGATAACCTGCGGCTTCAGCTTTCCGTAGCGCTGGCTGCAGTGGCGGATGCTCTTGCGCTGCCATTTCTGGGTGCTGTCGCTGTCCTTGCTCACTCCGAACCAGTCAGCTGTGCCCCTGCCGTGGGAGGGTCTCAGCAGGGAAAAGCCAGGTCTCCCGCCTGTCCCAGCAGGGGCCTCAGAGGTCAGCATGCCCCAGCCCAAGCCTCCAATCGCTCTGGGGTCCAGGGTCCAGGTGGGCTGGGTCTGATGAAGGGGACAAGCGGGTGCCAGCCCTGGCCGCCACCCCCTAAACAATAAGCCAACTCCGAAGTCCTACTAGAACCACAGACGGCAGGCCTTGCCCAGATGACTATTTTACACAGATCCTCAACCCGTCACAGAGACGGGGATCCATGAGGAGATGCTGAGTCCACAGAAGGCACTCAGAGCTCAGCCCTTAGCCAGAGAGCTTGGCCCTAGGCAGCGGCCTGACCTCGGACACCACGGAACTCAGGCAGCGGGCGCTGCGAGCCCAGGAAAGCTGCCCACAGCACTTGGACATGCAAGGCGAAACACCGCCAGCGCCTGCTGTTAGGAACCCCAGGGAACCCCAACCGCACTGGCAACTCCCGAGAGGTGGCAAGCCATGCACACGCCAGCCAACGTCAACACACTCACGCCCTGCCCCAGGTACCTGAGCAGGGACCGAGAGAGAGACCGGCGCTGTGGGAGGGCCCTGCGGGCACCGGGGGGGCCCAAGAGGGGCAGAGTGTGGACACGCCCAAAGCGCACCTGTCGGCTGTTCAGGGGCCAGAGCATTGGGATGGGGGAGACAGAGAAGGAGAGAGCGAGTGCTGGAGGGGAGCAGAGAAGGCAGTGGGTGAGAGCAGTTGGTCCCCGGAGTGGGAGGAGGACAAGGTGACACCGGGAACAAGACTGAGGAGAAAGCTAAGACAGGAAGGACCTTTGCTCCAATTCCAGCCCTGGTATCCAGAGGGGACCCCGTATGACTGCCTCCGTCCCACTGGCCCCCCAACCCCCCACCAGCGCACCCACCAAGGCAGTACGGTACCTGCGGATGGTCTGTGTGATGGACGTCTGGCGTTGCAGCACCGGCCGCCGGACCTCGTGGTGGGGCGAGGGAAGGTGGGCAGTCTCGGCCGGCATGCTCACACTCCGCAGGAACGCCTGGCGCCTCAGGGGCTGAGCAGTGGGGTCACGGTGAGGAGGCTGGAGAGCGTAAACACACCCCACGGCCCCCTGCCGGCCAGGGCCTACCTGTAAGAAGCTGGGGTCCTCTGTCGCGGGGGGGGCCACGGCTGGGATGTCCAGCTTCAGCCAGGGTGGCTTCTTGCGCTGCAGGCTGCTCGTGCTGTCCCTGCGGGCCTCACTCATGGTTCCAGGGGGGGCGAGGCAGGCCTGCGGGGTGTGGAGTGTTAGTCGATAACCGTGCCGACAGAACTCTGAAGGTAGGCTGGGCCCAGGGACGTTCCTGGTCCCCGATGCCGAGGTCCTTCTCCGCGCTCGGCACTGATCTGCTGACTGCCTGCTTCGTTCATCCCTACAGACACCGCAGGCACGAACTAGGTCTCAGGCAACATACATTCGTTCATGTCCGAAGATAGAAATTCCTAACAGATATTTGAGCATCCACCACGAGTCACTCCTAGGTGCTCAGGGTCACATTGGTGGAGAAACAAGGAAACAAACACAGACAAAATCCCTGCCTTCCCGGAGCTTACAGTCCAGATAAACAATGAACTTATACATAGGTACAATGTGTTAAAACAAGAGAAGTATGATCGGGAAAATAGCACATGCCAGTTGCCAGGCATTGATGCCTCCCTGTGAGGTGACATCTAGCGAAGATGGGAAGGTTGTGATGAGGTGAACGAGGCCAGTGGTTGGGGGGGCAAGGTTGTTCCTTACACAGGCTGCGGGCCTCGCCCCAGTCTGAACGTAGGGCACATCTCATGTGTCTGTCCCATACCTCATCTGCTTGCCATCCGCTCCAAAGACAAAGGGCCCACCGCATCCACAATAGGGATGCGTGGTCCCTCCATCTCAAAGAGGAACGGCCACGTGGCTTGCAGGGGGCCTCGGGATGCTCTAGCATGCAGGGGACCTACTGAAAACCACCGGCATGCGGATGCTGCCATGACCACCAGGGGGCGCCATGCACCCAAAGAACCGATGCACCGCGGTGGCAAGCACCTCCCTGAGCATCTGAGACCCTGGCACAGCGCAGGGCCCAAGCAGAGCAGAGAGGACCCAGAGCAGAGGCCAGGGTTTGATTCGGTCTCCGCTGCCTGGTCAGATGACAGTGAGGCAAAGACCACGTGACCATGCCCTCTTGGGCACTCCAGTCCCTCTTTACGAAAACTCAATTTCAGGGCAGATCTGGTTGTCCTTCCCCAGAGGACCACAAGGTGTTTGGCAGCAGGGAATCCAAGGTTGGAAGGGTCCCCCAAGCACACTGGGGGGCACGGAGAGCAGGCACGTGGCCGAACAATACTCAGAGGGAGAGACTCCAAAATCCCTCCGGTACGTCAAAGAGCTTCAGACCCAGACTCTGAAATTTGGGTTTGGGAATCCACCCCCGAACGCCTCTAGAAAGAGCCTCCCTTGCGATCCCCTGAAGGAGGAAGGCGATATAGAGAAAGCCCCGCCTATACTCTGCAAATAGGAAGACAGGGGTCGCCTTGCCCAGGGTCCCGTATTCAGGGAGCATAACCACAGACAGCCCGGGACGCTACCCACAGCTCCCGCTGGACTCACACAGAACAGGGAAGGCAGGAACTGCTCACAGCAACTCCCAGCTTTATGCTGACCCGGAAAGTCGAAGGATGTTCACACCACTACACAGACCAGGAAGGGCATGGGGTGCTGAGCACTGCCCCTCCTGCCCCTCCACAAAACACGAAGCCCCAGGTACTGCTCACAGATCCTTCGGGCCCCGGACCAACCGCTGGGAATTGGCAGGCCTCTCCAGGAGCCTCCGCGTACACTGCCAGCACCACGGGCTGACATCGGCTGGTTTTCCACTTAGGAGCAGAAGGAACCTCCGCCACCTGATGGGCTTACACCACCGCACACATCCACGACCCTCCCAGCTCCCACTGCCCCCACGGCCTCTCCTCACACCCAGCGGCCCCCTATCTCAGGACTCAAACCACGCCCACCTTCGCACATGCATTCTGCCCAAACCCCCACATGTTCCAGGACCCACGGCCTCAGTCCAGCTGGCCCCACCGCTGCGGGGTGCTGGCGGCCCTGGAGTCCCCGGGCACGGCTCAGGAGTTCACCCGTGTTCATGCCGTCCTGTTACCACCGGGTCTGCAGCGCCAACACAGGCCTGCTCCGGAGCCACTGCTCAGTAAACACCGGTCACTTCTGAGCATGGACTGGCAGGGGCCCATCCTCGTGATCTGGAGGGATGAGGCGTTTCTGAAAAAGACCCTTCGATTGCGTTTGGGAGGAGGAACTGACCACAAGACCGAGTCCGGGCAGGGAGAGCACAGGCAGAGAAGTGGGAAAGGGGAGGTAAGGCACACGGGACATCTGGCAGTCCCCAGCCCCTGCTAGCCTGGGCGGCCACTCGGGCCCCAGGCACGCAACCGCCGTTAGGCTCAGAGGGAGGTATCGGATCCCTGCCTGGATGCCCAGACCTCCCAGCGTCCCTCACCTCCACACAAATCCCCCCTGTGTCTGGGGCAGAACCTGGAGGTCGCTCTGTAACCCACGAGGTTCCAGCAGCCCCACCCTGCCCCCAGTGCTCTGGGTTCCGGCCTGCCCCACCCCTCTATGCGCAGTTCCCCATCTGGGCCTCGAGTGGGCAGGATTCACAAGGGGGGGGTGCTCCACAGTGGGACCCAGGGGTGTGGAGGAGGGGCGGGCCCAGAGGACAAAGAGTCTGGGCTGGGGAGGGGCACGGTGCCCACCCAGAGGACACAGTGGTTCTGTGTCCAGGCCTCCCCCGGGCACACAGTGGGCTCTTGTTCCCAGAGAGCCCCTCAGGGGGGAATCCCGACAGCATCTCGGCTCCGCTGACCCTCGCAGCGCAGGAAGAAACCGCAGCCCGGGGAGGGCCTGACTGCTCGGGGTCACACGTCATCTGAGTCACTCTGGCAACGAACGAGGCTGCCCACCCAGGGCCCAGCCCCAACAGGAGACCCCCCAAATGGGCGTCTAGAAGTGGAGTAGAGAGTGCTGACAACAGCTTATCAAATGCTAAGTGCAGACCGAGAGCCGGCAAGGGGACAGGAAACAGCGGTGCGCGGTCAGGTGCTGCACCCAGGCGCTCCGGGCCGCGCAGGCCAACCGCAGGGCAGGGCGGTAAGGAGGGCCCGAGACGGGGCCGAGGCACGAGGGACCCGCAGGGTCACAGAACCACTAGGGCTGCTGCTTTTTTTTTTTTTTTTAAGTTTATTTATTTATTTGAGAAAGAGAGGGAGGGAGAGTCTTCTTTTATTTTTTAAGTTACCACTAGGGCTGCTTTAAGTGGAGGGAGAGGGGTAGGAGTAGCTGCAGCCTCACGGCAGAGGGCTGGGTGGGGAGCCGGGCCAGGTCCCATTGAAGTGGGTTCTGGGGATGAGCGGGGACCCTTCAGGCTGGCACAGGTACGCAGGCACAAGAGGGGCCAGGAAGCCAACGGAGGGAGGTCCAAGGGGAGAGCCTGGCCTGAGACACCAGACAGACCCTTCTCGCCCTTACCACCCACAACCTTCTGCAAGCGCCAGTTTTTCATCTGAAAATCAGGGTCCGTAGCAGTGCCTGGCATGCAGTAGGTGGTCGAGAAGCAGAAGCTAACCCCACCGCCCAGGCTGAAAAAGACCCTGCAGTTGGGTCTGGGAGGAGGGGCTGCCTGCCAGCTCTGGGGAGCTCCCGGAGCCCAGCTGGAGGAGGGGGGGGCAGGAGGGCCCTGAGAGCATGCATGACAGAAGCCATGGGGCGTGGGCATGGGGCCGCCTGGGGATAGGACCCTTCCGAGACGCCCAGTTTGGTGAGGTGTAACCAAGAGGCAGGAGGAGACTGGGGAGCAGTTTCGGCCTGCCGTGGCCGGACAGTGGCCGGAGCCATTGGGAGGCTGGACCCTCAGGTGTGAGCTGCAGCCACCAATCCACTCAGGCCCGCTCTGCCAGATGGCAGGACGACGCCAACAGGGGCGGCTGGAGGCCAAGTGGATAGCCCGGATGGCCCAGCCCCAGGACAAGATCCGCCAAGCCCTGGCCCCACCCTGCCCAGGGGACCGCCCACTGCCAAGGTCAAGCTGGAGCACCTGCCCAGACGTGTCCCCAGCTCACCTGAGCATGATCCCAGGAGGGGCCAGATCTTCCAGCCTCCCCAGTAGGGCCCTGATCTCTGACCCTCAGTCTTCCGTGTGACCCCTAATCTGAGGCTCATCCCCAGAAATCCCGTGGGAACAGGGATCACCAGCGGTCTGGCATCCGTCCCAGAATCCAGTCCTTCACACAGGCTACATACGGTGTGGCAAAGCAGAAGTCGCCTGGCCCCTCTCTGCCTCATTGTCTCAAGTGTAAATGGCATCATGCTAAGAGTGGCAATGGCCAGGTCCGTACCCCTCCTCAGCCCTCCCAGATCTCACCGCTTTCCTGTGGAGATAACAACATCAGAGAGTAACGGGCAGCCCGAGACCTCGCTAACAGCCTGCACAGTGGCCTCTGCCCATCCCCGGCAGGCTACATCCATCCCTACGTTCCCTTGTCGCCAGTCACCAGACAGATGTCACCCACACATGTATGTGGAGGGCCAATAACAGAACAACAGGAGGCTCCCTGCTACAGGAGGCCCCGAAGGCACAGGAATCCCCAGTAATAATTACACTCCAGGCCCTAACCAGGGAGGGTGGTGCGCGGGGAGCACCAGCCCGAGGGAGGAGTACTGCCCACAGGTTCGACGGGCACAGAAGGCAACCAGAGTCAAAGCCGCTGGCCCCACTGGCTCTGCCAAGGGCTCACAGGGTGGCTACACCCTGGGCTGGGGAGCCCCAGGGCTCAGAGAGGCTGAAGGTCCCTGCCACGCGGCCAGTCAGCAAGGCCGCAAGGGAACAGACGGAGCCGTAGCAGATTCTGGCTGAGACTTAGGTGAAAGCATCCCTCAAGCTGCAGAGGGGACAGCCCAACGTCCTGCCAACGTGCCTGGCTCTAGGGCCGATGAGTAGCCTGGCCACCCAATGAGAGCCCCCAGAAGCTCCCCCCTGACACACAGGTACTTCCTGGTGCCCTGATACCCTCGGGCTTAGTGACCCCCTCCCAGGACGAGCCGACGCTGGATAGTACTAGAGATGCCCCAGGAGGGGAACCAAGTCCCGAAGTCTGTTAAAAGAGCAGAAATAGCTTGTCGTCGGAAGCTGGCACACCTGCCCGAAACCCAGCTCTGACTCACCTTGCCGACCCATCACAACCCGTAGGAAGGGTCATCGCGCAGAGAGGTCAGTTACCACCTGAGGTCACTGAGCCTCCAAGGCGGTTCAAAGCCTTGGGCAATGTCTGTCCAGGAGCTGGGGTGCAAGAGACCTGTGTGCCTGCCCGGCTGGCCCTGGCCGAAGCCCCCCAGGGGTAGGGATGGACCATCTGGGTCCCTCGGGCTGTGCAGGGCTGTCGAGCCCATCCGCGCCCCCAACCTCACCCTATCCTGACGCAGAGCATCTCCGTCCAAACACAGCCGACCCGGAACACAGGCAGAAGCCAAGGAACACGATCCTCGGGCAGAAAGCGGATCTGTCACAGACACCGAGGTGGGGGAACTGGGGCTGGCAAGGGGAGCACCTCATCCGGAGAGAGAGGCAGCGGGGCGTAGTAGTAGCTGGGAGCTGAGAAGACCCTGAGGGAGGGACCTCGAAGGCAGGGGAGAACTCGGTCATCCCCTCTGAACAAAGAACATGAGTTCCCAAGGGCAGCGACTCAGCCACCAACACTGGACGAGGAACGCTGGTCACAGCAGCGCTCCGGCTCTGCCGCCCTCAGTCGGCGCATCTGCACAATGGGAGGCCGGCTGGCTGCTTGGAAGGGCTGGAAAGAGGCCTGGCGCCTGGCACCTTCCATTTGGGGCCAATCAACTCCTGTGCCCACCTACTAGCCTCTGTCCTGTTCTCAGGGAAAAGGACCCAGCCTGCCCAGATTGACCCCTGGTGGCAGGGGGTGCAGCCTTTGGGACGTCTTGGACCCCAGCCAGGTGCTGGGTTCCTCACCTTCCTCCTAATCTCTGGGGGCTCTCTGGCGGGATGGGACTGGCCCTGGGCAGGGGGCGGGGGGATGCCAGAGAACCCAGCATCTGGCTGGGCCAAACCTGAAAAGCTAGTTTCATCCTTGAATCTTCTCAGCCAGGAAGTGCCAAGCTAGTTGGGAAGGGGGTTCCCAGCACAAGGCTAGGGCCTCCAGACCCAGGACCCGCTGCTCACCCAGAGAGACACACAACCCAAGCTGCACAGAAGGAACCAGCTGGGCCATGGGCCAGCATGACTGTGGGACCCCCTGCCCATTCCCCACACAGCCCCACAGACCTGTCCCCAGCAGAACAGCCAGCCAGGCCTTCCCCCAGTGCCCTGAGCGCCTGGGGTCCAGCCATCTTCCCTGCCAATAGGCGGCCAGCCTCTAGGCACGCCCCCCTCCCCCACCCCACCCCTGCTCCTCTAGGTCACTGAGCACAAGATAGGGGGTGTCTTTGGGAGTAGATCCCAGGGCCCCGCAGTTCCAGTGTTTACGATCAGGGAGACAAAGGTTGTGAAGCGGGAAGTCGGGTCGGTCCCCCGCCCCCATCTCCCCAGCTACTGCTATTATCGGTGATATTATTCCCATCCGCAGCGACGACGACGACGACGACGGCAGGGACGGGGATGGTTCCGAGGAGTCCCACCCTCGGAGCTTGGAGTTTCGACTCGGAGCACCACCCACCGGTGGCGGCCGGGAAGGAAAACGTCAGGGGGGGGAGGGTACAGCTCGGAGGAGCCTGGGGACACCCCCAGACTCCGAGCCCTCCCCGGGACCCTCAGCTGTTGGGCGGGGGCTGGAGCCGAGCTGTCCGGCCCGGTCAGGCCGCTGGGACTTGCTAATCCGGCCATGGGCTATTTTTGCGACGCGCCGGGTCAGGAATCCCGGGCTGGGCCGCCTCCGCGGGTGAGTCGGGAAACTCCGGGAAGGAAAGTCCGGCCGACTCAGAACCCGGAACCCGGACCCGGACCGGGACCCGGACCAAGACCTGGAGTTCTCAGCCAGCCCGACTCCGGCCGCGCCCGGCGGCTCGGGCCACCGCTGGCCGAGGACGGACCCCGGGGGGCAGCGGACGCCATCCCCGGAACGCGCCCGGCCCGCGGAGCCCTGCGCCCCGCTCCCGGCGCGCCCACTCACCGCAGCCGCCGCCGGCGCCGGGGGTCCTCGGGGGGTCCTGAGGGCTCCGGGGAGGGGCTGCCGCCGCCGGCCGGGAGGGCGCCCGCGCCGAGTCCCCGCCCGCGCGCCTGTCCGGCCCGCCCGCCCGGGAATGCCATGGAGCGAGGGGCGTGCGCGCCGGGGGCGGGCCCGGCCGGAGGGGGCGGCCGCGCTGACTAAGGGCTCAGGAATGCGCGCGGCCCGCCCGGCCCGAGTTGCCTCCTCCGGGAAGGCCCCTGGGCTCCGCTCTCCCCCTGCGTCCGGCCGCCGGAACACCTGTGGCTGGGGGTCTTGGGCGCCTTGGCCGCGGAGAGAGGGCCTAGTGGCCCGCCGGGACACAGCCTCAGCGTCAAGGACAGTCCTGGGCTCTCAGACTCTGGAGCGAGGCCTGACCTGATTCCGCCTTGATTTGTGCTTGAGAAAGGGGGGAAGGGGCGGTGTGGGACAGTGTCCCTGGGTCTCCGGTAAACCGAACCACCGACCTCCGGAGGCCCACACTAAATCCCCCTACGCTCACCCAGCCCCACGTGAGCACTCGCACTTACACGCCCGTTCACGCTCATGTACACACGCTCGTGCATTCAAGCACGGACACACCCACGTGCTCTAACCACTCTCACAGCCGCGCATAGTCACACACACCTGTTTACAGCCTCGCTCACACACACGTGGGCACACACACAACTCTACTCCCCATACCAGCTTTCACGCACCGTCCACCTGCACACAACCGCAACCATACACTCCCATCTGTGTGTTTACACGCTGGCGCACACACTCACCACGAAGGATTGGAGCAGCTCCCCCGCCCCCCAGACCCCTGTGCTCTCTGGCAGGCACCCCGGGGCCAGGCTGGGCCCAAAGCCCCTGAAACATTCAGAGCAGACGCCACGCTGTCCGTGGGCGTCCACTCTGTGCTCGTCCCTTTCAGAGCTCGCCCGCTGCCCCCAACAGGCTCACCCCTGCATTGTCCGAGTTGGATACAAAATGACCCGTCTGCTTGAGGCCGAGGAGCTTATGGGATTTTCCCACCGTCCCTCTCTGTTGACACGGCAGGAGTACATGGGGCAGAACCACCCAGAGAAAGACCTGGAAATGGGGGAGGGGAGTTCCAATAGCAGGGCATAGACAGGGCTGACCAGGCGCTATGAGCGGTGGAGGGGCTCAGGCTTCCTTGGTGGGACATCTCTCTTATTGCCTCAGAGAAAACAGAATCGGGAGACCACAGGTCTCCTAAGGACCCTGTCACTAGATGCCAGAGCGCCCTGGGGCACATCTGGTCCGCTTGTGTCTACGAGTAGGTCCTCGGGCGCTCTGCTGCTCTGGGACCAGGGGGCACTGGCCTGCTCCGAACAGAGTTGCTGCCACCGTTGGCCAACCAGGCCGGGCCTGAGTGCGGACAGGACTTGTCCGCACGGAAGACAGTTGATAGCTTGAGGTGGCAGCCAACCTACAGGCTGGCCCGGGAAGCTGGGCAAGGGACAGAACCCTTTGATCGTCGCCTCATCTGTGCCAGAGAACGAAGCGGCGGCTGCACACGCTGGGGCCTCTGAGCACAGGCCTACCCACACGGTTCTCAGGTGCAGGGAGACAGTGAGCACTCTGGAGGGGCTACGGGGGGACTCCTCCACGGGGTAGGGGTGGGGGGTACTACAAGTGCACTGGGGACACAGCCGGAGGGAGGCTGCCGGCGCAGATGCTCGCGGCTCCTGCAGCCTGCGCGTGCCACTCCTCTCAGGCCAGGCTCTGAGCCAAACAGGACGGTCTCTCCATACCAGCCATTCTCGACCCCTGCCAGGGATAAGCAGACCCCGCCCGCCTGGATGCCCAGACTGGGCTGGCGGGGCCAGCAGTGGTGTCATCTCTGGAGTCCAGGGCCCGGGCTGACATCCAGAGCATGCCGCGGCTGGGCATCCGGTGTTGGAAGGTCCCCCTCCCGCAGTGGATGCTGCAGGGTGCCACCCAGACCCGCTCCATGACCCAGACACTCCTTCTGAGCCGCCGGGAATACTGGCCGTGGCTGGCCCACAGCTGAAATCCCCCTCCAAGAAGTCACCTTCAGTGGACAAGAGCTGCCTTGCCAAAAATCATGCTCCTTCCCCAGAGAGGGTGGTCTATGTTCAGTGATAGGTAAATGGCCTCCCCCTGTGTTCATTCAAGTTATCTCCGAAGGGCCCTCTCTGCTACTGGGCTTCAGTGGGATCCCCAGCAGTCTCGGTTGCAAACCCTCGCCCCTCACAGGCGTCGATCCCAAGGCATGCCTCAGGATACCCTGGCAGGCAAATCCAGGACCGCCCATGTTCTCACACCAGCTCAGCATCCTGAACAAGGACCTTGGAATCAAAGGATGGTGTGAGCAGAGGCGTGGACACGAGTGCTCAGGCCTGGACCGAGTCCACATGGACACAAGGACTCCCATCCATCCGCTCTGCCTCACGTGTGCCCCACCGCCCTACGCTCTGGCGAAGGAGCCCTACACGGAAAGCCAGCTCCCAGTCCGTCTCTCTCCTCCTCCTCCCAGCCCTAGAGAGATGGAAGTCAGCTACGACCGTGGACAGGTGACTAGGGGCAGATGGATACCTGCGCCCCCCCCCCATGGCTGTGGACCTCACTCTAGAACCTGAGAGGGTGAGATCCCGGCCAGGAGGAGGAGTGCCCAGCAGCTACCCTGGAACCCTCACCTCGGCAGGCCAGTTCCTGGGCGTTGGGAAGTCAGTCTGGACGGGCCCAGCACCAGCCCCTGGCTATTTGGGGAGGAAAGGGAAGAGGGCCAGGCCAGCTGGGGGCCTGAAGTCACTAGCTATTTCCGAGGCAGCTGCCCGTCCCTGGGTCTCAGTGCGTGGTGGCGAGGGGTCGCACGAGTGCCCGGGCCGAGGGCTCAGCAGCGCTGGCATCACAGCCCCGGAAAGGGAGGATGCAGCCCCCCACATCTCCTTCGGGGGCCTTCTCTCCCCAAGGAGGCTGTGACCGCCCCCCACCCCGGGCTGCCGCCCAGAGCCCATCCGATTCGGAGCGCCTCGGAGGCCAGTTGGGGTGCCAGAACCACTAAGAAGCTGCCAGAGGGCCGGCCCTCGGCTATCTGATGTGGAGTCCACTGGGCCCCGACCCGACTCTCCCTTCGACGGTGTCGGCATCCAGAGAAAATGGCACCGAGCCAGCGTGCTGGCTGCTCGGCAGCAGTGCTGCTGCCGGACTGTGGCCTCTGTGCTGTCCCTCCAAGGCCCTAGTCACGGCCCCGCCGCAGGCCGCGGGCTGGCCCAGGAGAGCCCAGGACAGCCAGCCCCGGCGCTGACTCCTTTTGAAGCTTGGAGGGTGTCCTCAACTCCATCTTTCACTGACATCCTCTGCCACCTCTACCCGCCCAGCAGCAAGGCACACTGGGGACAGAGAAGGCCCTAGGTCCCCCTGCCAGGAGGACCCCCAGCCGGCCTGCCCAGCAGGCCACAGTGGGAATGCTCAGCCCACCACTTCCAGCCTGCGGTGGGGCCTCAGACCACTAACCAGGAAATGGGGGCGGGCCGGTGGAGGGCCCACCCGGAGAGGTTTCGCAAGCCCCTGTGTTCAGGGCGAAACATCTGGAGAAGCACATTGCTGGCACCGGCCCTGCCTCCTCCCCCCGGGGGCCAGGGCTGTGCTCTGAACCTCTCTCCTCTTTCTCATGGCAAGGGTAAAACGCCCCCTCAGGAGCGAGTAGTCTACCCCCGAATTCTATAAGGACCTGAGCCATCTACCCACCCTGTCCCAGCCCTCACCAGGAGGAGGGGGCCCAACTGAGGCCTCATTTCCCCTCCTGGAGCGAGGGAGACTGGAAAGGGAGGAGAGAAGGGGGACTGGGCACAAAGGAAGGCAGGAAGGGGTCACTGTTTGGGCAGAACGGATGCAGGGGCCACGGAGGAAAGAAAGGGGTGGGAGTCACGTCCAAGCCCGCCTTATGAGCATGGACTGATGACACACTGCCCGCCCCCGGAAGCGGCACATAGTGCCACAAACGGCTGGGTGGCTTCCAGCAGGCGGCTGGAAGGCTGCAGCCCTTCCCTTCCCAGGAAGTCCCGACGGGAGCCCTGAGGGGAGGGGGCCGGCAGTACCGCTGGCCCGGGGCCCGGGCTGAAGTTCAGCTCCTGGCCTGTTCAGGGGAGGGAGAAGCACAGCCGGAGACCAGGGTCCTCCCAGCTGGACTTCCCCGCGCTCATCGGAGGCCCGGTCACAACCACACGGCTCATCCGGGCACTTCCTACCTGACATTTGCTACCTGGCATCATCCTATGTCCAGCTGCTCTGAGGCCCCACGGCTACCACCCCCTTCCAGGGCCAGGGTCACAGAAATCAAAGCGTAGGCTGTGCTCCTCAAGGGTTTTTCCAGGGCAGGGGTGGGGTACAGGAAGATGGGATTGTGCGGGCCACAGCAGCGGGCGCCTGCAGGGGAGGGGACCCTAGAGCTACAGAGTAGGGGGGAGGGGGGGACTCTGCTGGGGTTGAAGCCTGTACCCTCCTGGCCCACTGAGCCACAGGAGCCGGCAGTGCGCCCCCCCCACGGTGGTTGTCCCCAGCCAACAGCGCTTGAACACTTCCCACTCATGGCCCTTCCTTCCTCTGAACTAGGCACTGCCCTCCCCGGACTCCCTTCCCCTCCCCTTCTGGACTCCAATCTGACTTGAAAGGTTACAGGCAGGGTGGGCAACATCAGAGGTGGGGGCGGGACGTTCCCCCCACGGCCGCCCTTCCCTGCTGCACGCGCAAGCCAGGTGTTCACGGGTCCCCCAAGTCCTAGTCCCAGCCTCAGCCTCGAGAGGAGACTGGCCACGATCCAGCAAGCCCACCCCAGGACGTGGGCAGGCTCCTCCGGACATCTTTGGGCAGCACAGGGGTGGGGGCTACACTGCAGGGACCGTATTTTCAGACCTGTCCGTGATGATGACCCCACCAGGGGCTTCCGGATACGGATACGCCTGGCATCCGCTTCCTGGACAGTCTTCCTGCCCACTCCCCAAGTCCTCTCCCCACAAATGCCCCCGGAGGTCGGGAGCAAGTAATACCCTTCCGCGGTCCAGGAAGGCGCATTCCGAGGACCGGGACCCCGCCACCACCTCCCTAACGCGCCCTCCACATCACCCCGCCCCCCAACCGGGGCCCCTCGAGCGCCAGGCAAGACACATGGCGGAGCAGTCGCACATGCACGGACCGCGGCGCAAATGGGGGCGGGAGGCCGGTCACTGAAGGAGACACCAGGCTGCGGGGGTGGTGGTCCCAACCCCACACGCCTTCTCCCCGGCCTCACGCCACAAGCGTCCCCGCCGCCCCGGGCCTTTGTCCAGGATGGGAAGAGGCCCCGTGGCTCCTCCTCCACGGGCGGATCCGCGCCGCGCTCGCCGCCACCCCGCCGGGCTTCCGTCCGCCTCTGCGCAGGCGCCGGCGGCACTTCCGGGGTCGCCGCGGCGGGGAGGGTGGGCTGCACGCGCCGGGGGTCCCTACGCCCGGAGCCTCGGGCCCGAGCCGCGGCATGCCCGCGCGCGGGGCGGCCCAGGTGAGTGTGCGCCCAGGTGAGCGCGCTTCTCGCTCCGCGCGCGGCTGCCCCGCGCCGCGGCCGGGGAACGGGCTCCGGGGCGGTCGTCTCCCCCGGAGTCGTACGGCCAGTGGGCCGAGAACCCGGGGGAAACCAGTAACGTGCGCGCCGGTCCCCGACGGGGCCCGCGGTTCCCAGACGAGCGCCCACGGGCGTGTCGGCCCCGGATCGGCCGCTCCATTTGCAGTTAGAAAAGTCGAGGCCCGGCCGAGGGCGCCAGTGAAGTCCGGGAGGAGACTCCGACACCGGTTTCTTGGTTACATGCACTCAGACCCGGCTCAGACATCCCGTCCCCAGGGGCCAGCCTGCTACAGAAATGACCCCGGGGGCCACTTTCTCACGCTCTTCACTTCAGTATCTGGTCACAGTCGGATAAATGGTCTCTCTCTACTTACTAACCTCTTAGTTGCCCAGGATTTGATGGAGGGCTGGTGGGTCCGTTGGACGCCCACATCCAGGCCAGGCTGTTTCCTGCCCTCCACTGGGCGGACCTACTCTGACAAGAGACCCTTGTCCCCGGGTTTTGCCTGGAGACATCCCAGGTGGAGTTGTGTGTTGTTTTTTTTTTTTTAAGTGGATTTATTTATTTTGAGAGAGAGCAAGCATGGGAGAGGAGAGAGAGGATCCCAAGCAGGCTCCAGGGTGTCAGCCCAGAGCCTGCTGGGGGGTCGTGGGGCTCAATCTCATGGAACTGTGAGATCATGACCTGAGCCACCCAGGCGACGCAAAGGCGTTTCTTCCCAACATTCACTGAGTACTTGCTGTATGCCAGCCACGTGCATACCTGACTTCTCTCGTTTTAGCCTCATAACTTTATGTGACAGATATTAGTTACTTTTCGACAGATGAGGAAACCAAGGCACAAACACTTCAGGTCATTTTCTGGGGCCTCTTCTTCAGGGAACCGTCATTTCTAACCAGTGCCAGGGATGCATGTGCGGTTCCCAGGTCCGGAGTTTGAGGCAGTGTTCACTCTTGGATGCAACAGCAGGGGCGCCCCGCTACTTAGCCCTGGGGCCAAACCTTCACCACGAAGCCTGTGAGGCAGGTTCCGATTCTAGGTCTGTGATGGGGAAACTGAGGCCTCTCTCTGAGCCTCAGTCCCTGTGCAGCTTTATGAGTCCCTCCCCACCGAGGGTGACACAGGGCCGACCCAGAATGACCCAAGTACCATGAGGCAGGCAGGGGGCCAAACTCCCAAGTGGCAGCATCCCAGCGCCTGAGCCCATGGCGGGTATTGGCAGATGGGCTGGGCTGCAGAGACGGTCACGTCAGTGTCCACTCTAAGTAGACTGGCGGTCTCCTTTCAACATAGAGTGTCAGCACTTATGTTAAAAATAATGGGTCTGTCACATGCCAAGGAGATGCGGGCACTGCTGAAGAGCAGCCCTCGAGCAGGGTGTTTCCAGGCCCCAGTGCTCACCTCCCTTCCTCTCACCGCACTTGTGGAGCAGCTGCTCAGAACGGCTGAGCGTGCGTGGTCAGGTTTCTCGGGCTGTGTGGCAGCAGGTGGGAGGCTGGGTCTCATCCCTTGAGAGACCTCGCCTTTGTGCCGCTTGCTCCTTATTATGACATCCTGGGTCATGAGAGAGGACAGTTAGGGGCTCGCCAGCGGTGAGCACGTGGGGTGGCGCAAAGAAGACAGTCAGCAGGTGCTCACCCGCCTGTGCGTGTCAGGCCTTCTGAGCCATTCTGAAGAGGGGATGGTTCAGCGGGAGCCCTGCGAACGTGTCAGCAGGGTGGGAGGGGAGTGTGGGTGACATAGCAACACACAGTCCGCTCCTTCGCCAGGCGCCATCAAGGTCTTGGCTGTGCTTTTAAATCCTGGTTAGGGTCAGTGCACAGGGCTGGGTTCGAGAAACAACATCCGAAGTTTGTTTGGGGGTGCACGTGATGAGTGGGAATAAGGGTACCAGCCCTCCTGTCCTAGCCTCGGGTGCCCACTCTCCCCTCCCCAGGCCCTGCAGCCCTTTGCCACCAGGCTGTGCATCTTCTGCACGCGGAGGGGGTGTGGATTAGAACGGCTACCCCGACACTGCCGCCGACAGCCCGTCCTCATTTCCCCAGGCTTCCCGGGGCCCTGTGTGGGTACGCCAGGTACGGCGTTCTGTTTGCACCTTGTAACAACCCACGAGGAGCTTGCCCCCCTCCACTTTGCAGATGAGGCAGGCAGTCAACCATGGTCCTTGAACTCTCCGAGTCTGACTTCACCACGAAACCTATTCGGAATATCCGTCTGTTCCCATTACAGCTTTCCCGAAGACTGGGGCAAAAAAAGCAGCGACTGTTGGAGACAGGACGGCATCAGAGCCCAACAGACAGAGCCCAGACCCTTCCTGCCACGGAGCCCTGCTTGGGGCCCCCTGCAACCCTGGGCCCCCAGCGCAGCATCTATTTTTCCGGCCCAAAAAGCCATTCTGCACACCTGGGATCTGAGTTTTTCGACCAGCCTGCAGTCCCTCTGGCACGGGCATTTCTGGGACAGGTAGCGTAATGTGGCCAAGGGAGAGCCGGGAAGTCTTCAGGCCGAGGACTCAGCTGCCTGGCACGCTCGGCACGCCACAGGCCCGCCCTGGTTCCGCTGCGGCCTGGGCTCCTCTCCTAGGTGCTCTGTTGACCTGAGAGCACCCGCCCCTCCAGTGGTTGCCCCCGGCAACTGCTCCCTGCCCTGTCCTCAGCTGTCCCCTCTGGGCCCCAGCCCTGGCCCAGGGTGCTGTCTGGGCCAACCACAGCCAGCTCAGTCTCCCTGGCGTACTGCCTCCACTGACCCACTCCTCGTGGAGCCGACTACACCCAGGGCTGTGGTCCAGGCCAGGGGCGCTGCGGGCCACCTGTCTTGCTGCTCAGAAATGCCCGTCAGAGTTAGGTGGGTGGGAGCTAAGTAGGATGGTCCTTTGTGGTTTAGTCCAGGTGGAGGGGGCTGCAAGGCTCTGAGCGTCCAGGCAGCCGTGTGGGGAGAGCATGGGACCCCTGTGCCCTCCACGCTGCCCTGCACTAGGCTACGCGTTTAAGGTCAAGGGGGACTTGGGGAGGAGGGGCAAGGAGATGGGAAGGAGGAGGCCTGACCGAGAAGACTCGAAGTGTGCAAATTCACTGGTGCTGGCTCTGGCCAGAGCCTGAGCTAGCTGCTCCCTGTGGACAGGACACTTCAGGAGCAGGGCCCACGGTCCAGGAGACAGTAGGGGGGCCTGGCTGGACCCAGGTGCCCGGGTGCATCTTGAACCAGAGAGATGAGGCCCAGGCCGTGAGCTGTCACAGTTGAGTCCCTGTCCCTTGCTGCTCTGAGCAGACCAACTGCCCCACAGGTCTTGGTTCGGCGACTGGATGATGGCACAGAGCTCCGCGGCCGCATCGTGGAGACGGAGGCCTACTTGGGGCCAGAGGATGAAGCTGCCCATTCGAGGGGTGGCCGGCAGACCCCCCGCAACCGTGGCATGTTCATGAAGCCGGGAACACTGTACGTGTACATCATCTATGGCATGTACTACTGCATGAACGTCTCCAGCCGAGGTGAGCAGCGTCCTCGGGCAGAGTCCCAGCCGGCAGCTGGGAGACCTGTGGGAAGACCAGGCTGGAGCAGGTACCTGAGCAGGAAGGTGT
This sequence comes from Paguma larvata, assembly GCA_030068075.1. Lineage (NCBI taxonomy): Eukaryota > Metazoa > Chordata > Mammalia > Carnivora > Viverridae > Paguma > Paguma larvata. The sequence continues at coordinate 110,673,641 of CM057825.1, forward strand.
CACTGCTAAGCTAGGTTGCAGGTTTAGGAATTCTGGCTACACCGACAGGGTCGTTATAGGTGCCAGGGGTCCCCACAGGATAGAGGTCATGGGTTGACCCAGACACAGAGCAGACAGGTTCCACGAGACCACCCATGGTCACGGAGCTCAAACAAAGGTGGTGTCACCTGTGGTGCAGAGTAGCCCTGTGGGGGGCTGGTTGTGGGGAAATAAGAGTGAGATCAATTTGGGTTGAGGGGCTCAGGCCAGAGCCTTGCCAGGCAGTCAGTTACAGGGTTTGAACCTGTTGTTCTCAACTAGGGAGGGTTCTGCCACCTGGCGGGACCCTTAGACAATGTCCGGAGACATCTGGTCCTCCCAGCCGGTGCGTACTACTGGTGCTGGACGGCTCACAGGCACAGGTCGGCCCCCATCACACAGCATCATCTGGGCCCAAACATCAGTAGTGCCGAGTGGAGAGATGCTGGCCTAGAGCTCCCCGCAGAACCCACTCGCTCTGTGGGACCTGCTCTGGGGCGCTTCTGTTCACGAGCAGGTGGCTGCTCTCTGGAAGGCCCGTGCTCAGAAGAACCCACAGCGCTGTCCTGCCAGAGGCACTGGTGACCAGGAGCAGGCTCTGCCGGCCCACTCTGACTGGCCGGCCTCGACATCGCGGTGTTTGCTGAGCCTCCTCCCTGCCCGTCCCGAGAAGAGCAAATGCTTGAGGAGACCGCTCAGAGGCTCGGGGTCTGGTGTGCTGTGTGTTACACACATTTGTGGGACGATCCCAGCAGCCTGGTGGTTGTGATTGCGCAGAATGGACAGCTGGGCCTGTCCAGTGTCAGAGTCACAGGGCCCCCAGGATTGGTCCCATGCCCGGCACAAAGCAGGTGTTGAGTGAAGCTGAGTGTCCAGAGATCATAGGACGGTGGGGACGACCCCAGAGGGTCACTCTGGAGAGCGGATTTTGGGTGTCTGGCTTTTCTTTGGGAATAGAACCAACCCCCTCTTGTGAAGAAGGACTGAACTCGAACAAGGAGAGAGAACGAGTCTAGTGATGCCTGGGGTTAGGGTCAGCAAGGAAGGGGAGAAGCCTGGCATTTCTAGGGCGCGGGGAGGGTGGGTACAGTGGACAGGGCAGACGCAGGGGGTAGCACGTTACTCTCTGGACACATGACCAAGATGCCCGGGAAACATCCAGGTCAGGGGGGCAGGAAACCACATGAGTGCAGACAGTTGGGGCCAAAGGTCATCCAGGTAGAGGGAGGGAGACAGGAGGCCAAGAACATGGTCATTGCCTGCCCGTCCTCAGTGTGGAAGTGGCAAAGAAATGACAGGAAGACGGGTGGTGTAGGCAGAGGACCAGCAGGTAAGGACAGGGAGACTCGGTGGGAAGACATCAGGGCAGCATGCTTTCGACTCTGATGCATTCCAGGAAAGGGGCGTGGGGACAGAGGGATAGGCTGCTCCTTTGCCCCATGTGCAGGGATTCAGGGAGACACGGGGGACGTGTGTGGCACCCACAGGGCCCCCTGATGATGGTGAGCTCCGAGGGGCTCAGAAACGTGGGTTCGCCTGCCCCTGAGTACATACTGAGATCCTTTGAAACCTGGCTGGTTAAGGGACGTCTGGTCACAAAACCCCCAACACTTGTGGCTGCTGGAACCAGGCAGGGCTCCCAGGTGCTGATGAAGAGGGCCTTGTGGCCAAGATCCAAGAATGAAAACTGGCCTGGCCACCTGAGCCTCTCAGACCCCATGGGGGTGGAGGCGGGGGTGGGCCAAGTCAGGAAAGTGGCCTTGCTGGAGGGTCAGGGCTCCTCAGGCCAGGGGCCAGGTCATCACTGTCCCCAGCCATGCAGGACTGAGTGAATTTGGGGAGACGCATCTTCTCGAGTGGGCCCCTGGGCCCAGGGTATCCATTTGCGGTCTCTGGTCTCTAAAGTAGCTTGGACTGAGCACCTGGCTGGCTCAGTGGAGCATCTGACTCTTGACTTCTGGGTTGTGAGTTCGAGTCCCATGTTGGATACAGAGATAGCATGGACTGATACACAAAGAGCCAGGGCTGGGGGAGGGGAGGGGCTATGCTGGCATCTCCGCCTGCGTGGTCTCTTCACTGTGTCACTGGGCGGGGCTCCGCCAGCATCATGAGCGCACTCGTGGCTGCTCCGAGCCAACCTTCCAGCTTGCCCAACAGATTCCAAGTAGGTGAGGTGAGGGGGGGTGGGCGCCCTGGGGCCGAGTCAGAATCGGAACCGGTCTGAGGCTTCCTGCTTGGATGGCCACGCTCACAAACGACTGGCTCCCTGGGGTGTCCTCTGCCGGCCTCACGGTTGCTGCCAATCACCAAATCGGAGGAAGCCAGACAGGAGGCTGACTCCAAGCACCCACATGCTTTTTCTGAAATTCTAACTAGTGCTCAGGCGTTCAGGCTGCGTGGGGGAAGCCCCACCTGGTGACACAGGCGCCTCTGCAGGTCAAGGGTGCAGAAGGTGGAGGGGGCGGAATCTGGACGGTGAGCGCGGGGCTGCTCAGGAAGGCAGCGGCATCGCTCCCGTAGCCCTGCACGTACCCTGGGGTACGGAGGGCAACAGCCTGGGGAGACTTGGCTTTCTAGGCTCTCCGTCTGTCCCACAGGGGACGGGGCGTGTGTCCTGCTGCGAGCGCTGGAGCCCCTGGGGGGCCTGGAGACCATGCGGCAGCTGCGCAGCACCCTCCGCAAGGGCGCCGCGGGCCGAGCCCTCAAAGACCGTGAGCTGTGCAGCGGCCCCTCCAAGCTGTGCCAGGCCCTGGCCATCGACAAGAGCTTCGACCAGCGGGACCTGGCCAAGGACGAGGCCGTGTGGCTGGAGCGCAGCCCCCCGGGGTCCAGCGAGCCAGCTGTGGTGGCGGCAACCCGAGTGGGCATCGGCCACGCAGGGGAGTGGGCCCAGAAGCCCCTGCGCTTCTACGTCCAGGGCAGCCCCTGGGTCAGCGTGGTAGACCGGGCAGCCGAACAGAACGCACAGGCCTGAGCAAGGGCCTGCTTGGACAAGGCTTTTTAATTGTTTAAAAACCAAATAAATGCTTTGTGTCTAGAAAACAGTCCTGCTTGTATCTCCGCCAGAGCTCCCCTCAGTGGCCAGCACGCGCTTGGTCACTCTTCCTCCAGGAAGGGACACTGAGGGCCGTGTGTGTGCGGAAGACTGGATGTGTCATCCTCAGGCCTGCGTGAGGGAGGGCAGCGTGTTCCAGTGCAGACTCACCCCCCAGCACGGGGAGCCGCCCAGTCCCTTGTGCATCAGGTGTCGAAGAGGGAGTGACAGCTTGGTCCTGAGCCTCCTTAACGAGGGCTGTGAGGAGGGCGGGGCACTCAGGGGCTCCTGGCCCCTGGAAGGGGGGGGGGTGCGGGACGTGCTTCTGTGTATCCCCCAGGGTGGCCGTGGGAAGGCACCAGTGGAGGGGGTCAGGGAGTGCGCACGGGGTTGGGAGGAGGGTCTGAGAGACACGCGTGGGCCAAATCTGTGTGTGGAAAGAGTGCCGGCCTCCCTCTGAGGCACGAGTCCCAGACACTCACTCCAGCTGGGAGCCTCGCCGCCTCAGCCCAGACACGGAGGCTGCCTCCAGGAGCGGACGAGAGCGGGAACCTGGGGCACAGCGGGCCCAAGGCTGCCGCCGGACCGGCAGTCGGGCCTCAGGGACAAGAGGGCTGGGGAGGGCCCAGCACCCCCACCGCCGGCAGCAGCCTCTCTGCCTCCTGGACTCCCGCCTGGCCTCAGGGGAGCAGCGCCTGGAACACGGCGATGACGGGGTCCTCGTGGGTGGCGACCACCAGCACGCTGCGGAACTTGTCGAAGAGCGTGAGCAGCTGGGAGCGCCGCGTGTTCTCGTTGTACATGATCTCCTCCAGGTGGTGGCGGCCCCGGAAGTAGTGCAGGAGCCTGCGGCGTGGGGAAGGACGGCGTGAGCCCGGGCGCCTGTGTCCGAGGGGCGCCGGTGGGGCCCTCGGAGCCTCAGGGAGGCAGCCGTCCACGCCTGCGCCCCCAGCAGAGGCAGGTACGGTCCCCTGAAGTGGGTCTGTGAGGACACCTGGCTCCTCTAGCCCCGGGGCCACCTGCGCCTGAGGGTCCATCCGCCCTCGGCATCCTGACGGGGGTGGGCCTGTGCAGGGGGCAGGTCTGCGGAGGCGTCTCTTTTTCACGCCGCTGGGGTGGAGAGTCCCATGTGGCTACGGGCCCCACGGGATCGCCGCTCTAGGGGACGACGGCGGCGGGGCTGGCGCAGGCCTGGAGCTGCTGGGCGTGTGCTTCCTAACTGAGGGCTCACTCACCTCACCCAGAAAACCACACACCTGCAGAGTCCCCCCAGGTCAAAGCTGGGTTTGACAAGCCTGGCTTGCCAAGTGTGTCAGCTGGGGCTGACCAAGTCTGTCACCAATGACTTGGGGGGGCCTGGATACCACCCCCCTGCCTGGGCCAAGAGCTTTCCCACGTGGGCAAAATCCCTGCCAGCCCCCACGAGGATGAGGACGTGCTGCTGCTTCTGAACAAGTGACAAGAAACAGCCGGGAAGCCCCGGAAGGACCCCCGAATCAGAGGCACCAGGGGGTGTCCCCGCGACAGCGCTCCTGACAGGCGGGGACACCTGGCGGTGAGACACCACCTCGACCAGCAACTGCCATTTGTCATCAACGGATGTCAGCTGGGGTTGTGCTGGGCAAGTCCATCCCCTTTCCGCTCTGGCCCTGGAGCCGAGCACGCCCCCCCCACCGGTCGGCGGGGCCCCCACCTGGCAAACATGCGCAGGTCCTCGGGGTTCTGGGCTGCAGGCACGCTGAGGATGGCCGCCCGCTCGTGCTCCGACAGGCTGGCCAGCAGGTTCTCCGTCATCCTCTTGTTCAGCGGGGAGTCCCCACTGGGGAGAAGCTCTGCACTGGAGTTGTCCATGCTGGGGCTCGTGAGGGTCATGTCGTCACTGCTGGCTGTAGGTGGCCACAGGTCAGGGAGCCGCCGACCCCCCAAACGCCCATTGCGCCGAGCCAACTGCGCACACCGGGGATCCACCGCCACGCCCTCTGGTGAGGCCCAGCCCCCCACAGCACACGGTGGGCCTGCCCACCCACCACCTCCCACCCGACACTGACAGGGTCCTTGCCCTGAACCTGAAGACTGGGGTCAGGCCTCAGTCGAGGGAGCCTTCCAGCCCTTCGTCTCCCCCGAGCCTGGGAACCTGGAGCGTGCTGTGGCCACAACAGCTCTTTAAAGAAGGGACTGTGACACTGACTTTCTCCTCAGAGGCCCTGGGCACAGCGGTCTCAACGGTGACCTTCCAGTGATGGTGTCACATCTGCTCAGATCCCAGACTGCCCCTGACTCAAGCACACTCCTGCTCGGGAGCCCAGGGAGAGGGGTCTCCTGTCTTCCTGCAAGGGAGAGCTGCTTGGCAGGGGACAGTGGCTCCCTGTGCGAGGACCCAGCTGCCCGCACGTGGGGGTGGGTGTGTGCCCACACGTATGGCCACGTGAAGGTGCCTCAGACACCCCCAGCAGTGCCTATGTCGGGATCCTGGCTGCCACTCCCAAGTGCCTTCCCAAATGCCACCCCCACCCACCAGACAGACGCCCTGGGCAGGGGGCTCCTACTTGGGGAACCAAAGCTGAGGGCGTTGGGTGTGCTGAGGCTGCGACCGCTGACCCTGGTGGTGAAGGGGACATCGTCCTCTCGAGGGTGGGGCTCGTCCTCACTGGGCGAGGCCATCAGGCACACGTAGGTGTGCAGCTGGACAAGGAGCCTGTGCTGCAGCATCCACACCACCATCTGGATGAGCTGCGTCTGCGAAAGAGACAGTGGGAGGCCCGCGGTGGCAGGCGGGGGCCGGGGAAGGCCGGTTCCCCACCACTGTCCCGTTCCCCTCTGGAGAGGATCGGGGAGCCATGACCTGAGACGTGACCCCCACGAGTCATCCCAGACGTAAGGGGGACATGAGCTGCAGGGGCCCAACCCAGAATACAGGCTTCACCTCTCCGAAAAGGAGCTCCCAGCTGCTGGGAAGGCGGCTCCAGGGAAGGCGGCAGGGCCACTTGAGCCCTGGGCTACACCTGCTCTGGCTCCCACCACGTCCCTGGGCTGCCCCAGTGCCCGGCCTTTCGTGCCCAGAGCTGAGGAACAGGACTGGTCACGTGGAGGCCCTTGCTCTGCCTGGTCTCCCCAAGGTCACTCAAGCGCCCCACCACACAGAGCCGGGCCCGTGAGGACCTCCCCACTGTGGGCCTGGACACTGTTCCCAAGGAGGCTACTGCTCTGGGAGCAGGAAGTCCTCTCCTTGGGTCAACCGGGAAGCCTGCCCACGGGCCGGGAGCTGTGATGAGGTGTGCAGTCCTAGGGCGTGGAGCTCGCCCCTCTCTCGGGGGCTGCCGCCTGCCCAGGAGCAGTGAGGAGCCCTGTGCAGGCACGGCTTGAGCATGGGTGAACAGGAAGGTCCGTGTTCTCAGACACACACATCTACCTGTTCAGACTTGGGGGCCCCCTCCTGGGAGGGGATGGCTGACCAGCCATGGAAACAGGGATGGGCCGTGGGCATGTTATGACCTGGTCAAACCAAATAAATTTGAAAAGGACTGTAAGGTAACTAAATTTCCAATTAAGAAATAATTCATAAACACTCAAGAGCACATTCCAGGCTCGAAACAGGAGGTGTGACAAGAAGGCGGCCTCGGGGGTGCCTGGGTGGCTTAGTCGGTTAAGCATCCAACTTTGGCTCAGGTCATGATCTCACGGTTCATGAGTTTGAGCCCCGAGTCGGGCTCTGTGTTGACAGCTCAGAGCCTGGAGCCTGCTTCAGATTTTGTTTCCCTCTCTCTCTGCCCCTCCCCTGCTCACATTCAGTCTCTCTCTCTCTCTAAAACATGAAGGAGGAGGAGGAAGGAGGAAGGAGGAGAAAGGACCAAACCCAGCTCCATCTGGGCCCCTGACAAGTGACAGGGAGGCCCCTCAGGCACGGTCTGGAAAATCCACCCACCATTCAGACCATTAGGAACCTTCTGCTGGGTACAGATGCAAAGTGTGTCTTTTATTCAGCTGGCACAGCCTGGCACAGTTCCCAGAAACCAAAGGCCCCATGAAAGACGGCCTTTAGAACTGTCACACTCAGCATCTAAATGAACTCAAGAACCTGGATCTCAGTCTCATTCACAACTTAAAAAGGGAAAGAGTTTGCTTTTAAAGACTGGTTTTGCCTAACAGATCTGTCACTTATTAAAACAAATACTTTACTCTGGAAGCCAAAGTCTTGAGAGCACCCAGCCCCATCTCCCACACCTGCCCCATCTCGGCCCTGTGCTGGGTCCTTGCCCACACTTCCAGGCGTCCAGCGCAGGGGAGGCAGGCAGAGCCTTATTCTCGGGTCCAGGCTGCACCCAGCCCACAAACCCCGTACCTCCCTAGTTGAGCCCTTGCCACACCCAGCAATCCCACCCGACCCTCACCTTGCCCTAGGCCTGGTGGGGCTGTTCCACACCTGTCCTCTCCAGATCCTCTTGGATGAGGAGATTCTGGGGACCAGTGAGCCCAGAACTTAGACCCACATACCCTGTGGCCACCTGGACCATGAAGAGGTAGAGAGGAGGGCTGGGCCCAAGTTCAGTGAAAACAAAGCTGATTCTACCTTCTCTCCCCTGCCCTCCCCCCGCCCCCCGGGAAAGGTCACCACTCTCCCGCCATCTGGGCCTCTTAACTCCATTCTAGAACTCCATTCTAACCCCTAGAACCACGCACACAGCAAGGGTGGGCTCCAGCGGAATGGGGGTGGGGACACTTGGGACCGCCCAAGTGTCTGCAGGTGGCCTGGCTGGCGGGCCAGCTTTGGATCACCTTGGTGCAACATGTGCCACCTACGCAGGAAGCTCCTCCTCCCCAAAACCAAGGCTAAGGGTGCAGCAGCACTGAGGGCTCTGGGATGAGGAGGTGACACCAGATGGGTGGTTCCTGGGCTCCCCGGGACTCCTGTGACTTACCTCCTGCACCGGGGGGGCGAGGGGGTTCCTGAACTCTGACAAGGAGACGGGCAAGGAGAACTTAGCAAGGACGGATGGCAGGTCGTGAGCTGGAAACTGACGGGAGAACTGCTCGGCCAGCGGAGAGTACCTGGGGACGGGTGAGGCGGGCGTGCCCATGAGCGCGGCAGGCCTCTCCATCATCTCATGGCGTCTGTGCCCTCACCATGAGCCCAGGCAGCAGGAAGGCTCGGCACAGCAGGTGGCCTGGGATGGGTGCAGTGAGGACAGAGCCCAGATGCTTCCCTTCCACGGGCAGCAGGAGCAGTGGGCGCAGGCCGCAGCCCCTCTGAGCCCCCCAGGCAAGACCAAGGCTCCCGCCCCCACCAGGCACCCCGTCCGGACCCCCCTGGCAAGCAGACAGGGGGGAGCACAGACCCTGTACGGAAGCTGTGAACGCCAGAAGAGCACACGCCCGGGGCAGGCCACGCGGTGCTGGACCAGGCCGGAATGAGAACCCGGACACGGCAGAGGCCGGCGACCAGCTGCGAGTGGGGCCGGGCCGAGCACGCGAGCTCCGTCGCGGGCCCTGGCGGCGGAGGTACTCACAGACACACGCTGGCGTTGGGAGCGAGCATGTAGACGTTGTTCTCGCACAGCGGGTAGATGATGATGGCCTTGCCCCAGTACACCAGGTGAGCCGCGAGCTGGAAAACCTGCAGGCGGGGGGAGCTGGGGGACGTCGCCCGACTCCAGCCCCCCACCCGGGAGCTTGGCACGGCCAGCACGCGAGCCTTTTGATCACTGGTCGCTGTGTGGTTTGGGACAGTCACTTCCCACAGGACCCGGTGCCGTCCAGGCTGGCACTGAGGACAAGTCCCATGAGCATGGGGACACATGAGGTGCCCAGGACCATGGGGTCAGCTCGCTGGAACGAGGGCTTTGGCTGGACGACCTGGCAGAGGCTGGCACCTGCTCCCACCAGGAGCCCAGCATGGGGATGGGCTTCCACAGGGCAACAGGTGCGAGTCAAGTGAACCTGTCCCTACATCTCCTGCACTCGTCCCCGTGTGTCCCGGCAACCCTGGACCACATTCCGCCACCAGGCTCTCCTGGACACTCAGGTAATATGGGCCACAGACAGACTAAGACGCCAGAAATTCCTTCCAACTCCAAGAGGGGGCCCAGGTCCGAGGGTGCGGGAGGGGGCCCAGGTCCGAGGGTGCGGGAGGGGGCCCAGGTATGAGGGTGTGGGAGGGGGCCCAGGTATGAGGGTGCGGGAGGGGGCCCAGGTCCGAGGGTGCGGGAGGGGGCCCAGGTCCGAGGGTGCGGGAGGGGGCCCAGGTATGAGGGTGTGGGAGGGGGCCCAGGTATGAGGGTGCGGGAGGGGGCCCAGGTCCGAGGGTGCGGGAGGGGGCCCAGGTCTGAGGGTGCGGCTCTGCAGCGCTTCAGGGCCAGGCACTGGGCTTTTTTTTTTTTTTTTAATTTTTAAAATGTTTATTTATGAGTGAGACACACAGTGTATGAGCGGGGGAGGGGCAGACAGGGTGGGGAGATACAGAGTCTGAAGCAGGCTCCATGCTCCAAGCCGTTAGCACAGAGCCTGACACGGGGCTCGAACCCACGAACTGTGAGATCATGACCTGAGCCGAAGTCGGACGCTTAACTGACAGCCTGCCCAGCAGCAGAGGGCATTTCTAATTCTGCATCACCCTGGTGAGCCTGCTGCCCTCTGTGCCATCACTGAGTGTCCCCAACCCACATGCAAGCCCAGGGACACTGCTGAGTCCACCTCCACCTCATCGTGGCAAAGAGGACCTCGAGTGGCACCACCAGTGCCAACCTGGCAGAAATTTCAGTTCCTTCACTGCCACTCTTCGCTCTCATCCCAGGTCCCACTGAAGTGCTCTCCAAAGCAAGGACACCCCCACTTTCCTCCACCTGCCGTCACCCTCACCCTGGTGATGAACCCCCTACCACTCCCTGCAGCCTGAGCGCCATTCTGGCGACCAGAGGTCTGAACTCGGATCACAGGCTGCAGTGCGGCTGTCAGCAGGACTGCTCTCTCCGGAGACTCTGCCCCCGGTAGCGGCAGGCTTCCTCGGCGTGGGCGTGTGGCCACGTCCCTCCAGTCTCTGCCTCTAGGGTCACATCCCCTGTCCACTTCTTACAAGGACAATCCAGGGTCACCGCCCATCTCAAGATCCTTCATCACCTCTGCCAAGTCCCAGGTAAGGTTGCATCCGTGGGACCTGAGGATGAGGGGGGGAAGGTCTGTGGGGCCATTACTAAGCCAATCATAAGGAATGAACAGTGTGATCGAAGATATTGTGTTAATTTCTACATACAAAAATCTGGAGGAATCTACTGTGGTTTCCTCTGAGATAGAGGACTGCAGGGTCTCGCTGTGCCTATAATTTGTGACATGTATTATCTGTATATGAGAGAGTATATTAATTTATCGTGACCAAAAAAGCGCAAAGTAGGGGAGGCGGCCCCATGGGGTGAAACAGGTGCAGGGGACTGGAAGCACACTATCTCGACGAGCACTGAGTAGTACCGGAACTGCTGACCCCCAGTATGGCACCCCTGAAACTCACGCTGTCTGTTATAGAACAAGGGGTGCGGGGGGGCGCTCAGTCAGTTAACCATCCGACTCGATCTCAGCTCAGGTCATGATCTCACGGTGGTGATCGAGCACCATGTTGGCCTTTGCGCCGACAGGGTGGAACCTGCTCGGGATTCCCTCTCTGCCCCTCCCCCACTTGCCCTCTCTCAAAATAAAATAAAATAGATTAGATTAAAACCAAAAAAAAGCCCCAAAATATTTACTTTGCCTGGAATGAAACAGGAGTGATTTATGGTCTTATTTTTTCTTCAGCGATCTCTATGCACAACATGGGGCTCGACCTCACGACCCGAGGTCAGGGTTCACGTGCTCTTCCGACTGAGCCCGCCAGGCGCCTCGGGAACACGGGTGAAGCTGACATCTCTCCAGTGGGGCCATCCATACTTGAGGCTCCAACTAGGCTCAGCCAGCCTCTGCTCTCCGTGGGGCCTCCCCTGGACCACCTGACCTGCCACGGGCAGCAGCAGTCCCGGAGGCCAGGGAGGCCGGCCACACTGGCAGGAAACGCTGATCTGAAGCGGGCTCAGTGGGGAGGGTTATGGAAAGAATCAACGGAGGAAGCCCCCGTGGAGGGGTGGGGCGGGGTGGGGCGGGGTGGGGGGAGGGAGGTGGTGAAGGGGTATCATCAAAGCTTTGTCTTTGTCCAAAGAGACCAAGAAACTTCAAAGCTTTGAAAGCTTAGCCTGTACGGGTCAGAACACAAGCCCTGCAGTGTGTACAAAACAGCCAGAACAGTTAAGGTGGATGCTACGAGGGTGAGCAGGACGTGGTCCTCACTGGGTCCCATCTAGTCCGTGAGCCCACATGACGCACAAAGGCACGATAAATAAACTCTCTCAAGGGTGGGGGGCAGAAAAAGGTCATGGGGTACAGACTCGGAAAGGACTTATCCCAGATGGCAGAATCTGAAAAGGCTGCTCTGGGAAATAAAGGCCTCAGAGTCAAGCTCCCCCACGTTGCGAAGGACCAAAGGCCGAAGCCCTGCCTCCCAGAGGGCCCGAGCAGGCCTGCCACACACCTGGGCTCCTCCTCCTCAGCCCGCCTGAGAGCCGCTGCTCCGTGGCCAGGTTCTGCTGCCCCCTGGTGGCCACATGGCGCCCACTGTCCCCGGACCCGGGCCTCGCCCTGGGCTATCCCTGGGAAGGCACCCTGTTCCAGCGCCTCAACTTCTGTGCTTCTCTTCACTCCTTGGCCCCCACTGGGCTCCAACCAGATGGCAGCCAGGGCTGAGGGGCCCTACACCCCATCACGAACTGCAGCCCGCAGGCACGTGGCTTGGCAAGAGGGTGGCACCTCACACAGAACACAGGTCCGTGTGCACACACGAGGGAGGAGGTCGAGGCCACGAGGTTAGGGCCTGGTTCTGCACACAGACAGGCTCTCAGCCGAACTTCCTGCCCTCACCTCCCACCTCGGCGAAGAGGAGATGTGGCTCTGGCTGCTCACGCCACGACCCTCTGCGTGCCCCTGCTTCAACCCCGCAAGTCCCCAGCCCTGGCGCTCCACCCCCCAGAGCCCAGGAGCCCAGCACCTGGAGGGCCTCACGCCTCACGACCCTTGGGCACAGGGGACATCAGTCCCACAGCCAGTTCACAAAGCCCTCCCTGAAGCCAGGCCTGACTCAGACTCCAGAACTTGGAGCCAACCCAGGAAGTACCCAGCCCCCCACGGCAGGCCACACAGCGGACCTGGAACGCAGCGCACAGGCGACCTGCTTTTCGGAAGCCCTGGCCTCCCACCTTCAACCGGGGACCGCCTGCTTGGATGTGCGCACCCTTCCCTCCACCCATTCTCCCCCGTTTGGGGTGTCTCCCCAGGCCCCCGGGGCGATACCTGAAGCAAGGCCAGGTCTGCATCCTGGGCCAGCTGCTGCAGGTTCTTCACGGCAGACGTGGTCTTGATCACGCGCACCAGGGCCGGGGAGCAGTCGAGCGGGAGCTCGCCCAGCAGGGACTTCTCGTCACTGAGGAGCAGCAGGGCGTGGTACGGGCTGCAGAGCGGCCACAGGTCAGAGAGACATGCGAGCTACAGGCCCCCCCCCCCCCCCCCCCGACCAGGCACACACCTCGAGCACACAGACACTGAAGCCAGAGAAGAGGCTGCAGAAGGATTAGAGAGAAGGGCAGTGGCGTGTCTAGGGGCAAAGATTACTGTCGCTTTCAGAAAAAAAACCAATCAGAACAAAAGAGAAGAAGGCCCGAGGACCTGACTCCGTCTCCCACCCCCAGGATGGCCCTGCAAACGTTTGCTGACTGAGAAAATGCAGGACTCTTTCCTAAGAGCCCCAAACGTGGGAGAAGCAAAATCCTCACCACAGGCTATGAATAGAGCTCCCTAAAAATGTACTCAGCAAGGAAGCCCGGGAGGAAGGACGCGGACTTGGAGCACAGACCAGGCAAGCAGGGGCGGGCGGGCCAGGGGGCGCCTTGCTTTCTTTCTCTCATCTCCCAATTGGCTGTCATGCGCCCACATTTCTTTTTTTAATTATAAAAATCTCTACGGAAACAGGAGACTTGGTGGGATGTGTGTGTGAAAACTGAGCTTGGCTCTCCCCTTGCAGGAAATCGGTTAAATTAAGTGAGTTCCCACTCACGTAATTCCAGCCAGGAAAGCCGTGCCCCGGCCTGAGGTGAAGACCCTTGGCACCGGACCCCAGTCCAGGCCTGAGAAGGCCCGCGAGAATCCTGGGGTTGGTCACTGCTGGACAAAACCGGACCCCAAAATATGTGTTTATTTACAGGAGAGCCTTACTTACCCATTTCTGTGGCAGAAAGAAGTGATGGGGAAAGGCTCAGGCAGGAGCTAAAGAGAAGGGCCCCGAGGGGCGCGTGCAGGGGCGGGCGCTCACCGGATGGCTTTGAGGCTCCGCTCGATGGCCTCGGGGGGGATGAGGCTCGAGGCGGCGAAGTGGATCTTGTGGGGCAGGCAGAAGCCCACCTCCAGCCAGCTGTTGATGTGGAGCCGCACCACGCCGGACGTGCACAGGCTGCGGGGAGCAGGCCCCGTTACTGTCGGGTGCTCCCGTGAGGCCGCTCGCCAACTGCTACCAGACGCACGGCTCCCACGAAAACCCCGCGGGCGCTCCTCCCCGGCGAGCTGCCGGTCAGAGGAAACTGCAAGCGAAGCCCTCTGGGGCAAGAAATCATCTTTCCAGACCCCAGTACACTCAAGGGAAGAAAATGGATTAGCAACGCACAGATGTATCTCTGGGTAGCCCTGGACTCTCCAGTCCCAACAGAGGGCCAGGGCTCGAGGGGAGCGTCCTCTCCGTCCCGGAGGCTCAAGGTGCCGGGGCTCTGTGAAGGCCTCCCCTACAGAGGGGTCAGAGCCAGGCCCCTTGCACACCCATGAAGGCCCCAGCACCGAGGGGAGGGGGCCAAGTCCCCCCAGGCGTCTCGCTGAGGAAGAGCGCCCGGCGCCCCCCTTGCTGCAGACGCCTGGCACGGCCCAGGCGGACCACAGCTGTCGTCCGAGCTGGCCTCGGCCTCACCTCATCGGTGACGGCCATCTTCCTCTTTCAGGGCCACACACGGCAACCCTGTCTCTGAGCCCTCACTTCTCTTACACCCCAGCTCCACCATCCCATCTGCAGGGAGGTACGAAGTCCAGACCCTCTCTGCACCAGTCCCCCTGCCTGCCCTGCCCACTCAGACTCCACGGGTCCCCCCTCAGCAGTCCCCGCCTGAAGCCCCGCCTGAGCTGCTCACTTTTCTCTGACTCTGTCTCCTACCCCGGGCCATTTGGGTCCCCCCATTCTGGCCGCTCTACTGTTCTCAGCCTCCAGTGCTCCCTCCGGGTGCCCTGGCTCCTACCCTGTCTCAGGTCTCAACCCGAGCAGCACGTTCTCTGTGAGGGGAGCCCGGCCCCGGCCCCAGGCAGTCCGACTGCTGTGACCCTGTGCGTCCGGAGCACCTGCCCACAGCACGCGGTCTCCCCGACCAGAATTCAGTCACCAGGTGCGCCCCTGTTTCACTAACCGCTTCCCACACAGCTGGAGACGCGTGCGGTACTTGGGGGGCACTGAGAACCATGTCATGAATGGAGGAAGGAAAGGGGCCCAAGGAACACCCTGCTGACTCCGGGCGGATCGTATCTCGGTAAGCCCCTGCCCAGAAAACAGGCTCCTGGCAGCTGCACGGCAGGTATGTGGCCCCATATGCCCTGCACCAGAGAACCACACAAAAGAGAGCTGTTTTCAGCAGGGGTTTCTGGAACCCTCCAGTGAGAAGCCAGCCCGACCACACTCACAGCCCAGTGCACAGCGCCGCTGCTAAGTACCAACAGCACTTGGTGTCTGACACAGAGAAGAAACGGCTACTTGGGCAAAGCCCCTCATGGCTGGTCCTCACCACACCCCTGGCAGGTAGACAAGAGAGGGGATGTGTGCCCACTGTCAAGGCCTGTCCTGTCCTGACCCAGCTCTTCCCATCACATTCCAACCCCACTCTGCTATTCCCAGATGGCCAGAGAGGCCAAGACGCCCACATCCGGCCCAGTGTGGGCAGGCGGTGGCTCAGGGGGAGCCACAGCGTCACATCTCCCTGGGGGGAAGGGGGGGCACACAAACGCCCAGGGCCGGCAGGAGGCGCTATGGCCCTCAGTGCCCACACCCACAGGCCATTCTCGCATCTCCTCCCTGAAACCTCAAGCAGCAGGCCAACTATCACGAGCATCCCCACGGGTCCACCCAAGAGCAGGGAGCGTCTGTGGTCAACAGTTTTCTCAAGCAGGGAATGTGCAATGAGAAAAAACAGTGGGGAGAATGCGGAGCACATCTGTGCCCTCCACGACCCCCTAGGACTCCTGCCAACACCACTGCCTGCTCACTGCCAACTGCCCCACAGCTCCCGAACACCCCTCCCCGCCCCGCCTGGAGGGGTCAGGAAGACTCGAGTCCACACTCCCAGGACACCTGGGCCCCCGAGCCGTTCCGGAGGGAGGGTCAGAGCACCCCTGGCAGCAGGGGTGAGGGCCGCAGGCCGTGGCTGAGTTTGGAAGACGAAGGTTTGGTCACAAACCTTTTCTAGGGAAGAGACCCAGGGTCCTCCCCAACGTCCCCGAGGAGGATCCCAGCCCTGGCTTCTTCCAGAACAGAGTGTTAATAAGTAACTATGAGCAGATGGAGACTCCCAGAGCCTCACCACGTTCTGGGCAAGGGTCTTTGCAGGTGCACAGCTTCTATCGAACTCTGAGAAACAGTCTTACAGAATCCAAGTTCGTACCATGAGAGAGCATTCCGGCAGATGAGATTCTCAGCACCCACGTGCGAGAGGGAGGAGGAGAGGGAGGAAAAGCAGGGCTTGCTGGGACGACGAGCCAGGAAAGCTAATGTGCAGGCCCCTCCTCCATTTCACTCTGCCCCTGGACCAAAACGCTGGTGGACTGAAAACACAGTCTCTCTGCATTTCGGCTGTCCTCTTTAGGACATGGCTCAGAGCAGCAGCTGGAACACCACGGAATCAGAATTAAGCACTGAGATTCCTGTCATTTCAGAGGTAGCTGTTCTCGCTCCCCCAGGAGCTCAGCAGCGCCATGTGCGTGAGCACACTGGCTCGGGGTCCTCTTCTCCGGGTGGGAGACACGCTCCCATGTTGTTCCCTGATTTTCAGGGGATTTTACTCGACTTTTCCAGGCATCTGCTCACCCACTGGCAACTTCCGCCCATGGAGGACTTCGCACTGGGACGAGCCAGGAGGTGGAATACCCCTACCCTCCTGGAGCCCCCAGGGAAGCTCTGGAAGTCCCCCTGCAGCAAGACAAGCGCCAGGAGCTGCACTGAAGTCTGCCGAGAGGAGGGGAAGAGGAGGCTGGTCTCTGTGTTTTTGCTCTAAAGCCTCCAGGGTGGAGAGAGCCCACCCTCTGAAAATCTTTGAGGCTACAGTTCATTTATTTATCTCTTATTACTGAAAGGGAGAGGACATACAGGGCTGCGCCAGGGTCAGGGGCCTGACACCTCTTTACATCACCCAGTGCTCACCACCATAAGTGTAGTCACCATCTGTCACCAAATAACACAATTATGTGATTAGTGGGTATATTCCCTAAGCTGTATAAAGTACAGTTTTAAGAAAAAGTCTTTAGCAGAGCAAGGATTTGGGGCCTAAAAGGTTCCTGCTATGCTTGTACTCCTATTTCCAGGACAGTCATGTTTGGTCTGGAAACACGGCACAAAAAGCACTCCCCCCACGCGAGGCTTATCCAGCCCGTCACACGGCTCTGGGCCAGATAGGGTCGCCCAGCCCCACCTGCCACTCGAGATAGATGCTCTTCCCAGAGCCCCGAGTCCTAGAGCAATGACTGTGCATACCCTTTAAGGCGCGCTCTTATCTTTCCTATCCCAGATGGAAAAGTACCGTGTCCGAGCTTACTCCCTGACCCTCACACCTCACTGCCTGAGAAACAACTTCAGCTCCTAACCTTTAGCTCCCTTGTTTGGGAGACCAAACAAGGTCTCCCTGGCAACCTTCCTCCTGCCATCCCAGCACCTTCTGGTCACTCTGGTCCCACACACAGCCAGGCTTCCCAGCCCATGGAGTGGACGCTGCTCACAATCCAAGAAGTGCAAGTAGGCA
This sequence comes from Paguma larvata, assembly GCA_030068075.1. NCBI lineage: Eukaryota > Metazoa > Chordata > Mammalia > Carnivora > Viverridae > Paguma > Paguma larvata. The sequence goes on from CM057825.1 coordinate 110,690,789, forward strand.
CCAAGAGGCTCGCCTTGACATTTCAAACAGAAGTTTCTATGTATGTGTTTATGGGGAAAGGGAGTGAAACTCCCGGGATATTAGCAGAGGTGTCTGTAGGCCCATCTCTGCTCTGAACGGGCAGCAGTGGGAGGTGGCAAGGAACAAGTGCAGGGTCCCCAGCGCCACCTGCCTAGCCAGGCCCCGGGCAGCCCCCCTTCCCCCTGGCTCTGAGCCTCTTGGCCCCACCACAGGCCCCATTAACTCTGAAAACTGTGCAGCAAACACTTCGTCAGACCCCGGAATCCACAATCACATGACTCCTTTGCTCACTCCTTTGAGCACCAGTGGACAAGCTGTGCCTTCCCACATGCCAACGGCAAGGTCTGTGTTACACAGAGTGAAGGGGCATCCTGACCTCATGTCATGGGAGACACCACCTGACAGTCACACGAGTGAGTGGGACACTGTCACTGAGATCACCCAGCTCCACGGGGAGACGCAGAAGCGAAAACAGTCGGGGTGGGCTCCTGAGGGACTCATGCTGCCAGCCTGTGCTCAGGACACTCAGGTCCCGGGGCACAAGGCTGCCAGGCTGGTCAGCCACACCACCACCCTGGGTTTTAATCAACACAGCAAATCCAGAACAGCTCCTTTCAGGAGCCTCACCCCGGTCTCGTCTCCACATCTCACATCTTCCAGTCTCTCACTTCTGCTCGGGGAAAACCCTCCCTGGGGCTTTCTGGAAGCCTGTTGGAAAGCTGGCGATGGGAGAAGGCGGCTCTGCGTTCTATGCTACCATATGAGTCACGTAGACTCAAGTCTTCCTTTCCTAGCTCCAAGGTCTACAGCAACAGGCCAGGCAAGGCCAGGCCAGACCTCAAGGCAAAGGGAAGGCAGCAGGCCAGGGGGGCTCCTGGGCAGCCACAGAGGCACTGTTGCCAGCTTACCTGAGGCGGGCCCCAGGACCCACGACCTGAGTAAGGTGGGGTCTGGGAACCGGAGAAAACGGGATCCTGAACACTAACACACCAGGATGCCTGGGCTAGAGGCAGGAGGACGACTGCTCAACAGTGGGCCCCGGGAGCCCTTTCTTCTCCAAAACAGGGATTGTCCTTCTCCTTTATACTAATGTCCACTAGGGGGCACTGCGCTGCCTCAAGCTCTGAGCTGCCACAGGAGTGTCAGCTACTCATTCCCTCCAACGTGCAGCTCAAACAGAGAAAATCGCGGTCCGTTCTTTCTTCAGACATAGTAAGTGTGGTTCTGCTTTGATGTTTACTTATCTCCAGGTCAGGCAGGAGTTTGCTCGTGGTCTGACCTTACCTGACGGGGAGAGTCCCACTCACAGCCAGGCAACAGTTCTCATGGAAGGCATTTCTGGCACCAGCCAGCCCCGGGCCAGAGAGCACTTCTCCTACCACAGAGACTGCTTCAGTGTGATCATGAGCGATGTCATGAGAGAAAGAGACGGGGGACTACAACACTAGAGACCCTGTCCCCTAACACCCAGAGGCCCACACCCACGGTCGCCAAAATCCGGATAAAGGAACAGATTCTGTCACAGAGGACAGTTCTGCGTCCTACATGAGGCCACCTGTCCTCCCAACAGAGAGCTGAGGTGGGATCTGGGGAGAGCTCGGCAAGGAAAGGGAGGCATGCACACTTGTGAAGACGGACAGAGCTGCGCCCAGACACAGCTGTGCCGGTGTGACCCGACAGCTCGCCAAGACCCTGTGCCGGCAACGCCACAGAAGGGGTATCTCCGGTGTCGCTAGTGGGGGAGCGTACAGCCTGAGGCACAAGCCCCAACGGGGAAATGCACCAAAATTGTAAGGGCATTTTACCTATTCAGCCTGGCCATTCCACTCTCAGGAATTCATCTTACAAGTAACCAGGCACACGTGTACAGTAACACGTACACGTAGCTGAGCAGCAGGTCTTACAGCACCAGACGCTGGTGCCGACTAAAAGGCTTCCCAAGGAAGGGGCTAGCTAACGCTGCAGCAAAAAATAAGGGTCCGTGGGTGACTCGGTCGGTTGAGCGTGTGACTATTGATTTCATGGGATGAACCCCCACACTGAGCTCCACGCTGAGTATGAAGCCTGCTTGGGATTCTCTCTTCCTCTCCCTCTGTCCCTCCCCACTCATGCCCATGCTCTGTCTGTAAACCAAAAAAAAATTAAATTAAAAAAAAAGGAAAAGATAAAGTCCTTATTTACCAATACAGACGGAGTCTAAGCTACACTGTTAAACTAAGGTGGCAAACAGCAGGCAGCGTGTACAGGGTGAAGGGAGAACGGCGGTCTGTGCTCGCCTATGTGTGCCTTATGCCATCTGGGAGGGACGGCACGTGACACACGGCTGCCTGCTTAGATGCATCCTGCCACCAGAATGGGAACCTGGTGCTGGGACGGCAGGAAAGACACTCGACACTCAGATTTCCAAACCTGATGGATACGTGACCTTTTCAAAAGCTTCAGTTAAAACAACAGAAAGAATGAAAATCTCCAAAATGGTCATCACAATCATCACTGGGTACAGACTACAGATGGGTTTTGTTTTCTCTTTACTTTTCTACATTTCCTAAGTATCTACAATGAACGTGTATTACTGGCAAGATTAGGAAAATTATTAACATCAAAAAAAAAAAAAAAAGGAGAGGAGGCTAAACAAGCCACCTTTTCTGGGCTTAGACAACAAGTGCTCCGCGGTCACAGCTCTCAGATCCAGCACACCTCCAGAGGGTCGCGTGGAGCCTACCAGGGTGGCGCGAAGCCCCGAGAAGGCAGGAGAGGTCACTGGGCTGCGTGCAAGGACAAGGCCCAGAGAAGCCCGCGCCTCCGCGCTGTCTGTGCAGCGAGAAGCCTGGTGCTGTGCGGTCCCCTCGGCTGTGAGTGACGGGCCCTCGTGAACCAACAGTCCTGGAACAGTGCAGGAAGGCAAAGCCTTCGGGGGAACTGTCACGTGGGCACCTGCCCAAGCCCCCACCCGCCCACCTGCACTGCAGACTCAGGGTCAGGGAGTGGTGAACACTCTTTAAAGGAGGTTCTTTGCTTGTCCGTGGAGAGAGAGCTGGGAACAGCAGTATAATCGCAACTATTAGGTTCTGCTGTGTCTGCAAGTGTCTGCCGCCTTCCTACACTCAGGTCCCAAGCCCCTCAGAGCCAGGAAGAGCGCCCTGTGACCTTCGGTTTCCTCACGAGTCAAGTGGTGACAGTGACGCCATCTTAGAGGACACACCTAGAATCGGCACTGTATCAGGCTGACCTCGCATCTGATGACGCGAAAGACTTTCGGGCTCTGGCTGTGACCTCAGGTTCAGTGCTGGGAGGGACTGTCCCAGCAGAAGGGCTCTCTCGCCCCCATCGCAGGGGTACTAAGGAGAACGGGAAGGCAACGGGGCCCCCGGGGAGATGCACCAAGCATGCCGCCCACCTGTCTTACCTGTCGTAAGCCTCCTTGAGGTCCCTGGCCAGCTTGCACTTGGGCAGAATGTGATGGAACGGGGACTGAGGACCATCGCTGGCTGCAAAAATCACAACGCAGAGAATTTAGAGCCTCCAAAGCAAAGAAACCTACAAAGCCTGGAATGGAAAATACCTTTAAAAACATTTAATTGAAAATAAATTTTAAGTCATTTTAAACCAAATACAAGGCCATTCCCTACTGCTTTTTATAACATCTGTGCATCCACCTGAATTAGCGTGAGACTCAGGCTGCTCTGTTTGACAGTCTTTACGTGGAACACCTGTGTTTACACTTCGCGACTGGTGCCCCCTGATCCTGCGGCACTGGAACAGTCCAGGTCACCGGCAGCCCCCGAAGCAACCCCCCCAGACCACCAGAGCCACCTTCCGCTCGGTGAACAGGTGCTTCCACACCCCATCCTACCTGTTCACACTAACGCAATTTTTTTAAGTTTATTTATTTTGGGGAGCGGGGGCAGACAGAGAGGGAGAAGGAAAATCCCAAGTTGGCTTCAGGCTCAGCGCAGAGCCTGACATGGCACTCGATCTCACAAATTGTGAGACCATGACCTGAGCCAAAATCAAGACACGGATGCTTAACCGACCGAGCAACCCACACACCCCTAATGCAATTTATTTTTATGATAGAAAGTCTTTCATTAATCATTTCTCATAAATGCCTTAAAAGTATGTTTAAGTTAAATTGAATTTTTTAAAAATTTTCTGTGGCTCAGTCGGTTAAGCGTCCGACTTTGGCTCAGGTTATGACCTTGCGGTTCATGTGTTTGAGCCCTGGGTCAGGCTCTGTGCTGACAGGTTGGAGCCTGAAGCCCGCTTCAGATTGTGTCTCCCTCTCCCTCTGCTCCTCCCCCACTCACACTCTGTCTCTCAAAAATGAATGTTAAAATTAACTGCGATAAAGTCACAGACTCTAAAGAGAATGTTCTTTTAAAAACAGAACTTCTATGAGCGCCTGGGTGGCTCAGTCAGTTAAGCGTCCGACTCCTGCTGATTTCGGATCAGCTCATGATCTCATGGTTCGAGAGTTTGGGCCCTGAATTGGGCTCTACACTATCAGTGCAGAGCCTGCTTGGGATTCTCTCTCTCTCTCTCTCTCTCTCTCTCTCTCTTTCTACCTCTTCCCCAATCATGCACACACACACTCTCTCTCTCAAAATAAATAAACTAAAAAAACCCCTTCTGGATTGTTATTAATTAGTACATAACTGGCTAAAACATAATCATACATTTTGACACTGAAAATTTTCCCTAAAAATGCGTATGAGTGGGACACTTCATGTATAGCTATCCTTACTTTTACTTATTGCTAAAATTAGACTTTAGGGGCGCCTGGGTGGCTCAGTCGGTTGGGCGGCCGACTTCGGCTCAGGTCATGATCTCGAGGTCTGTGAGTTCAAGCCCCGCGTCGGGCTCCGTGCTGACAGGTCAGAGCCTGGAGCCTGCTTCGGATTCTGTGTCTCCCCCTCTCTCTCTGCCCTCCTCCTGCTCACGCTCTGTCTCTGTGTCTCAAAAATAAATAAACGTCAAAAAAAATTAAAAAAAAAATAGACTTTATTGCTAAAATTAGACCGGTTCACCTTCAAATCTGTTTCTACTTTTCTTTTTGGCTACCCAGCGCTGCCCTGAGATGGTGCGGGGTTGTAACAGGTAGGCCTTTCTCTGTGCTGTATTTACATGCCAAAGTCACACAAATGCCAAAATCCACAAAATGATCTACTGGCAAAAACATTTTTTTCGCATTTTTTTTTAAGATTTTATTTTTAAGTAATCTCCACACCCATGAGGCTCCAACTCACGACCCCGAGATCAAGAGTCACATGCTCTACCGACTGAGCCAGCCAGGAGGCTCTGGAATAATTATTTTTAATTGGTCAGCTGATAACTGAATCGGGCCCTTCACCAAGTTAGTTGAAAGCGAAGACCTGGAAACCGCCCTCTTTGCCAGCTCGATGTTCCCGCTGGCCCCCTGCACGTCCGTCTGTCACAGCGGGAGCAGGGCTGGGTGGGCAGCGCCCGACCTGCACGAAGAGCCATCCTGCAGCCGCTGCGGGCAGGGAGGCGGTGCAGGCTGGGAAACCCTGTCCCAGCACGTCAGTCAGGAGCGCTGCTTTCCAGCTGTGTGCCTTGGGGCGCGCTCCTGTGCCCCCAGGGAAGAGCACGTGGAGGTCGCGTCACCTCCCGGGGCCTCAGTTTCCGCATCTGCAAACCTGGATCAGGATCCCCACTCAAAAGGCTGCCTGCTCTGTTGCGGTGTGGAGGAGGAGAGACTCTTGCTCGCTCACCATCGGCCACCGCGGACACCTCGTCCTGCAGCGCCAGGATCAGCTTGGCCTCGCGCGTCAGGTACTGGCAGCGGCGCTCCTCGTGCTGCAGCACGGTGGCAATGCGCCGGGAGAGGTTGTGCAGACAGTTTATCACCGACGGGTCCGCGTTGGCCTGCGAGAGAGGGCACACGTGGCTCGAACGTAGCATACATACTCAGGCAGCACACGTGCACAGCAGACTCGAACAGTGTAAGAACTCTCTCCAGGTTCACGGCTGTCCCCAGTTTCCTGTGTCCCCTCTAGGGTCCGCCCATGGAAACACCAGTGCACTCAGCATCCTACGTTGGGATTCGATGCCTGGATGGTAACATAGAGATGGTTCTGTGGGGTCCCCCAGCTGGTGGAGGGAACAGAGGCTCCCCTGCCACAGGGCCCCACTCCAGGGCCATCCAGGACGGCATGGCACAGATCAGGCATCCACTCTAGGCCGACAGAGGCAGCCCACTGGGGCAGGTGAAGGCACCGACCCCACTAGCCACCTGCTGTGTGACCCGCCTGAGAACACTCAACAGCGGTACCACCCTCTCCAGTTAGTCTGAGAGAGCCTACCCAGGGCAGAACCCCTGGCAATGTTTGTGGTCACCAGTGTGCTGCTGACTGTTGGTGGACAGGACCAGGCTATGTGATCACACAGATGACGTGGAGGGTAATAAACAGAAGCACTACTAGACTGTTCACTAAACACGCGGTCTGTAAGAGAAGAGGCTCTTCCCAACAGAAATAAGCATGGCTGACAGAAGTCGTCAGTACAATCCAGGCCACAACCCACCCCCCGACCAAGCTCCCTTGGCACCCCTGTGCTAACTCTGGAACCTATCAGACACTGCAGTGAGGCCAGGCAGGCACACCCGCCCAGGCCAGGGGTGGGGCAGGCAGCTGCAGGGTCTCTGAAGATGCTCCGCAGAGCAGATAACCGGCCCGCCATGACTCAGTGTTTCAGGAGGCCGGAAGGGCCGCTGAGTCATCCTAGGGGTGGAGGTGGGAGAAGGGAAGGGGACGCATGGTACCGCTGATTAAAACCTCTGGTACTGCCTCCCCTCCTGTTTATCTGGCAGGCAGGGCCCTGCCCTCAGGGTGTCCACAGCCTGCCTTCGGACCAAAACCCAACCCAGACCCAGTAAACACCTTCTCACCTGGACTTGGGAGAGATTTTCTAAGCTCCTGGCAGCACACCTGTGCCGGGGAGAGGACTAGACACTGCTTTTATGCTGCGCCCCCCACCGGGCAGCAGCCCTGACCCTTCATGTCAAAGACAGCCCCTCAACAACGTTCCCCCACAAGATTATGGAACCAGAGGGCCTAGGTTATAGAGTATGGACAATGGCTTTACAACAACATATTATTTTAGAAAAACCTGTGTCAAAATACTCTTCACAGCAAAACGGAAGAAAGGGAATGATCCTGTACACAGGATATTCCCTTGAAGAAGTAATCAGGTCACACCTGAGAGCCTGACCCTGTGCTCAAGGTCCCACTGGCTGGGACAGCACCGTGTTTTAAGTCAGAAGCCCACGCCCACCTGTGCCGAATTCCCAGGCACGCACGGAGGCATGCTCACCCAGGTGAGGCCCGATGACCTGTTCTGGTAAGGTGTGCTGGGTGCCCTGCTTAGCTTCACAGGCCGGGTACCACTCAAGGTGCCTGCAGAGCCCAAGGCTATGTGGCCACAATGAGACAGCGACCACCTAGGACGTGCAGGCCGAGCACAAGCTCTGAGAAATGCCACATGCGCCCCACAGGTGAGGTGAAACGGCAGGAAATTTAGAGACTGTGAGACTTTCTTGCTCCCAAAATTGTGTACCCAAATGTAATGAGGCCTTGAGAGCAAACGTCCACGCTGCAGGCAACACGGGAGTGAGGAGCAACTCCCGACGTGGGTCCGCCAGTGGGACAAAGTGGGAAGACTCCTGGGCTCGCAGAGGCCTGAGGTTTTCATCCTGTCCAGGCCAACTGGAAAACATGGCGACTGATGAGAGCGTCATCGGACGAGGCTCGAATCGACAACAAGCCATGGCAAATTCTGTCAGGCATGAAAGGGTATCGTGGTATAAAATAAACGTCCATATTTTAGGGAGACGTTGTCTCAAGTACAGAGAAGTGAACAGACACGAGGTCTGGGACTTGCCTGGAAACAACAAGGTGGGGTAGAGAAGCCAGGTGACGCTGTGGGACATCGGAGACGGCGGTATGAGCTTCGCCAAACTCCTGTCACTCACCTGGGGTTTAACACTTTTCAAAGTTAAAAAAAAAAGTATACATTTTTATATGACTACTAAAAGGGAGAGAAAGACTGGTCTACCCGGAAATATCAACCTTTACATTGTTTAAATTCCTCCCGCGCTTCGGCATCAGGGCCTGTGCTACGTGAAGGCCCGCGCCACGTCGCTGCCTGCCGCTTCTCCCCAGCAGCGACCCATCGCTACCGTCCAGGCTCTGGCCTCCCCCTCCTCACCCCTACCAGCCCGGCACTGCTAGGGTACTAACCACCACTTTGTCTATTCACTCCCCAACTACTGGATTCCAGAACTACCTCCAGGCTAATTTTTATTACAAAAGTCTTCACACAACTTTAAAACCTGCTTGTTTTCTTGATTGCTATATCCGAGGGTGTCACACATTCTGCTATCACAGCCTCTTCCCCAGGGACGAGGGCCTGCCTGCTGATGTCCAGGGTGGGGCCATGCCTGCTTCTCACTGCCCATCCCACAGAGGCTATCGGTACTGACATGTTGAGAGCATTCGTCATGATTTCTGCTTTTTTGTTTCTTACTTGAGTTCTCTTTCTGGGTCTCTGCATTATATAAATGCACAAGTCAGACCTTTGTATTACTTACACTGTGAAAGTGCCAAAACTATAAAAATAAAGATAACCTCTTGGAACTTCAGGCCTCAGGGACAGCCACTGTTAACCATTTTGTCTTAACATGTAGTTCTTTTTTTTTTCAGTGTTTTATTTTTGAGAGGGGGGGAGGGTAGGAGCAGAGAGAGACAGAGACACAGAATCCAAAGCGGGCTCCAGGCTCTGAGCTGTCAGCACAAAGCCCCAGGCGGGGCTCAAACTCACAAGTGGTGAAATCATGACTTGAGCCGAAGTCAGATGCTTAATGGACTGAGCCACCCAGGCGCCCCTGCAGCTCTTTATCGGCAAGGTAGGCCAGTTTTACAAATTAAGCTCCGTTATACAGGAGCTTCTCTCTGACATTATTTTGGTTTTGAGCCATTCACGCAGTGAATGTGGTTTGGTCTCCACACAAAAACCCTCAACATAAGAAAGCACCTTGAGACTCAGAACGGTATCTGATTTACGGCGCCCTCTCTGCTCAGCCTCATTCCCACCACTGTGAAGGCTCTCAGAGCACACACTGTTCCCTGTCACCGAGACCCAGTCACTCTGTCCCCAACACTTCTGCAAAAAGCCATCATGCAGATCACACGTGCCCAGGCAGAAAGAACTACTGAAGATTTTGGTGAAAACTGAGAGTGGGATATTTCAGAGAAATTCCATTATCTAATAGTTACTAAATATACTTACATTTCCTAGGTAATTCAAAGTCCTTTCATAATATTAGCCCGTCTCTGCCCACGGATGCTTCTTATGCTTATCTGGATCCCTTCTATTTTGACAGCTTTATTGAAAAGAAATTTTCTCTAACACAACCTCAGACAGCACTGGGAACTGCCTTAAGACACTATCAGCTTCCGGGCGCCTGGGTGGCTCAGCTGGCTTAGTGTCCAACTTCGACTCGGGTCATGATCTCACTGTTCGTGAGTTCAATCCCCACGCTGGGCTCTGTGCTGACAGCTCAGAGCCTGAAGCCTGCTTCGGATTCTGTGTCTCCCTCTCTCTCTGCCCCTCCCCTGCTTGTGCTTTGTCGCTCTCTCAAAAATAAACATTAAAAAAAATTTTTTAAAAACTATCAGCCCACACACACACACACACACACACACACACACACACAGGAAAATAACAATGCTGGTGAGGAGGCAGAGAAGCCGGAACCTTCACACACTGCCGGTGGGACGTAAACTGGCGCCTGCCGCCATGGAAAGAGTCTGCGGTTCCATCAAAGGCTCTCATGTGACCCTGGAATTTCAGTTTCATTCCCAGGTATACAGAGCACACCAAAGGGAATGAAACCATGTGTCCACACAAACATTTGGACACATATGTCCATAACAGCATCATTCATAATATTGTATTGTTGAACATATATTATTCTTTTATTTATTTATTTACTTACTTACTTACTTATCTGAGAAAGAGAGAGAGAGAGAGAGAGAGAGAGAAAGGGAGATGGGAAGGCAGAGAGAGAGAGGGAGGGACAGAGGATCTGAAGTGGGCTCTGTGCTGACAGCAGAAAGCCCAATGTGGGGCTAGAACTCACATACCATGAGATCGTGACCTGAGGTGAAGCCGGATGCTCCACCGACTGAGTCACTCGGGCACCCTGAACATATATTGTTCTTAATGGCCAAAAGGCTGAGACAACATGAACATTCACCGACAGATGAGTGTATAAACTTGGTTCATCCATGTAACAGAGTACGAAGGAAGTCCTGATACACGGTATCACATGGCTGAACCTCAAAATTATCATGCTAAGTGAAAGCCGCCAGACGCCAAAGGTCGCATTGTAGGATCCAATTTATAAGAGAATACAGAATAGGTAAATCCACAGAGACAGAAAGCAAAGTGGTGGTTTCCAGGGTCTGAGAGAGAGGAGAGAAAATGGAGAATAACTGTTCCCCTTTGGGGTGATGGAAATGTTCTGGAACTGACAGTGGCGGTGGTTATACAACATGGTTACTAAATGCCACCAAACTACACTTTAAAATGGCTAAAATGGTAAATTTTTTGTTATGTGTATTTTATTTAAAAAAAAAAAAAAGAGGGGAAATGCTAAGGGTAGACTCTTCCAGCAGCCCAGGAGGGGCCTAGCAACGCTGGGCCAGCTCAGCAGTCTGAGCTCTGAGCCAACGACTCACCAGAAATGAGCTGCGGCTGCTCTCCCCCGACCCTCCTCCCGGCCCTGCCCGCCTGGGCTCTCCAGCCATGTGTGCGCTCACTCACCCTCAGTGCAAACACCACATTAAAAAGAATCATGGTGGGAGCTTCCCTCTTTGGAGACGGGTCTGTTTTTGAGACCTGCAGAAGAAGCATAATTCTAATGAATGAGAGCTACCACGTCCCAAGAAATATCTTGTTTAGTGCTATTCCTCAGGCATGGGAAGAGATTCCAGAATACACCCAACCCAGAGAAAAAGCGAGCCCTGGGGGCTTTGAGAAGTGATCAGCGTCTTGTACAGATAAGCAGTGGCTGCACGGACAGATCGAGACACAGTTGAGATGAGTGGGAAGGTCAGGGCTATGACCCAAAGTGACGAGACTGTCCCAGTCCATGGAAGTGAGCTGAGGGTGTCCACAGGAGACAAGATGGGTAGAGGCCCAGGCAAATGGGATGTTCTCTGCCAAGACTCTCATCATTCAGTGGTGTTTCCAGTGTCCACCTGGGTGCTCCCAGGCTATCTAGGCCAGGTATGGCAACCACTCAGGATGATGAAGAGACAGGATAATGCCCAGAGCCCGCAGGGACCAAGCTGTCACCTTGTCATCCAGCCAGCCCCGTTCACAAACACCAAGGTGAAACCCAGTGTTGCCACCAGGGGGCATAGGAGTTCGGATGGGGGGACCACATCTCCCTGGGTCATCCCAAATGGGCTCTTCACCAACCCTGCTTGTCACTCCAGTTCTGTAGGGTATGACTCCTGACAAGCTGTCAAATCTCCCCTCTGTCACTCACAGGTCATAAGTGGGGACTGAGCCCTGTGTGAAGGGGCCGCAGTAAGGAGGAAGGGTGCCGCCCGTGGGGCCTGCTACACGGCCCCGCATCTGGGACCCCCATCTGCCTCAGAAGCTCCTTCCATGGGCTTTTTCATGGAAAAGACTTGAGGACTGCAATTTCTGGATCTCATAAATGGAACTAAATCTTCTACTATCCTATCAAAGACCTGATTGTGCCTGAGTGCGAAGGACTGACTGGCAGGTTCTGGTGTGCAAATTCCCTTGGGTAATGGTACACTGGATCTTGTTAAAAACCCTCAGTCCTGTAACATTTCATTCATCACAGAATGCATATTGAGGGTTTAGCACAGGAGAAAGAACTAACTAATCGTATCTGCTACGATATCTAATAGTAAGAAAAACTCCTTGTACCACCTTACAAACAGACATCTGAGATACACAGGGGAAGGCCCCCGTCAGGAGACACCCAGGATGCAAAGGGCAAAAGCGTGGGGCACGCACTGAAACCGCGGGAGGCCTGTGACAGTGCGCAGCTGACAGCAAGCACCACGCCGGGTCTGCCGCACGACGCTGTCCTCACCGGAGCCGGCGTGGGCCGGAGCCAGCGTGGGCCGCAGGCTCCCAGGGGCCCCAGGGTCAGCGTGGGCCGTGCCTTCCCTGGGGAGAACCTGCCCCCCCCAGGGAGAACCATACCTGCCCCAGAGCGTGCTGCAGTAGTGTCGGGTGCCCAACAAACCGCACGTTATCAATCTTCAGTTCAAATTTTTGGCCACACATTTCAGATTTGGTTGCCAAAATTGTTGCCAAAATGACATCCGAAAACCTTAAAATTATAAAAGGGTAGAGTGGAAATAAGTAAACAAAGCACGGCAACACCACACCCACCTGCCCTCAGAGGGGAAAGGTCTCAGGACACGGCAGCCTCGCGCGTGGGGTGTACCCCCGCTGCTGACCTGGAGATTTCTATCGGTTTCCCTTCTGAAGCGATCCCCAAGATCGGGGACATAAAATCACCAGAATTACAAGGTAAAAGGCATGAGAAGCATAGGCTAAAGGCACATGCTGTCATTTCTCGGCATGCTCTATGAAATTCAGGAGAGAAACGAGTTGCAGTTTGCTTTTAAAGGGAGGACCACAGCTGGAGTCGGCACTGCCCTGAGGAGCCGCTCGGTGAGGCTCCGAGACACGCTGGCGGGACTCCCCCGACTGGCCCAGGCTTGCCGGGCTGCACCCTGCAGCCCCCAGGGCCTCCAAGGCCCAGGTGTGTGAAGGGCGGGGGTAACGCTAACTGCACTGGTCAGTTACCTTCCTCACAGCGCGGCCGTCCGGCCGTCCCCTCAACCGAGTTCTTACTAGGGATGAAACTTCCAAGGTGTGCGAAACACGCAGAACCAGTGAGATGATAGGAGTGTGGGGACACACAGGCCCGGGTGCCATGGAAAACTAGGCACGGCTGCACTGTGACAGCACGTCTGGATACGACCTCTGATCTCTGCCAAAGTGCAGAGCTCACCCTTTTTCAAGATGCATCTGTACACCTATGTTTCCCCACTAGCACCCTGTTCCTTCCTGCCCAGAGGGGTCCAGACAAGGAAAGTCACCACGGGGAGGAGAGTGCTGGCGGGTGCAGCGCGGAGTCTTATCTCGGAGCCCAGGCTCCAGGGGCCTGCGCTCCAGAAACGGCGACGTACCGCCTCTGATCCAGAGCCGGAAGGGAGACAAGTCTCGTGCTCATTTCTCCACCTGGAAAAGCACTTCTAACATCCAGGTCAGAAGGGCACATTGTGTTGGGAAGGTGGTTCCAGCTCCCACAACGCCACACTCGGCCCCTGGGCAGGGGACACCTAGAGTCCTGAACAGGCCAATGAGGACAGACATGACTGTCATCCTGGGCCTTTCCGGAGGAGCTACGGTGACTGAGGGACCACCCCAGATGTTTCTCTCCTGGAGGAACCACAGTGGGGGTAACTGACCCCTTAACACTCCAGAGGAAAGCCTGCTGAGCCCTGCTGCTGCAGTTCAGCTCTGAAACAGCAAATGGCTCTGACATAAAACCACCTAGGAAGGGGGTTGCTGCTTTGGGCTCCTTACACCCGGCAGGCCTCACGGTCTCATGTGAGAGGGGTGACCTGGAACCAGCCTGGAGCAAGAACCTCGCTGTGGCCAACCAGCACATGGACAAAAGCAAGACGGGCAGCGCTGGGACTCTCTCCAAGCGTCTCCCCAGCAGGCCGAGCCTAGTACTGCTGGGGGGCGGGGGGGGGGGGGGGCTGGTCACGCTGCCTTCCAGCCTTCCCCCAGGACCGACACGGCCCTCCGGGTGTCCAAACAAACCAGATACAGGCAGTTTGGTCGCAACGGGCTGGCTTGCCTCTTGCACAGTCAGGACTGCAGCTGGACCTCCTGATACCAGTGTTGTGGGAAACACTCTGGGACACTTGGGACCCACAGCTCAAGCCCCTGGCTGCCCGGTGTGTGTTGCTCCTTCGCAGGAATACTGCTCTCTGGAGTGAACAAACCAGAGACAGCAGATTCCAGAGTATCAGACCAGAGGAAATATATGCTTTCTTCAAAAACTCTAACGGCTCACTCTGCCCTGTAACTCCCATCTGAGGGATACAGTGATGGTGAAGGAGGGTTTCAGGATGATAAAACCCTAACAAATACTTCTGCTCTAGTAACGATCCAGGGCCAACACTGCACGTCCTATCTGCACATGCACTACCCCTCCGCGGCTAGTGCTAACGGATAGGAAAACACCGTCCTACCATTCCAGAGGGTTTGCTTTTTCTCGTGACACCCACGAGTCTCCGCTAGAAACCTCTGCTCTATCATGAAGAGCCACAGACGGGCCTCAGCCCTGGCCTTTAGCCACCAGTCCAGGAACCTAAGTTTGGGTGTGAGGTGGCTCCTAAGATTCAGAGGCAAAGAATATTGGCCCAGTTCACATTTGTAAGGATCCAAATCCAAAAGGGATCTTTCCAAGAGCCAAATCAAAAGCACTTCCCCCTCTAGGTTCAGAAAGGACAGAACAGAGGGAGCCAACAGGAGAGCCAGGGACTGATGAAGTTAAAAGCCACGCTGCCCGAGCGGCCCTTCAAGGAGGCCTCTCCAGGGTGGCCGGCAGGGTGCTGTCTGGCTGCTCTGCCCGTCTGCGCTCGTCCAGGCCACACGAAGACCCACTCCCTGCAGCCTAATATTACCCATTAATGATTTTAAAAACACGGGAGGGGCTTCTCCTTTCTGTACCTTGTCTGCTGACACAACACGCACGAAGTCACGGAGTTCTGGCTCGAGATTTAGGGGAAGGGGATGTAACTGACATAAACAGCAAAGTAAAACAAAAACAAGTGACAAAATTTGTTTCCAAAAATAAAAGCACTCAAGATAAACCAGCCCGGCCGGAAAACAGGGAAAAGCCTTTGTTGCTGCCGAATACTCCGGAGCAGGGCCTTTTCTCTGGCTTGGCAACAAAAAAAAAAAAAAAAAAAAGGGAGGGAGAGGCAGCCTGGAAGGGAACTCAACACTCTGCCCACTCCTATTCTGGGGGGGCTCGCAGATATTCCATGAACCTCCGGCACCTAGGGGGGAGGCCCCATCAAGGGGACCCACTTCATCCACACCCTCCCGGAGAGCTGCCATATAAACTCCACGGGAACAGTCTTGCCGCTAATGGGCACACACAACACCGTCTAAGCCCCAGCATCACAGTCACCACCGGCCCTTGGGAGAGGGCTCCTGGGACTCCTCTGAGAAATGAAGGCAAGGCGCAACGATCAAAGGTCTCTCTTGGGGGAGGCTGGCTAGGGAGATGAGGAGCCCTGTTCCTGCTAGCCGACCGCCTTCACGGGGCCAGTGCCGCCTGCCTGGAGGAGGGGAGGTCTGTGTGCACGCCTGGTCCCAGAAGTCTCCCCGGCACCGGCCTTGGCCTCTCAGGCAATGTGGAACAGCTAAATGGCGCCAGGTGGAGAAAGGGCAGGGGCACTCACGGGGGATGGGGCAGTGACCTCCAAGCCGGAGCCTGTGTGCCTCGTTAGTCATTTTCCAACACTGAGGGCAATCAGGAGTTAAGCACAATACAAGAAGAGGAGGCAGCAAGAATCAAGACAGAAAGGTGGCGGAGGAGTCTTGGGCTTACCCTGCAACCAATCGCTCATCGGTTGGAGGACATGGCTCGCTGGAATGGGAACAGGACCATCAAGACCAAACAAACACACTGATTTTAAACATCATGAACAGTTACAAGGCTGTTTTATTAAAACAAGTATTAAAGTCTAGCAAAAGTACCACCATAAGCATTAACTGCCGAGGGCAAGGCTAAGGAACTTACCGGACGAGAAAGAAGACACAGACCGTCGCCAAGGTGAAGACTTACCACAGCTTTCTCACAAAAGCTCGAATTCCCACATGGACACAGAGCCTGGGCACAAGTGAGTGCCCGTTTGCGGAAGCAAGAGCAAGGCTGGGAGACCCGGGTCGGGGCCCGACACCACACGTGTTCACTGGACGCCCGCGCACGGCATTTCATCTTTCCGATGGACCCGTGTCAGGAAGATCCAGTGAGAGCCCCACAGGGAACGGCCGTGTAGAAACTGCGGAGGGCGCTGAACATCACGGCCCCACCTCTCGAGATGCATGGCTGTCGGCGGACCCAAAATCGGTGTGCCCCGGCACGGCACAGGACGGTGGCCCCTCGGCAGCAAGGAGGGGGTAGCAAATGTGTACGTGATGGCCGAGACCCCTGCACCCCAAACTTTAGTGTTTTGGAGAGTGTTTAAGAGTTCCTCTGTAAAGGCCTGCGTTCTGGGACATGCTGGGACCCCTGGAAATGGACAGCAGGCCAGATCCCAGAGTGGAGACAACACTGCAGGGACCTGGGCCCGCCAGGGCGCTGTGCTGTGACCCCGGGCCACCCTGCTGGGCCTGCTGCTCCCCACGGCTGTCGCTGAGAACGGTGAAGACCCACACGAGAGAAACACACGACCAACAGCCCCTTGTTTCAACAGCTCCCAAACTTCAGCTCACCAGTTTACATAGGATGAAAGGGGCAAGACGTTTTGTGGACTTCCCAAGATCATCCAGAAAGTCGGAATCCCTAGAAACTCTGATGGAACTCGTACAACCTTATCTGTGACAATAAGACAGGCCACAACGAAACCCCTCTACTTTCAGAAGAGAAGCAGCATGTGGCACTACCAAGGGTCGGCAGTGCTCTCTTTCCACCCTGGGCTGGGCGGTGGCGTGTCAGACCTCACTAGCATGGGTTTTTTGTTTGTTTGTTTTTTTAAGTTTCGTTATTTATCTTTGAGAGAGAAGAGAGCATGACCAGGGAAGGGGCAGAGAGAGGAGAGAGAATCCCAAACAGGCTCCACACTCAATACAGCACCTGACGTGGGGCTCAATACCACAAACTGTGAGATCATGACTTGAGCTGAAATCAAGAGTCAGACACTCAACCGAATGAGCCACCCAGGCCACCACGTCTCCCTCCACCACTGGCGTGTTTTATGACCTTGTGTCTGTCCCTCTGAGGGAGGCAGAGCCACCAACGATTACTCTCGCCAAGGCACGGATGTTCCCATGATACGCAGACCTGGGAGGGGGAGGCAGAGGTGCCCGGCATCTTACAGAAGACAGCCAAACCGAGGGTCGTAGTCTAAGGAACATGCCCAAGATCGTACTGTAAGGTGCAAACTGAGAGCCACGCCTGGAACCCTGAACCTGCTCTTGTCCCAGCACGCTGCCTGCAGGCATGTGCCAGTGTGGACGCGCCAGTGTACACTCAGTGGCAGGGCCAGGAAAGGGGTGGGGGATGCCCAAGCTTGGGGACAACACTGCTTATCCACACTCTGTACACTGACCTCAGCTCTAGAGGCACCTTTCTCTCTCTCTCTCTTTTTTTTTAAATATTTATTTAGTTTTGAGAGAGAGAGAAAGCATGAACAAGAGAAGACAGAAAAAGAGAGAGGGAGAGAATCCCAAGCAGGCTCCGTGCCACCAGCATCGGAGCCTGATGCGGAACTCGAACCCATGAACTGGAAGATCATGATCTGAGCCGAGATCAGGAGTCGGATGGTTAACCGACTGAGCCACCCAGGCGCCCCACGGGGCACCTTTCTATCGTGCCCACCTGCACGCCAGTAGAAGCAAAGCTGTCAAGAGAGGCCTGGCGGAGCCCCAGCTGCGGGCCAGTACACACTTGAGTTCGCCTGGCTGAGGTTCCCATCCGCTGAGGGTGTGAACACACCAAGAAGCTGGACCCACTGCTTAGAGAAAGGTGGCCACGCCTGAGGGGGGCAGCAGGGTCACCTGATCCCACTACCCGCTCAGTGCCGACCGAGACTCAAAAGGTTTCACGGTTCCGAGGTCTTCTGTATGTTGACTAAAGTTAAATGATTTCTGAGTGTTCTGAAGTGAAGTCAATTCCTCTCCAAGCCACTTCTCCTTCGGAGACAGTGCCCAGAACGCTCCACGGTGGGAGGGATCGTGCCTGTGTGACTGACTCCAGGCTCTCTCCAGGACCTGTCTCAACGGTTTTTGCCCTGCCCGTGTGGGGGTACGTAATGCTATGAAGCATGACCTCCCTGGTCCCTAACTCCCTGGTCCCTAACAACTTTCTAAATTTCAATTTCAAACCTTGAAGATAACGAACAATATCCATTTTCTTCTCTCCCTACTGAAATCTACATAAGGTTTGTCTCTTTTTAACCTGACACTTAATTCTTATGCCCTGAAACACATCATCTTAATGATTCACCTTATAAAACCAGCAAGCGCTCTAAGCCAGTGCTGTCCAACAGAAGTTTCTACAGTGGTGGAGGAACTCAAATCTGAACCATTCAGGACAGTAGCCACGGGTCGCCTGCGGGCCCGGAGCCTTAAAATGCAGCTGGTACAACGGAGGAGCTGAATTTCATTTCATTTCAGTCGAACCAGGACTTGCACACCGTGCAGCTAGCTCCGCATCGTCGCTTCTCCGACGCCATGTGCATCTTCCACCACACTCACACACCACACAAGGGGCCTGGTAGCATCGTTTCAACCTAGCGAACCAACGATCAGGACCATTCTCCTGGTTTCAGAAGAAAAGCACCTTCAAGAAGATAATCAAGGAGAAGAGGTATGATGCACCTTAACTGTACTGCTCAGGAAGCTGTCTGAGCCATGACAGGGCTCCCCCAGGTGTCAGAGCTTTGGCAGGCCAATGGGACAAAAAAAAAAAGCTGGGTACCCAGAGGTATTAACCAGTATCTCTGAAAACTCAGCGGGTGGGGAGAGCTAAAATTACCAAATGAAGTAATTCTGAAATTTAATGAAAGACAGAGTGTGAGGAAGCAGCTCTTCCTGCTGAACAAGCATACACCCACCATGCCTTCCTCCCTCCCCGTGCTCTTTCCTCTTCTTTATGCTAAGTATCAAAATAATTCCCTAAAACACATCCTCTTAGTCTTTTATTATAGGCCGCCGAGAGTCACCTGCAGGGGTCAGGTGCTGCCAGCCTCCTAGGGAAGCCACACGGATTGCTCCAACAGTGCTTTCCGCACCTTCGGCGGCCTGGGCCTCACGTCTATGGAGCTCGGAGGGGGTGCGGCAGGCCGGCCCTGCTCTAAATGAATCTATGCCTCGGGCGGAGGACAAAACGCACCCACCCCATGAGAAGGAGTAAAAAGCTTTCTACACGCCTGTAGCAAACAAGAGTTTGCTCCCAGTGGCCAACCGCAGAGGACACGATGACCACAGCCTTCTACATCGAGCTAGAACACGGGAGGTCCCAGAGTCCCCCACACCCGCTGCCCTCTCCTGCTGGTCCCTCTTCCAACGCTTGCTCCCCTCAGAGACAGTCACTGGCCATGCCGGAGTCTCCGTATGCCCTCACAAAAAAGGGTAAAAACCACAACTGCGGAAGTCCACAATACCATGGCGGGTATGGTGTCTTGTCAAGAGACCTGAGGGAGACAGTACTAGCTCGCTCCATGGCAAAGGCTCAGGAAGGGACCTCGGCTATTCTGCCACGGGACAGCGGAAGCTGAGTCCTTTACTCCATGCAGGCCCCGCTGCGTTTAGAGGCACCCAGGCAATTTATGATCCTTCAGCTGGGCTTAAAGCGCCATTTCCTAAGCCTTAAAATGAATGTCAAGCAGACGTGGTCGTTTCTGATGTTTGCCACCCTGCTGGCACTTCCCAGGACAAGCAAGGGGAGCACACGCAGAAGGACCAGGACCTGCCTTCCACCTATGCCCTAAAAAAGCAAGGGTCCCATCAGCCCTGGCTCCCAGCCCGCATCACCCCATGAACAGACTGTGCTGCACCCAGGCACCGACACGCGACCTCTGGGCACGTGCTTGAGAAGTCCAGCCTGAGGACAACCCTGGAGCCTGCTTTGCTCGGTGTTCCTCTCACAGCACATAAATGTGCTCTCTAGCCTCAACTGTCCTCCAATGTCCTTGAGCCACCAACCAGTCCCCAGCTGGAACATGGACCAAACCAGGCAGCAAGTCCAAGACTGGCAACACAATCCCGGTTCTGTGCGACCTGAGACACCCACCCACAGAATAAAAGGACACCAGGTTTCTCCCGGGAGAAAACCTCTGGGCCTCCAGGAGGCAGGGCTCTGCCCAGACCCAGTGGCAGGACAGCCTCACCACGGAGCGACTGTCAAGCCCTTACCTGGAGTCACCGTCCTGGTCGTCGGCATGGTCTCCAGTGTTGTTGACGGCGTATCTGCTACGAGGCTTATCTGAGTGAGGGCAGAAAGGGGAGAGCGGCTAAGCAAAGAGGATCTGTCCACATGCAGGAGGTTTGAGGATACGGTAACAGTGATGACTTCTAAATCGTGGTATGCATATACACACAATGGCCATAAAAAGGAATGGAGTTCTGACACATATTAAAACTCGGATGAACTTGAAAACATTATGCTAAATAAAAGAAATGAGACACAAAAGGACAAATACTACACTTGTATAAAATACCTACGTGGGCAAAACTCAGAGCGACAGAAAGTAGTTTAGAGATTACCAGAGGCTGAGGGCAGAGGACATTGGGTTCTTGCTAAATGGTTACATATTTCAGTTTGAGGTGATGAAAACTTCTGGAAATAGACAATGGTGATAGCTGCCCAACACAGAGCACTAGTGATGGTGAATGAAACTAATGCTACCAAATTGTAAACTTAAAAATGGTTAAAATGTCAACTTTCATAATATGTATATATACTTATTTCATCGGGTTTTTTTTTTAAGTGTTTATTTATTTTGAGAAAGAGAGAGAGAGAAAGTGTGAGCAGGGGGAGGGACACAGAGAGGGAGAGAGAATCCCAAGCAGGCTCTGTACTGTCAGCACAGAGCCAAATGTGGGGCTTGATCTCACGAACCTTGAGATCATGACCTGACCCAAAATCAAGAGTTGGGCCCTTAACCAACTGAGGCGCCCAGATGCCCCATGGATATATTTTTTACCATAACAAAAATTGTTTTCAAAAGTTATGGTTTCCAAGGAACTATAACACAGGAAATGTTTTTGCTACTACTCTGTTTAGTTAAAAAAAGAAAAAAAGATCACGCACATACACACATACCCTCTCAGTATATGATGACAACTAGGTTAGAAAAAGCATAGGCTAAAGAAAGAATTTTTAAATGTCCATATATCAGTATCTTTCACATACCTCACCAAAGTAATACCGTTAAAAAAAACTTGGGATGAACCGAAGAAGTTCATCACAGGCAGGGTGACTTTGGCTCAGGTCATGATCTCCTGGTTTGCGTGTTGGAGCCCGTTTTGGATTCTGTGTCTCCCTCCCTCTCTCTCTGGCCCTCCGCTGCTCATACTCTGTCTCTCTCTCTCAAATAAAATAAACATTCAAAAAAATTTTTTTAAGTTCATTAAGCAAGAAGTCCACAAGGAAATCAGAAATGCTAGCAAGGGAGACAAGACTGAAAAGAAAACATGCTATGCTCTTGAGTAGAGGGACTCAACACGAAGAGGTCATTTCTTTCCAGTTAACCCCTACGTTTGATGTGATTCCCACAACCCCGCCAACAGTCTGGGAGGGGGGCCGAGTGTGTTCAGTACTAATGTTGACGGGGAACAGGAAGCAAGAAGAGCCAGAATAATTGAAAAACAGAAGTAATGACTAATCCTATCTGAAAGTATAACACACTATAAAGTTACAGTAATTCATCACTGTGGAGCCCACACTGCTGGGAAAGATAAGAAAGGTTGAAAATAAGCAGGGAATTCAGTATGTGAAAAAGGCAGCAGAACCAGTGGGGGAAGAGAAAATTGTGCTGGCTCTTGAAGCAACCACTCTGCAGCCCCATGTTCCGTGTCCTGCCCCACCCCTCACGGCACCTGCTTCACGAGGCTCCTGGAGGCACACACACAACTAACTCTCAGCAAGTGTGCAGAGGACACCGGCTCCTAACAGGAGGGTCCAACTTACACCAAGACAAACACATTTAAAAAAAGATAATAAAAATGAGACAGGAAAACACTAGAGTCACGTTTCTTTTCGTTAATCTTGGAGGACAGACGCCTTTGTACATTTAACAAAACTCAGTAACTCCAGAAGAACAGACTGAAAACTTAACTCCGTAAAAATCAAAATTCTATGCAGCAGAACCGCACAGAAGCAAACTGGCTAAGAATGTATGCTTGGTCACAGATGAAGGCCTAGTTTTATCCTAAAGATATAAAGAGCTCCCTTCAAATCTATAAGGAAAAAATCTACCCAAGATGAAATTAGGCAAAGGTTATGAGTAAGTCATTCACTAGAAAGGACATCCAAACAGCTCTGAAAAGCGGAAGACATGCTCTTGTCCTAAGACAAATGCACACGAAAACCAGTATCAGATGCTTCTCACCCATCTCAGTAACAGAGCTCGGAAACCTGATCTGCTGGAGATAAGCATGTTCATCATCCCCGAGATCCAACCATCCCACCCTGGGGAATTGACCCGACGTTCTGAAAAATGGGAACGTATACAAGAAGACACTCGCACTGTTTGGATTAGCCAAGAGCCTATCAACAGGGGACTAAATGAATAAATCAGTGTGTTCGTCCCATCATTCTGATCATTCTGAACCTAAACCTAAGACGTAAAGTTAATATGAAAATAAACAGGGAAGAAAAGTGTGCACAGCGTGTTCACTTCTGCTTAGAAAATACAATACGTAGGGGCACCTGAGAGGCTGAGTCCGGTAAGCATCCGACTCTTGATGTCGGCTCACATCAGGATCTCATGGTTCAGGAGATCGCGCCCCACACCGGGCTCTGTGCTGACAGCGCGGAGCCTGCTTGGGATTCTCGCTCTCCCTCTCTCTCTGTGCCTCCCTCTCTCAAAAATAAAATAGTATAAACTTTAAAAAAATAAATTAAATTAAATTAGAAAGTGTGAAGGCACCTGGCTGGCTCGGCCCCAAGAACATGTGACTCTCAATCTCAGCGTCCTGAGTTTCAGCCCAACATGGGGTTTAG
Source organism: Paguma larvata (assembly GCA_030068075.1). NCBI lineage: Eukaryota > Metazoa > Chordata > Mammalia > Carnivora > Viverridae > Paguma > Paguma larvata. Next base: position 110,713,866 of record CM057825.1, read on the forward strand.
AGATTATTTTTTTTTTAATAAATAAAGCAAATGTGGGCCTATGCTTATATTTACACAGAAGGTTCTGGAAAAATGCGCAGGAAAATGGTAACAGCAGCTGCCCATATAAGGGGGAATGAGTGGCCAGGGATCAATGGTGGGAAAGAACTTTCTTTTCATTATCTTTACCCCATGTACCTTTAAAACTGTGTACAATTTGTTAAATTTCAACAAAAGTAAATTTAAAACAAAATATAAATTAGGAACTGCACGTTCAGGATAGTGAAAACTTGCAAGTAACCTAAAAGTCTACTACATTCTTATGTGTAGCTGCGTGAGGGTGACCTCTTCATAAACTGGAAAGTGCTTCGAGGAAGAGCGATCGAAGGAAAAAAGAGCGACCGCAGAACAATACATGCTGTGGGGAAATCCCCAACACAAACGCACTATTCTTCTCTGCATGGGTGATCTGTTCAGGAGGGACAACCGCCAAAACGGTAAGTGTTCCCTGCGATGCGGCAGAACTGGGGGAGCTGTTCCCAGCTGAATACATTCAAACGACACTTCTTTATATTCTTGGGAGGCTGGAGGCACGGACGAATGTTAGTGGCTTTGGCATGTTGAATTCGGAGTGATTTTTCTCTGGTTTTACTTTTCTGTACTTTTCAAATACTCTATAATGAGTAGGCACTGACTACACGATCAGGAAAAGAAAAAATTCAACGGCTTCGATCTCAATTTGCCGGGCGAGCAGGGCAGGGAGCCGCCTGCTGCGTCCCTCCGATCCTGCCGCCGGGCGCACGCCCGGGAGCGCCGGGCCCGCCGCCGGCGCTCACTTACTTGTCTGGGACGCCGGGTGCTCCTGGCTTCTCTGGAAAGGATACCTGAACAGCAGTTTATTGCCCCTGCTGCCCGAGCTCACCAGAATCACGCTGATGGGGCTGGTGTTGTCGCCCATCCTGTGGTGGGCGGAGAGGGGCCGGGACGCGGATGGGGACGGGGGGGAGGGGCCGAAGGGGCCCGGGGCGGAGGCGGGGCGCGGGCTCCGAGGAGGAAGGTCCGGGACGGGGATGGGGGAGGGGCAGAGAGGCCCAGGGTAGAGGCGGGGCGCGGGCTCCGAGGAGGACGGGACGGGGATAGGGACGGGGTGGGGGAGGGGCCAGACGGCCCGGGGCGGAGGCGAGGTGGGGGCTCCCAGGAGGGACCGGCCGCGACCAGGTCGGGGCGCTTGAGGAGGAGCCTCCCAGGACGGGGCGCGCCCGAGGCCGCAGAAATGCGGGGCGCCGGGAGCTTCCAAACCCACGAACACCCGGCGCGTCCTCTGAAGCTCGCAAGGCCCCGGAGTCAGGGCCAAGCAAGAGCTCAAAAGGAGCCTGCGCGCAGACGGGGGCTGAGTGCGCAGGCGCAGGCGCCCTTTGCGCAGGCGCGAGGCCGTCGAGGGAAGCGGGGCGCACCCTGCAGGCCGCCTGTTTGTCCCGCGAGCAGAAGGGGTCCGCCCACAAGCGTGAATGGGAAAGTGGCTGCGGTGTGCCTGGGAGTTCAAGGCAGATGTATGAAAATGTTGCATTCTTCTTTTTTTATGTTTGTTTATTTTGAGAGAGAACACGTGAAGGAGAGAAGGGCAGAGGGAGAGAGAAAGAGAATCCCAAGCAGGCTCTAAGCTGAGGGTGGCTCATCTCATCTCAGGGAGACCACACCGGAGTTGATAACAAGAGTTGGATGCTCAAGGGACAGAGCCACACAGGCCCCCAAAATGTTGCTTTCTTTACTCTAACACTTGCTTGGGACAGGAAGTTCAGACTTAAGACATATAAAGTACTAAAGTGAGAAAGTAAAAAAAATCTCTCACGTGGATCATAGACCTAAATTAACAGCTAACAGTATAAAAGTCTTACAAGAAAACATAGGATTAAAGCCCCCTCTCTTTGAACTAGGCAAGGGTTTCTTAGATAAGATACCAAATACACAAGTGACTAAAGAAAAAATTAACTGGACTTATCAAATTAACTCGCAGAATGAGAAAATATTTGCAAATCATAGAAGGGAATTATATCCAGAATAAAAAAAAAAAAACTTACAACTCAACAATAAAGACAACCAGTTCAAAAATGGGCAGAAAAAAAAAAAAATGGGCAGACAGTTACCTGGCTGGATCAGCAGGTAGGTTGCAACTCTTGATCTCAGAGTCTCCGAGTTTGAGACCCATGTTGGGTGTAGATATTACTAAAATTAAATAAGCTTAAAAAAAAAAAAGAAAAATGTGCAAAGGTTGCAAAAGGACATTTCTCCAAAGAATAGAGACAAATTGCCAGTAAGCTCACGAAAAGATGCTCAACATCATGACTCTTTAGAGAAAGGCAAATCAAAGCCCAAAACAGGTACCACTTCACACCAGGAGGGCTATCATCAGAGAGACGAAATGCCAAGTGTCGGCTGGGAGGCGGAACTGGCATCTTCACACGCTGTGGGGGAGAATGTGAAATGGCGTGGCCACGGGCGGAAAACAGGAAGCTCCTCAAAAGGTCGAACACAGGGTTCCCATACGCCTGAACTACCTCTTCACTCCGAGTGCATTCCCGAGAGAAATGGAGACGCTAGATCACCCCAGAACTCGCACGTTCACAGCAACATCGCTCACAGTAGGCGAAAAGTGCAAAGAACCCGCATGTCCGTCAGCTGATGTGGGAGGATGCGTACGATGAAACAGGATTCGGTCATAGAAGGAAGGAAGTACTGGTGTGTGAACGAACCTTGAAAACCCACGAGTCGTGTGATGCCGTTCACAAGAGACGTCCAGAAGAGGGATGGCGACAGAGGGAGAAAGCGGATCAGGTAGTCCGGGCATGGGGAGTTGCAGTGTGTGGCTGCTAGGGTGTGGAGCTTCTTTTGGGGTGATGAAAGCACTCTAAAATTGACTGTGGTGATGGTTGCACAAGCCTCTGAATACACTAAAACTGCACACCTCTCCCACTCACAGTCTCTCTCTCTCGCTCTCTCGGGTTTCTGAGTTCCCTCACAGTTCCCAGAAATGTCCCTGAAATGGAAATAAGGACACGGAAGCAGGAGGCGAGGCCGAGGACAGGGAAGGGGAACCTGGTGTCCGGGGGAATGGCCAGCTGTGGTCATGGGGGCCTCTCCACAGGGGCCCTGGGGCTCTGCCCGGTACCCACATGTGAGGTCTAGGACTCTGTTGCAGGCCTCCTTCCTCCAATTTCCCTGACCATGTTGCCGCCCCACTGGGCAGTCTCACGACCCCAGAACGCTGGGGGAAGGCCCAGACTTGGAGGAAACTACCCTTCTCCAGTCACCCCTCAGGGCCTGCTTCCTGCTAGTAATTCCCACAAGAGCATTTTTTGTTGATTTTTCCGGCTCTATGGTTAGCATCTTATCATGTAATGAGCACTGGGACCCAGGAAAGGCACAGGGAAACCACCGGGACCCGGGCCACAGGGGTCCTGGATGTGTGCCTACCCAGGCCGCCCTAGCAGGGCTCAGGTGGGGGCTCTCCAGGGCTGGCCCGGAGACAGCAGAGGTCCAAATCCCGCCCCGCCCTCACTGGCAGCATCTCACTGTCCACGCTGGCCTGCCTCATTGGGCCGGCACAGAAGTCAGAGCTCATTGTCACTCCCTGGACAATCCAGCGGGTGCCAGCAGCTGGAGGGACCCGGGGGTAGGCTGGCCCTGCTCTGGGCCTCCCCACCTGTAACAGGGTTAGGAGCAGGTGGCCTCTACGCGCGGTCCTCCCTCGACGCCCTCACAGTTGCCTGGACAATGATGTGCCCGAGGGCCCCCCTCTGCTCACATCTTCAAACTCGTCCCTGCTACCGCCCCCCCACCGCTGTGTCCTCATTTTAAATTTAAATAACTCTGCTTAGTAACTGAATTTTTGAAGAGAACTAGATTCTTGGAAACCAAAATTCCCGACCCTTCTACCCAACCTGGGTGTCCTCCGGGCAGGGCCAGGAGGCCTTATCAGTCTTGCCACTTGTTCTGGGTCCAGTGGAGGTGCCGATGTCTGTCAGAGGGCCGGGCAGGGCTCACAGACCCTAGCTAGGACCCCCCTTGACCCCTCCACCTTTTTGGCCACAGCGCTCCTGTGCAGAAAGAATCACCCACTCGCAAGAGTAGCTGCAACAACCTTGAGTTCATGCTGCCTTGTCCTGGGGTCCTATGGTGACGGGTTATCCCTCCTGGCAGTGAGGCGGGAGCTACGCCTACCCCCACCTGAGAGGCTGCAAGTGTGGAACTGGGGGTTACAAGGCTAATTACCCTGCCCAGGGCCAGCCAGGGCTACTCTCTGGGAAGGGTCCGTGGACCCCATCGCGGCCTCCTGCTGAGTGACCAGGATCCTCTGAGCTCAGCCCCAACTACGCCAGCTCTGAGCGAGTCCAGGGCCTGGAGTTCAGCCGATTCCAGCAGGGTCGCGGCGTCCTGGAGCACTGCCCACGCCCGGGGCTCCTCGTGTCACAGGCAGGGGAACCCAGGCCCGGAGACAGAAGAGACTTGCTTGAGCCCCAAAGAAAGAGCCCACAATCTGGCCCCCACAAAACTTAGGTCTCCTCTGCCCACTGGGCTGTTTCCCTCCTTCGCAGAAACTTCGAACATTTCATAACCTTCCTGGGCCTCAATTTCCGTATCTTAAAACGTGTAAAGATAATAAAAGAAAACCTCTCCCACAGAGACCTGTGAGGGCGAACGCAGTGTGGAGACGGTTCGGTGCTGTATCCGGAACTCAGAAAACCACAGCACATCTCACGTCCCAGGCGGACTGTTGCCCGACTCGAAAGACCAAACGGTGAAGTTCTTAGAAAGCTAGCACGGAAGCTCCTCTTCACCTCAGCACAACGCTTATTTCCCTCCGGGGAAGATGGGCAAAATTCACGTGATGCAAAATTAAGCGTTTCAGAGTGAACAATTCGGTGGCATTTTGCATATTCCCAGTGGCGTGCAACCGCCATGACCGCCTAGTTCCAGAGGATTTTCATCATCTCCAAAGGAAACCTGCCACCCTTCATGCGGTTGCTCCCCGGGCCTGCCCCCAGCCCCTGGCACCTGCTCGCCTGCTTTCTATCTGAACGGATTTGCTTCCGGGTGTTTCAAAGAAATGGAATCATACGATATGTGGTCTTTGCCGTTTGGCTTCTTTCCCTGAGTATCCTGTTTTCAAGGTTCACTCACAGTGTAGCAGGTGCCAGTACTGCATTTTCATGGCTGAGTAATATCTCCTTGAATGGAAATACCAGAATTTGTGTATCCATTCACCCACTGATGAACATTTGGCTTTTTAAATAGAAAGGTCCAATGTTTTTCTTTTACAAGATAATCTCTCTTTTTTTTAAGCTTATTTATTTATTTTGAGAGAGAGAGAAAGCATGAGTCAGGGAGGGCCAGAGAGAGAGGGAGAGAGAGAGAATCTCAACCAGGCTCCACACTGTCAGCACAGAGCCCAATTTGGGGCTCAAAGCCATGAACTGTGAGATCGTGACCTGAGCTGAAGTTGGATGCTTAACTGACTGAGCCACCCAGGTGCCCCGAAAGGTACAAAACTTTTTTAAGGTGTATTTATTTATTTATTTATTTATTTATTTATTTAAAGTTTATTTTTGAAATAGAGCACATGAGCAGGGAAGAGAGAGACAGAGACAGAGACGGAAGATCCGAAGTTGGCTCTGCACCGACAGCAGAGAGCACGATTTGGGGCCCAAACTCACCAACCCCGAGGTCATGGCCTGTACCAAAGTCAGACGCCTAACTGACCGAGCCACCCAGGTGCCCCAAGTTTATTTATTTGCAAAAACAGAAAGCATGAGCAAGGGAGGAGCAGAGAGAGAGGGCTAGAGAAAATCCCAAGCAGGCTCTGCACTGTCAGCGCGGAGCCCAACATGGGGCTTGAACTCACAAACTGTGAGATCATGACCCCAGCCGATATCAAGAGTCAGATGCTTAACTGACTGTGTCACCCAGGCACCCCAGGCATGGCATTTTTAAATAGGATGAAAAAATAACCAAATTTGACTGCTAACTAAATGATAAACTTCTGTTCAACCAAAAACAGTATTAAGAGAGTGGAGGCAGCCAACAGAGTTGAGGAAGATAAGGACAGAAACCTGACCAGGAACTTATATCCAGAATATATTTTAAATTCCTATAAATCAGTAAGACTGGCAACACAGGAGAAAAACAGCCATGAGTTGGACACTGCAAAAAAGCAGGGGGGGCGGGGCGGAATCTTACGCCTGGAACTAATGTAATATTGTGTGTCAACTACACTCATTTTAAAAAAACTTTTTTTTTTCTTAAAGAGGAAACTCAGTTGAACTGCAAATGTGTGAACAGGGGCCCAACCTCATTAGTCAGCAGGAAAATGCAAATTAAGACCCTCTGACAGGGGCGCCTGGGTGGCTCAGTCGGTTGAGCGTCCGACCTCGGCTCAGGTCATGATCTCACAGTCTGTGAGTTCGAGCCCCGGGTCGGGCACTGTGCTGACAGCTCAGAGCCTGGAGCCTGCTTTGGATTCTGTGTCTCCCTCTCTCTCTCTGCCCTTCCCCTGCTCATGCACTGTCTCTCTGTCTGTCAAAAATAAATAACCATTAAAAAAAAAATTTAAAAGACCCTCTGACAAACTACCACCGTCCATCAGAAAAGCCAAATCTAAGGAGAGCAGGGGAGCAGCTGTAGGAAATGTCGGGAAGGGTATGCCCACACGTCTCTAGCGGGGCTAAACGGCGGCACGACTCCCTGGGGGAGAAGTCTGGCATCGTCCACGCAAGCTGCAAATACACACGCCCGAGAACCGGCAACCCCGCTCCTGGGACTGTCCCCGACAGAACTGCAGGCACGCGGCCATCCGGTGACCTGGGCAAGAACGCTCATTGTGATATTCCTAACAGCGAGACCCAACAACCAGGACCCGTCCCGGCACGACGGGTGACCTGAGGTCTGTTCCTGGGAGGAAATACAGCAGGGCGATGGAGATGTACTCCCCACAGCATGGCTGGCGTCTCCCCAACGCAGTGCAGGAAGGCGGGCCCGGCAGAGGGCCCCCGGTCCGGTTCCCGCTGTCTGAAGGCCAGAAGCAGGCGGGCACTGAAGTGCTGCAGGGTGCGTGTTTGGGTGGTAAAAAGTGACAGAGAGGCCGGAAGGTAAGTCAGGGTGGGATCACCTTTGGGGAGGACTGGGGCGCTGAGCATCTGCTTGTCACAGCTCATGAAGCTCCGGCATGTGCCCTGCGCTATCGGTCACAATGGAAAAAAGGAAACAAGAATGGGACGTTTGCTCACAGCAATGGTTTGTGGGGCTTGGAAGTTTCAGGAACCACATGGCTGGCAGTCACCGCTGGGAGTCCCGCAGCTCCCTCTCCTTGTGGAGGCCAAGGATGGGGTCGGGGTTCTGCCAGGAGGGAAAGAGGAGGCCCCGGAGGACCGAAGGGAGGGGAGGACCATCCGCCACAGGGGAGACGGCCGCCCGGGGAGAGGAATTCTGGAACCCACAGGCATTACCTACTGTTGGGAGACTCGGCAGCTGTCCAGTGTCTTCAGGCCACGGGTTCCCCAGGCCCCAGAGCTGGAGGGATTCCCCTGGGCACGGCCCTCGCTGAGACCTCTCTGTGTTCCGCTCCAGGGACTCCAGACTCCCTGCCTCTGCCTGCCCTCCCCTCTGACCCTCAGCCTCTTCTCACTCATTCTCTCTTCTTTGTCAGTCTATCTGCCCATCTCTGTCTCTCCTGCTGCCTCTCCCTGCCTCTCCCTGCCTCTCCTTTCTAGAAACGGAAGTTTGGTCACAGCCTTACACACCCTTACTTAGGCCTACGTGCCTGAGGTGGTCCTGGAGTTTCCTTCCGGACCAAGAGACGGCAGTGAAGACCGAGGACGGCTGGGCTCGCCTCAGCCTGGAATGAACCCAGAGAGGCACAGCTGAACTCCACGCAAACATCCTGGGGCCCCCTGGGGTTGGCAGCAGCACTGCCCACAACAGTTGGCAAATGACCATAAAGCAGGGGACGGTGGGCACCCCCCTGGGACGGGGAACACTGTCTCATAAGAAGAGGGGGCGCCTGGGTGGCTCAGTCAGTTATGCGTCCGACTCTTGGTTTCCACTCAGGACATGACCTCACAGTCCGTGAGTTCAAGCCCCTTGTGGGGCCCAGCACTGACAGCGTGGATCCTGCTTGAGATTCTCTCTCTCCCTTTTTATGTGTCCCTCCCCCACTCTCCTTCTCTCTCAAAATAAATTAAAAAACTTAAAAAAAAAAAATAGAAGAAGAGGGGGCAGCTGTGAAATGTAAATAAAGGAGAGACCAGGAAGGGGAAGGGGCTTCTGGAAGGCAGACCCTACCTCCGGGACACACACAGGGGGAGAGCCTTACCTTGTCTGCTGAGCTGAGGGGCGCATCTGTCAGATGCCAGTCGGCTCTCAGCCCCCGACTCTCTCACCAGCGCATGCCTCAGCCGTAGAAGAAGTGAGCACTGTAAATTGAGTAACACCAGCACCGTGCCGGGCACACCTGTTTCCATTCCAAACAGCTTGTCCAAGCCAAATTTTCTCTAAGAATAGTTTGGCAAAATATCTGCGACGAAAACTCCCTATACCGGAGTTTCTGATTCTATAAAAAAGTCCAGCAGGATTTTGTGCAGATACCTCTTTGGCTGACTCTAAAATTCACATGGAAAGGCAAAAGAACTAGAATAACTAACACCACTTTAGAAAGGAAGAATAAAGGAGGAGGAATGACATCACACCAGCCTTCCACAGCTGTGATGAGATACAAGCCATGTAGCACGCATTCACTTACTTAAAGGGTGCGTTTTTACTATATTCAGAGGGTTGTACAACCATTACCACAGTCTGTTTTATTATTTTTTTAAATGTTGATTTATTTTTGAGAGAGAGAGAGAGACAGAGAGAGACAGAGCATGAGCAGGGGAGGGGCAGAGAGAGAAAGACACACAGAATCCGAAGCAGGCTCCAGGGTCCAAGCTGTCAGCACAGAGTCCAATGTGGGGCTTGAACCCACGAACCGTGAGATCAGAGGCTTAATTGATTGAGCCGCCCAAGCACCCCTATTTTAGAGTGCTTTCATCACCCCAAAAGAAGCTCCACACCCTAGCAGCCACACACTGCAACTCCCCATGCCCGGACTACCTGATCCGCTTTCTCCCTCTGTCGCCATCCCTCTTCTGGACGTCTCTTGTGAACGGCATCACACGACTCGTGGGTTTTCAAGGTTCGTTCACACACCAGTACTTCCTTCCTTCTATGACCGAATCCTGTTTCATCGTACGCATCCTCCCACATCAGCTGACAGACATGCGGGTTCTTTGCACTTTTCGCCTACTGTGAGCGATGTTGCTGTGAACGTGCGAGTTCTGGGGTGATCTAGCGTCTCCATTTCTCTCGGGAATGCACTCGGAGTGAAGAGGTAGTTCGGGCGTATGGGAACCCTGTGTTCGACCTTTTGAGGAGCTTCCTGTTTTCCGCCGTGGCCGCAACATTTCACATTCTCCCCCACAGCGTGTGAAGATGCCAGTTCCGCCTCCCAGCCGACACTTGGCATTTCGTCTCTCTGATGATAGCCCTCCTGGTGTGAAGTGGTACCTGTTTTGGGCTTTGATTTGTCTTTCTCTAAAGAGTCATGATGTTGAGCATCTTTTCATGAGCTTACTGATCATTTGTGTTTCTTAGAGAAATGTCTATTAGAATCCTTTGCCCAATTTTCAGTTACCTCTTTATTGTTGAATTGTATGATTTTTTTTCATATTTTGGATCAGTGTCTCATCAGATACATGGTTTGTTAATATTTCTGTCATTCTTTGGAAAGTATCTAATTTTAAGACTTAACTCAAAGTGGGGTGCCTGGGTGGCACAATCAGCTAAGCGACCAGCTCTTGATTTCTGGCCGGGTCATTATCTTGCGATTTGTGAGTTCAGGCCCCACACTGGGCTCCATACTGACAGTGTGAAACCTGGTTGGGATTCTCTGTCTCTCTGTCTCTCTGTCTCTCTCTCTGCCCCTCCTACGCTCTCTCCCTTTCTTTCTCAAATTAAGTAAGATAAACTTAAAAATAATAAATGAATTTAAAAAAAATTTTTTAAAAGACAACACAAAGAGACAGTAATGAAGACAGTATGGTTTTGGTGAAGAACAGACACACAGACCGATGGAACAGAATCGAGTCCAGAAACAGACCTGCAAAAATATGGGAAATTTATTCCTCGCCACGGACTATGAGAAGGCAATCCAGAAGGGGATGTATATAGTCTTTTCAACAAATGGTGTGGCAACAACTTAAAGGCAAAACAAAACAAAACCGGACCTAAAACTAACCCATACACAAAAATTATCTCCAAATGTATCCGTGATCTAAACATAAAATATCAACGATCAACTTTCGGAAGAACTCACCGACAGAGCCTGTGCGGCCCGGGCGAGGCGTGGCGCTCTCAGGGATGCCGCTAAAAACACGAATCACTCGAGCAAGAGTAACTTGATAAACTGAACTTCAGCAAAATTAAAACTTTTGCTCTACACATGACGTTATCGAGAGGATGAAGTGACAGTCTACCAACTAGGAGAAATACGTGCCCGTCACCCATCTGACAAGAGACTGCACCCAGAACGTCTGCGAATGTCTACAGAATGTATCTCAAAGCTCGCCAATAAGAAAACAAAGGACTGGATGTAAAAATGGGAAAAGACCAGAACATATTTCACCAACAAGACGTACGGATGGCAAGGAAGCACACGGAAAGACCCTCCGCAGCACCGGTTACCGGAGGAAAGGCGACGTGAAGCCACGCCGCCATGGCATCGCACACCTGTCAGAATGCCTACGGTGTAAGGATGCCACCAGTGATGCGTGGTGACTAGAACCTCCTGCAGGGCTCACGGGAATGCAAAATGGTACAGCCACGCTGGAAAAGCTTAGTAGTTTCTTGGAAACATACACTTAGCACGAGAGCCAACGATCCTACTCCTAGATCTAGCGCTTCCCTAGAGACATGAAAACTTGCCCTCACGTAGAGACCTACACAGGAACGTTCACAGCATCTTTAGTAGCAATGGCCCCAGTGGGGAAAACCCTCATCGAGCAGATGAATGGACAAACGGTGGCAGGTTCGAACCACGGAGGACGACTCAGCGATAAATAGAACTGTTGGCCCAAGTAACAACGCGGAGGGGCATCGAGGGTCCCACGCTGTGTAAAAGAAGCCAGTCCTAAAAGATAACATGCTGCAGACTTCCATTGTATGTTACTCCTGGAGAAGACAAAAGCACAGTGGCTGGCAGAGCTCAGGTGGAAGGAGGGCGAGATTGGGAAGGCCCCCAGCACGTGGGAGTTTTCTGGGGGCGACAGAGCTGTCATCTGTCCTGATCGTGATGGGGGTGAATGAATTCATGCATGTCGAAACTCACAGAGCAGTATACCAAAAGAAAGTCAATTTCATTTTATGTTAGAACAAAGTGTAAAGGACTATTTGCCTGTCGTGTTGCAACAACGACGTGGTGAGCAGGACGGCATCCCGGGAGCAGATGACATGCGAACAGCTCTTGTTAGTGCGTTACTTCCTCCAGCCCTTCAGAGGAGGTCGCTTCATCTCCTCCGCAACAGGGGGACGACACCAGCGCCTTCTCACAGGGAACCCAGGGATCACAGCCAGAGGGAGAGGAGACTGATGCGTGGCCAGGTTGGGCTGGGCACAGGATCCCACCGAGGAGCGCGGCAGGCACAATGGGGCCTATTCTGGCCCAAGGACACTGTTGAGCTAACGCTCCGGCTTCCCCGGTTCTGTGAATCTGAAATGGACAAGGATGGTCAGAGCTGGGTCAGAGCTGGGCCTCCTGGGCTGGCTGGGCCCCTATCTCTCCAGGACTCTGGTCAGGCTCTGGCCAACACCCCCTCTAAGGCCAAGGGGGAGGGTGGAGTGACAGCCCTTCACCCCACCAGCCCACCAGGGACTGGGGACCACCCATCCTCACTGGGCCTGATAAGAGACCCCACCCTACAGCCCTCTCCCCTCTCCAGACCAACACCCCCACAGCCCGGCCCCCACCCCGGCTCTGCGTGTATATAAAGGGCTCCTGGGGGGTGAGCAGAGAGGCCAGTCCTGAGCACACCCCGGTTCCAGCTCGGCCACCACCATGTCTCTGACCAAGGCTGAGAGGGCCATCGTCCTGTCCATGTGGGGCAAGATCTCCACGCAGGCGGACGCCATCGGCACCCAGACCCTGGAGAGGTGAGTGCTGGGTGGGCCGGGATGGGGCCCGTAGGTGACGGCGTGCATAGTCGGGACAGGGGCCGCTGAGGAGAGGGCAGTGAGGGGTGGACCGCAGTCAGTGAGCAGGGAGAGGAGGTGGACGGGGAGGGGACATGACTGTAGGACTGACTCACACCAGGCCCAGCACCCAGGTCTCCACAAACATCTGTCGAATGACTAAATGACTGAAATGACGAATTATTGCTGAATGATGGGGCAGCCAGGGTGGTATTCTGCCGTGCCATCCTGGAGCCTGGGGTGATGGGGAAAATCAGCAGTACGAATCCCATCCTTGTGTTCAACGTGAATTCTATGCATTCATTTTCATGTTTTTAAATATTGCGTTAAAATATGATTTATCGTGAGTGCTGGGCTTTTCAACGCCAGGTAGGTTTTGCACCCAAGCAGCGCAGCGCTGGCCTCACCAGGTTCGGCTCTCGCCCTCCCGCAGGCTCTTCGCCAGCTACCCCCAGACCAAGACCTACTTCCCGCACTTCGACCTGCGCCCCGGCTCCGCGCACCTGCGCGCGCACGGCGCCAAGGTGGTGGCCGCCCTGGGCGATGCGGTCAAAAGCATCGACAACATCGCGGGCGCGCTGTCCAAGCTGAGCGAGCTGCACGCCTACGTCCTGCGCGTGGACCCGGTCAACTTCAAGGTGCGCGGGGCCCCGGGGGCCTGGCGGGACGCGGCGGGGGCAGGGGGAGCGCGGGCGGGGCAGGGTCCGGGCTGCAGGCGCTCCGCCCCACCCCCACCCGGGCCTCGCGCTGAGCCGCCCTCCGGCCCCCAACCCCCCAGCTCCTGTCGCACTGTCTGCTGGTCACGGTGGCGTCGCACTTCCCCGCCGACTTCACGGCCGACGCCCATACCGCCTGGGACAAGTTCCTGTCCATCGTGTCCTGCGTTCTGACCGAGAAGTACCGCTGAGCGCCGCCGCCGGACGACCGAGGGCGCGCTGCGACCCCCCCTCCGCGGCTCCCGGGCTCGCGAACCCTCCGGCTTCCCCCTGACGCCCCAATAAACGAACGCACGCCCACCTCGCCTCTGTCGTCACTGGGGCCATCAAGGGGGCGGCAGAGGTGGAGGCGGGACCGCGGGGTTGCACAGGGACTCGCGGAGGGCTGCGGGAGCACTTGGCACTGACCCCTGGGTGTCTCAGACCGCAGAGGGCACCGCAGAGGGCGCTCCGGGGGCACGGTGTGGGGGCCGGGGTACCCGGAATCCAGATGGGGTGGCAGAAAGGGCACCCCCCGCCTTTACCTCCAGGGTCGGCGCTGGAGCCCACCTGGCCCCACTGACTGGCTGGGGCCCACCGTGGAATTTCTCTGGAATTTATACTATTCCGGGATTCTGCTTGGTCTTAGCAAGAAAGGAGTAATGAATATTTCTAGTCCTTCACTCATTCCGTTCTTCCACTCAAAACAAAACAAAACAAACACACACACACACACATTTATTGGGACACAAGCATTTTTGTAGACTCTAACACAACAGCTAAAATAAGCAAGGCCTCCTGCCCCGTGGAACCCACCGTCTAGTCAGGGACAGAGACGTGGTATTCTGTCAGATCGCAGTTCACAGAAACAAAATGGAAAAGAAGTTCAGTTTTGCTCATTATTAGAGAAATACAAATGAACACTATTAAAAATAATACCTCAGGGCACCTGGGTGGCTCAGTTGGTTAAGCGACCAACTTCAGCTCAGGTCATGAACTCATGGTCTGTGAGTTCGAGTCCCGCGTTGGGCTCTGTGCTGGCAGCTCAGAGCCTGGAGCCCCCTTCGGATTCTGTGTCTCCCTCTCTCTCTGCCCTTCCCCTGCTCATACTCTGTCTCCCTGTCTCTCAAAAATAAATAAACATTAAAAAAATTTTAAAAACTTAAAAATAAAGTAAAATAAAATAAAATAAAATAAAACCTCACTGAGATCCAAAGCCTTGGCCCACACTCTGCTGATGGCGCTGCCAGCACAGGGACTACACCGGCTTAGTTTTCCGAGCGCTAGAAAACCCCGGTCCGTATCAGGCATTGGCTGAATACAGCATGAAAACCCACGCAGCAGAGAACTGTGGCCTGAAAAAAGCATAGGGACAATTTCTAACGGTGGCCATGAAGTGATGTCCAGGATTCATCACGTAAAAAGGAAAAGAAAAAAGGAAGAAGTAGAGTATCGTGTGTGTGCATGTGTGTAAACACGGTAGCTTTTCTGTTTTTCCGCAAGAAAGGAGAGGTGAGGCGCGCTGGTCTGGCTCAGACTGTGGAGCGCGTGACTCTGGATCTCTGGGAGCCGTGGTCAAGCCCCACGACGGGCGCAGAGTTCACTTAGAAAAGAAAAGAAGTGAGAGGAGATACAAACGTGTGTGTGCATTTGTGTGCGCTCGCGGGTGTGGGTGTGCGCACACACGTGTGACTATGGTCATGGCTCTTGTGTGCGCACTTGTGTTTCTAGGTTTATGTGTGTTTGCTTTTTTTTTTTCTTTTCTTAACGTAAGCTCCATGCCCTGCATGGGGCTTGAACTCAGGACCCTGAGATCGAGTCACATGCTCTATGGACTGAGCCATCCAGGCGCCCCTTGTGTTTGCTTAGTTTTGGAGAAAGGAAACCTTCAGGGATAGAGTGGAAATGCTTACGGACAGTAAGGTGCGCGGAGGTAAAGAGCAGGGGTGGAGGGGGCTCCTCTACCTCTAACTCTCGATGGCTTTACTTTCCACTCATGTAAATCTTGTACGGCACCAAAAATAGAACAAGAAAGAGCAAAAAATGTAAACATAAAATCAAAAACAACTTAAATGAACCTGTGCAAGAATGCACTAATAAAATAAATCCTCAAATTCGTTCAGGGTTTTATTGGTCATAACACCACAGATATTATAATTTCATAACCTTTTATTTAAAAATTTTTCAAACTATTGGGGCGCCTGGGTGGCTCAGTCTGTAAAGTATTCGACTTCAGCTCAGGTCGTGATCTCACAGTTCGTGGGCTCGAGGCCCGCGTCGGGCTCTGCACTGATGGCTCAGAGTCAGCTTCAGATTCTGTGTCTCCTTCTCTCTCTGCCCCTGCTCCACTTGTGCTCTGTCTCTCTCTCTTTCAAAAATAAATAAAAACATTTAGAATTTTTCAAACTATCAAAAATTGCAAGAATTAAGACAAAGATGGAGAAATAGGGGTGACTGCTGGTGAGCACAGATTTCTTTGGGGGGCGATGGAAATATTCGAAACTGATGGCGGTGCTAACTGCGCAGCTCTGTAGATAGAGTTAAACCGCTGAGTTGTCCACTTGAGGTGGGTGACGGTGTGTGATTTATATCTCAAAAAATCTGTAAAATAAAATAATAATATGACGAAACACTCTCGATTACTCTTCACCAAGTTTCCCGAATCGTCAGCACACTGCCACGCTTGCTTTCACTCGCTCTTCCTTTCCCGGGATTTGCGAGTAAGACGCAGACATGGTTCCCCGCTCACGCCCCTGAGGACCCCTAAATGCCTTGCTTATTTCCTCGGGCCGGAAAGAACTCTTGCCTGCACAGCCAGAGAACACGCCCCAGAACGAGATGAACACTGATTCGAGTCCGCAGCCCTCATCCGCGCCTTGTCCCTTCCAGCGATGCCCTTCCGGGACCAGGACCAGGCCTTGCTGTGAACGAACCGGACCGTAAAGAGAAACTAAACAAACACACACACACGTGCTGGCACCGGTCTCTTGCCATCTTCCCTGCGGTCGTTCCTTGCATGACCTCGATTTCGAGAAGCACAGGCCAGTTACTTTACACCAAGTCCCTCCGCTTGGGTTTTTCTGCCGTTTCCTGGTGATGAGATTTAGGTTACTCGTCTCCACCGCCGCCGTGTCTGCCTCAGTGCGGCCCCCGGGACGTAACATCCATCTGCTGCTTTACTCGCCACCCGGCTGTCTTCCAGCTCTCTCCACTGCAAAGTCAATAAGTATTTATGCTTTCTCATTGATAATTAATAATTCTTTTACGAAGCGATTCTGTGAAGACTGTGACAGGGTCCTGAGGTTCACCCAGTTGCACCCGCCGGGCTCAGCGCGCGCGCATGGTCCTCGCCTGCAGCGACCGTGGCCGGGGTGGGAGCCCTCACGCGTGCCTTCTACACCCGGCGGTGGGCCTTCTGCTGCAAGGAAAAGCTTTCACTTCCCTTTAACTCTTTACACTGATACCCAACTAACTCCTTAATTCCCATTTTATTCAGTGGGTTATAACCTATTGCAGACCGTTATGTTGCTCCCACTACTGTCCCAGATTTGGACAGGCAAAGTCTCTTCAAACCGACTCATGTGTCCTTCGACGTGTCCTCGTCGTCCTTTGAGTACATTCCTGATTTCTGCCGTAAGAGGTTCCGGGTTCATCTTGTCCTTTCCCTGGACCAGCCTAAAATCGGCCACTTCTCCACATAGTTCTGTTTCCTCCTAGTAGAGAATGATATTTGGAAACCAAGACCCGGGGGCTAGGTGAGTTCTATTCAAGTCCTTTGTCCATTTTTAAATCAGGTTGCGTTTTTGTTGTTGCGTTGCAAGAGTTCTTTCTGTATTCTGGACACAAGTTCCTTGTCACATAGATAGTAGGCAAACTTCTCCCATTCTGTGAGTTTCCTTGTCGTGGCCAATAATTTTTCACCTGACTCTAGCCAAGCCTTTCTATCTGCCTTCTAGTGTACAGGACTTGCATAAAGGAATCATCTAAAAAAAACCCTGTAAGTAAACCACCGGACCAATCCGAAATGTAGGACATTCTATAAGACGGCCTGTCTGGACTGTCCAAAAAGTCATCGACGTGAAGAAAAGGTGGGTGTGGGGTGGAAAGCTTCTGGAATAAGGGAATAAAGAGACAACTGAATGCCGTGTGTGAGCCTGGGCCAGATCTGAATTCGAACGAGTGAACAAATTTTGGCTGAGTGAGGACACTGGATGCAAAAGAATGTTAGTTCACTTAGATGGGCAAGAAGCCTGTGGTTATTTATGCAAGAAAATCTCAGGCTAGGAGGCGCACGCCGAAGTCTGCAGAGACAGAGCCTCAGGAGGCCCCGCACACGATCCCATATTGTTTGGGAGAAAAATAAAATAGACGCAGATACATTCCTATATATATACTGATCACGCAAACACGGCAAAAGCTCGCAACTGCAGGACCCCAGTGGTGATAGTTCAGGGGGCTGTCGTTCCGTTCCATACTGGGCTACACTGGGCTACCACGCGGTACGAAAAGGGGTACTGTAAGATCTGACCTCAACACTGCTCCCGTCACCCGCACTCTGCCCCCGCCGCTGGCCTCCTGGCTTCTCTCGAACGATGGAGGCACAGCCCCCCTCAGGGTCTTCGGGCTGGCCAACCCCGCCCCCCGCCCGCGTGCTGCACACTCTTCCCTGGACGTCACGCGAATTACTCTCTCAACTCCTCAATACTCGCTTACGTTTGCCATCTCAGCGACGTCTCCCCTGGGCGTCTCACCTGAAGCTGCCACCCCTCCCGACACTACCCACCCTGCTTCGCTGCCGTCTCCTTTCTAAAGCCGAGGCCATCCAGCCGGAGACCACTGGGAACACTCCTGTAGTCGGAGTTGGTTTTGTCAACTCATTGCCACGGAGGAGGCCGCCCCCACGGGGAACCGTGGTTCTGTGGGGCCGGGGTTAAGCGGCTTGGGCTCAAGGAAGCAGGACTTGGCCCTGGATTGGATGCTGCGGGAGTAGCCGTCGGGTCTAGCATCTTAATAATTCCTACACAGAAGGTGAGAAGGGCAAAAAGAGGCTGGAGCTACAGTTGCCACAGCCGCCATCACCCTCGTCGGCCGGGATGGGGAGTCAGGCATTCCTGCGGCTTCTCTGTGCTCACACGGGGCTCTTCTTGGTCTGAAGCTCCCAGCCCCAGGACCCACAGCCCCACAGCCCCAGGACCCACAGCCCCACAGCCCCAGGACCCACAGCCCCACAGCCCCAGGACCCACAGCCCCACAGCCCCACAGCCCCAGGACCCACAGCCCCACAGCCCCAGGAGAAACGCAGGCTTTGCGGCCACCATCCGGGTATCAGGGCTGCTTGGCTCTTTCTCACTGGTGTGCTCACCTCCCACACTCGCTCTGTATCGCACACCTTCTACCCCAGGATGTCAGTTCCAGATGGCAGGCGTCTGTCTGTCCCCTGCTGGGTGTCTCTGTCTGTCCCCTGCTGGGTCTCCGGCTGTCGACTTGGGCCTGGCATGAGACAGGGGGTCAAATGTCACCCAGGAAGAGTGCGTGGAGCGTCTGGGGTGCGGCGCGAGCCTGCCTGAGACTGTTCCTGCCGCTCGCCTGACATGAGGGTCTACGGTTCTCATGCAGGAGAGACTCTGCCCTGGAGGAGGTGCCCAAGTGAGGACCCCCTTCTCCGGGGAGGACTCTGACCCGGAAGGACTCTTTACCAGGGGCGTGGGTGTGGGACAGGAGTCTCCCGAGGCCCTTGGCCTGCCTCCAGTGGCCTTGGTGACTGTGCCCAACCTCTCCTCCACTCTGGCCTCAGTTTCCCCCAGGCCCCGGTGACACCAGGGATCCTTCATGGTCCACGAAACCAGGGCCTGTCTCTTCTGGTGGCTCTGAGGACTGGTGTGCTGTCAGCTCCAGGAAGACAGGAGCCAGCTTCCCCACCCACCACCGGGCGGCCGTGGCCATGCACTCCTGGGGTTCCCAGCTGGCAGGGCCACAGCTCCAGGGGTGGGGGGGTGCTGAGGGCCAGTAATTCAGCCAAGTACTTTTGGGGAGCTTGCTCTGGGAAGTCCTGGTTGTTTAGGAAGCCTGGAGTAGACCAGGAAACAAAACTGACGCGACAATTCTCTGCTCTCCTGATCTCGAATTCTACAGAAAAACGAATAAACACTTTCTTTCTGAGGGGAAAAAAGGAGAGCAGGCAGGAGATGGCACCGCAGGATGGGCTATTAATATGGTGACACTTCTGGGAGTGACAATATTGCGGAAGGGCCTTCCAGGGAGAGGCCCCGGGAGGGGGGGGCTGGGGAGGACAGAGGGTGGGGAGCAGGAGGGGGACAGCAGACTTCCCCTCGCGGAGGACCAGAGACCACAGCGGTTTTCAGGGATGAGAGAGGACTGTGGTCTCTGGCCTGAGCCTTGGGAAGAGAGGAGGGGACCGGGGAAAGGCAGGAGCAGGGAGCAACCGGCTCTGCGGGAACAGGGCCTCGTCTGAGACGCACAGGGGAGGCTGGGAAGCGCCGCCTGGGTGCGGGTCTGAGCTCAGGAAGGGTGTCCGCAGGCAGGAGGGAGTCTCAGGTCACAGACGGCAGTTAAGGCCGTGAGGTGGACAGAGGGCCGAGAGACAGGGGGACAGGATGGAGACTGAGAAACTACCTCAGCACAAGTTTGAGGGGTGAGGACACAGCCTATCCAAAGGAAGAAAGGAAGGGTAGGAAAGCTGGGGGGCAAAGTGAACCCCCAGCTGCACTAGCCACTCAGGTAAAGGCTGGGAGCTGTGTCCGGGATGGGCTTGGGGTGCAAACCAAGGCCCCGGCCTGCAGGAGGAGGGCTCTCTGGACTGCCCTAGGCGCTACTAGGCGCTCTGCCCTCAGGCCCTCCCCGGCTTCTGCCCTGCTCCACTGCTCCCCTCTTGGGCTAAGGGCTGGTCTCATCCCCGGCCCCTGCCTCTGCCTGAGTCTCTGGGGATTCAGGGCTGGAAGCCGAAGACCAGTTGTGAATCTAGGCTGATTTATGGCTGCTTGGATCTCTGCACCGCTCTCCCCCTCCCCCCGTCCCACCCCCGCCGGCCCCAGGCCTGGTGCACGCAGGGCTCCTGGCATCCTCTCCCTGCCCTCCACTTAGCCCGAGGCATTTCCAAGGTAAGGGATTTCCAAGACTCCTGTGCCCCCCCCCTCAGATTTGGGCCTCAATATTGTCTTCATCTTCGGTCAAGACGTGGACAGGGACGTCATTTCCGCTAAACTTCGGACTTGCTTACAGTGACAGTGACAGCACCCAGCCAGCAAGGGCGCCCACAGGGAGCCTCAGATGGCGACTTTTGGAATCATAGGTCAAGGCTTCCCAGGTGACTGCTTCAAATTCGCCCCCAGTTGTGGTAGGTGCACACTCGCTGAATTGTAGGACACGAAGGTGCATTTTCAAGGGAATTCAGCTAAACAGAGGAGACAACGCTAACATGTTAGCGTTCAGATATTAGTGCTTTCTATTCACCTCCATAGTCTGCAGGCTCCTTCGAAAGGTCTAAAGAATCATTTATTCTTTTACGGACAGAAAGGGTGGCTTTTACGAAGCCTTTGAGGACACGAAGCTAACTGGCCCCCTCTAGAGCTGGAGGGGAGGACCCTGGCGGCCCCGGACACAGAGCAGGGAGGATAACTCACCCCACGTGAGCTCTCAGCACCTGGGTTACCTCACACACACACACACACACACACACACACACACACACACACACACGGAACCTCTACGCCCAACGTGGGGCCCGAACTCAGGACCCTGAGATGAAGCCGCGCAGGTTTTTCCAGCGGAGCCGCCAGGCGCCCCTTACACGTATGTTTGCAACTTATTGCAGAGTCCTAGGAAATAATTAAAGGGTTATCTCTGAAGGCAAGCAGGTGAGAAGGGAATTTTTTTTTTTTTTTTTTTTTGAGAGAGAGAGAGAAGTGGGGGAGGAGCAGAGAGAGAGAATCCCAAAAAGGCTCTGCACTGTCAGTGCAGCCCCGCTGGGGGCTCGAACTCATGAACCATGAGATCGTGTCCTGAGCCGAAATCAAGGCAGACACTCAACCACCTGAGCCGCCCAGGCACCTCTTGTGATTGATTTTTATTTTTATTTTTTAAATCTTTTTTTAAAATTAACTTCCTCTTTTTTTTTAAGTATCTTTAATGTTTTATTTATTTCTGAGAGAGAGACAGAATGTAGCAGGGGAGGGGCAGAGAGAGAGGGAGACACAGAATCGGAAGCAGGCTCCAGGCTCCGAGCTGTCAGCGCAGAGCCCGACGTGGGGCTTGAACTCACAAACTGTGAGATCGTGACCTGAGGCGAAGTCAGACGCTTAACCGACTGAGCCACCCAGGCGCCCCTGATTTTTATTTTTAAATAAAAATCTCTACACCCGAAGTGGGACTAGAACAACCCTGAGATCAAGCATCTCACACTCCACCAACTGAGCCAGCCACGTGCTCTAACAAGTTTAATTTTTAAAAAAACATTTTTAAAGGGGCGCCTGGATGTGGACCCTGCTTAAGATTCTCTCTCCCGGGGCGCTTGGGTGGCTCAGTCAGTTGAACGTCCGACTTCGGCTCAGGTCATGGTCTCACAGTTCATGAGTTTGAGCCCCACATTGGGTTCTGTGCGGACAGCTCAGAGTCTGGAGCCTGCTTCAGATTCTGTCTCCCTCTCTCTCTGCTGCTCCCCTGCTTGTGCTCTCTCTTTGTCTCTCAGAAATAAATTTAAGGGGCACCTGGGTGGCTCAGTCAGTTAAGCAGCAGACTTCAGCTCAGGTCATGATCTCACCGTCTGTGAGTTTGAGCCCCGCATCGGGCTCTGTGCTGAGGGCTTGGAGCCTGGAGCCTGCTTCGGATTCTGTGTCCCCGTCTCTCTCTGCCTTTCCCTTGCTCACACTCTGTCTCTATGTTTCTCAAAAAATAAAATAAAAAAAAAACGCTAAAAAAAAAATAAATAAATTTAAAAAAATTTTTTAAAGTTAAATTATAGCTTGATTTTAAAAGTGAGCAAGATAAACATTTCCTATAAGCACACCTTTTCTGAAACACAGAGTTTTTAACAGGAAGGGGGAAAAAGCAGGACGTACCATTGGATAATGTTTTTCAAATACAAGAAAGGGCTGGACACAATTGCACCAAACTGGTAACAACTCTTCCCCTATGTGGTGACGGTTACGGTTTGTCCCTTGTTTGCTTGTGCCCCCACGTTCTCACTGCGTTCCCACACTGAGTATGTGTTACTAAAACCATCATGTGCCGGGGCTGGCGGCTGGGCCGGACTGTCCTGGATCTTGCCCTGTCTATGAATAAGCAAGGAATTTGGCAGGGGTGGGGACGGGAGGGTGCTCAGAGCTTCCTCGGTAGCGCCTCGGGTCACACGTTCACCCACAGGGGTTTGAACTCATGAACTGTGGGCCAGAGCCGAAGTTGGACAATTAACCGACTGAGCCACCCAGGTGCCTCTAGCTGTAATTTAGCTTAAAATACACGCACCCTTTGCAGAACACATACTAACGAAAGGAACGCATGAGGCACATGAGGACGGTTGCCTTACGGCCGAGAGGGGAAGGGGAACACGCTAGGAGACGGAGAGGGAGGAATAGGCAGTTCGGGCTGTGATGGGAGCGTGGCAGATAAAACCACAGGCTCCTGGACCCCAGGCTCTGTGGGAAGAGTCTGGCCTCCTCCCAGCCTGGGCGCCCAGCTCGGAGAGTCCCCCCAGTCAAGCTGCTGAGGGACTTGGCCTGTGGGGGAGGAGAGCCTTCAGCAGTGAGGACGGGGCTGCACACAGAGGCAGAGAGCATCTGAAGCCAAGCCTGTCACTCACACCCCGTGACACCGGGCCTCGATTTCCGTCCGTAGACCTCCATTCACTCATCTGCAAGGTGGCGCTACAGAAGCTTCAAGAAAGGAAGCAGGAGCGAGTGCTTCTGTGAGAGCCTGACACATTCTAGATCCTTCCATCGCAATGCAGGGAGGCCAGGGCCGACGATGACAGGAGGCCAGTCGCTGGACTGGGCTGACACCTGGACTGTCAGCCCAGGCTGGGCCCCTATCTCCCTGGAACCTGGACTCAGGCTGTGGCCCAGCGGGGGGAGGCTAGAGTGACAGCCCCTCACCCCACCAGCCCACCAGGGACTGGGGACCACCCATCCTCACTGGGCCTGATAAGAGACCCCACCCCACAGCCCTCTCCTCTCTCCAGACCAACACCCCCACAGCCCGGCCCCCACCCCGGCTCTGCGTGTATATAAAGGGCTCCTGAGGGGTGAGCAGAGAGGCCAGTCCTGAGCACGCCCTGCTCCAGCTCGGCCACCACCATGTCTCTGACCAAGGCTGAGAGGGCCATCGTCCTGTCCATGTGGGGCAAGATCTCCACGCAGGCGGACGCCATCGGCACCCAGGCCCTGGAGAGGTGAGTGCAGGGTGGGCCGGGATGGGGCCCCATAGGTGACGTAGGTGACGGCGTGCACAGTTGGGACAGGGGCCGCTGAGGAGAGGGTTCTCTGAGGAAGGGGTCACTCAGGAGGGGTCGGTGAGGGGGGCAGATGAATCACACAGACTTCCGATTGGCCCTATGCTCACTGAGTCCTGAGCGAGGACAGGCCCAGGATCTCACCAGAGGGGTGTGGATGTGTTTCCTCCAAGACCTGAAATACCTCAGGAGGCTCTAACGCCAGGGCCTCTGGTCCTGGGGAAGGCGGTCCTAGGCGGTTTCCCTAAGAGATCTGCCTTGCAACGTGGCTGCAGATGGCATTATTTCTGGCAGACGGTACAGCAGGAAGCCTGGGCAGGGGCTGGGAAGAGGTTTTTGTGGCTAGAGGAGAGGTGACAAAGGGCCTACGGTGGGCTTGCTGGGCCAACGGGGAGCAAGGAGAGCCTGGAAAAGGCTGAGTGGGGGTGAAGAGGCAAGGTTGGAAGCCGGGAGAGTGTGGAGGCAGAAGGCCTTGGGACCATGGGATGGAGTTTGGGCGAGGGGCAGCCAGCAAAGCGGGTGTGGAGAAGGTGTTGCACCTGCTGAGTTGGCAAGTGGGGGGTGGTGGGCGAGGTGACACTTGGGTCCTCGAGCTCAGAGAAGGACGCAAAGATGTAGAGAGGTGGACGGGAGACCACCTTCCTCCGGTGCTCAAGTCCCGCCCTCCCGCAGGCTCTTCGCCAGCTACCCCCAGACCAAGACCTACTTCCCGCACTTCGACCTGCGCCCCGGCTCCGCGCACCTGCGCGCGCACGGCGCCAAGGTGGTGGCCGCCCTGGGCGATGCGGTCAAAAGCATCGACAACATCGCGGGCGCGCTGTCCAAGCTGAGCGAGCTGCACGCCTACGTCCTGCGCGTGGACCCGGTCAACTTCAAGGTGCGGGGGGCCCCGGGGGCCTGGCGGGACGCGGCGGGGGCAGGGGGAGCGCGGGCGGGGCAGGGTCGGGGCTGCAGGCGCTCCGCCCCACCCCCACCCGGGCCTCGCGCTGAGCCGCCCTCCGGTCCCCCCCCAGCTCCTGTCGCACTGTCTGCTGGTCACGGTGGCGTCGCACTTCCCCGCCGACTTCACGGCCGACGCCCATACCGCCTGGGACAAGTTCCTGTCCATCGTGTCCTGCGTTCTGACCGAGAAGTACCGCTGAGCGCCGCCGCCGCCGGACGGGACCGAGGGCGCGCGGCGACCCGCCCCCTGCCCCTGACCTTCCCACCGTTTTTCCCGAGATTCCCCAATAAATGGTTGAGGATGGAGTGGGTCCTGCGTTCTCAGTACTGGCGGGAAGGAGGGGAGAAGGGGAGGGACAGAAAGCGTGAGCCGCAGGAGCGCGGTCGACCCCCTGTCACCACCGGCCTGGAGGCCACCCCGAGGGTGCTCGGGTTCGCAGAGTCCGCCCCGGGCCCAGGCTGGCATGCCGTTTGCGCCTCTCCTGCTTCCCAAATCGCCCGAAGACTGCCGCTTTACTCAGCGTGTCGGGGGCGCGTCGGCACTCAGGGGGCTTCTCCTCAAAGCCTGACGCCACAGCTCCCGCACCGCGGGGCCCCACGGTACGCTCCCCGCGTCCCTGCCCAGCGTGCTTTCCCCCAGTCCCTCCGCCGGCTCCCTCCCGGAGGGGCTCTGACACGGCCTGCAGGGGAGTCGCCCCAGGTCTCACTGAGGTCTGCCGCAAAAGCACGCACGCACTGCGGCGCAGGTCGGTGCCGGTAACCTGCCCCCCCCAATACCGCCCCAGGCCGTGGCCTCTGCAGCCACCGGGACCCGGGCTGGAGACACTTCCCCGTGCTGGCCGAGGGTCCCCGCGTCCCGCCGCGGTGCCGCAGATAAGGGCGGGCGGGGCGCCCGGGGTGTGGGGGGGCTGCTATAAGGAGGCGGGAGCGGCGGGGGGGCCCCCAGAGCACGCCCCGCCAGCGCCATGCTCAGCGCCCAGGAGCGCGCCCACATCGCGCAGGTCTGGGACCTGATCGCCGGCCACGAGGCGGCCTTCGGGGCGGAGCTGCTGCTCAGGTGGGTCGAGGCGGGGTTTCCAGGATCGCCGGGAGCCGGATGCGGGGGTGGGGGTGGGGGCTGGGGCCCGAGTCGGAGGGGCGGCCCAGGCTGGGGTGGGGCTCCCGGGGTCTGGGAGGTGCAGGCGCCGGGAGGACCGCCACGCGGCCACGCTGCTCACTCACCGACCTGCTCCAGCAGGCTCTTCACGGTCTATCCCAGCACCAAGATCTACTTCCCGCACCTGGGCGTCGGCCCTGACGAGACTCAGCTGCTGACCCACGGACAGCGCGTGCTCGAGGCGGTGGGCGTGGCCGTGCGACACATGGACCACCTGCGCGCCGCCCTGAGCCCGCTGGCCGACCTGCACGCGCAAGTGCTGCGCGTGGACCCCTCCAACTACCCTGTGAGCCCGCCCCGGCCTCGGCGGGGGTTCGCGGGGGCAGCCGGGGTTGGGGTGAGCGGAGGCACCGTGTGAACCAGACCCCCCCTTCCGCCCCTTCTCCCGCAGCTGCTGATCCAGTGTTTCCACGTGGTGCTGGCCTCCCACCTGCAGGACGAGTTCACGGTAGAGATGCAGGCGGCCTGGGACAAGTTCTTGACCGACGTGGCCACGGTGCTGACTGAGAAGTACCAGTGAGGCCCCTGCCCCCCGGCTTAGGTCTGTGCATGTCAATAAACAGGCCTCGAATGGCCAGAGCCTGCACGTGTGTGTTCTTTGGGGAGCGGGTGGGCTGAGAGGCTGGCCAGAAAAGGCCTATGCCCTGCATGCAGACTCCTGGAACCTTAGGGCGCAAACACGAACCCTTGAGGACAAAGAACCAGGGGCCGCAGGAGCAGGTCCTTGGATCTCTCCAAGCTCTGAAATGAGGACGGTTTCTGGGCTGACGATCCTGGATCTGGGCCGGCTCTAGACCCCTGAAGGCTTGAACAGAACAATTGCCCTCCTATGCGGGGGGGGGGGGGGGGGGGAATGGGAGGGGCAAAGTGGGGGCTAGGATGAGAGAGGGTTTTGGGGGGCAGTTCTTACACAGCTCCAAAGCACGTTTGCACTCACTCCCTCCTTCATTCTTCCTCCATCCCTCCCTCTGGGAGCTGGGAGCAAGAATTCGCAGCTCTTTTGCAAACACAGGAGCCGAGGCCCAAGGGTCAAGTTTCTGACCTGAGGTCAAACAGAGTTAGGGGCCAGGCCTTCTCTGAACTTCAGCGCTTCCTCCCCTCCCCACGATGTCCGGTCTGCAGCAGACTTTGCCCTGGCCGAGTGAGGCCCCTCCTCTGAATCTCACGGGGGTGGGAGACCGGGGCAGGGCCTCCCTAGGGCCACAATCGGGCGCACACAGCAGGCTTCTGACCCGGTTCACACAGGATGTGTCCCTGAGCAATAGGAGCCTCACGCACCAATGTAAAAACATGCAGAAAACGACAGACAAAAAGCCCTACCTCGCTGGGTCTTTGGAATCATTGATAAGATCATAAAGCAGGCTCAGTGTCGGGCAGGCCCCAGCTGCCCCGTTCAGTATCTGCAAATCTCCCGGCCAAGCCGTTCCTCGTCCCTGGCCTTCTAGCCCAGCCGGGTCAGTCTCTGCCCTCAGCCGCGACAGGGCAGGAATCTAAACTCCCTAGGCAGAACCTTGGTGGACCAGGGAATAAGGCCAGGGACCCTGGAAGCTCTCCAAACTCTGAATGAGGAAGCTTCCCCGGACAGCAGGCTCGGCGGGTGCAGGGAGCACTGAGCCCGACAAGGCAGTCCACTCTCAAGTCGGAAGGGCGCTGGAGGGTAATCCCTGACCGTGCCTGAGCCAAAGTACCCATCGCCTGTCCCCCAGCGCCGGCTCGGCGCGCCAGCCCGCCACTGGGTGGGGAAGGAGGGCGTGGAGGATCTCCTAACGCATTACCTCCTTCGCCCTCATGGTTAACACGGCCAACCTACGGCTCTGGGTCCTGCAGAAAGTTTGGTGAGAAAGCAGTTCGTTTACTTTGGAAAATAGCGTGCTCCCCTTTCCCAGCCCGCAAATACGCCAGGTCGGGGACCAAAAGTGGGTGCGCGGCAGGTGGGTGGGGAACCTGTGGAGGCTTCCCAGAATCAGGGGGGCAGGAACGGAGAGTGCCGCCGAGAACCGCATCTCGGCCTTCGCGGAGCTGGGGGTGGGGGGTGGGGGGAAGAGGGGGTCGGGGGAGGAGGGGGTGGCGGGAGGAGGGAGGGCGGCCGCCGGCGCCGCGCATCCGCGGCCCCGCCCCCAACCGCGCGCACCTCCTGGCCCCGCGCCCGCCAATGAGCGCCGCCCCGGCCGCCGCGCCCCGCGCGCCCCAGGCATAAAGGCTCCGCGCGCTCGCGGCCCCGCACATTTCTGGTCGCGACCCAGACTCAGAAAGAAGCAACCATGGTGCTGTCTTCCGCCGACAAGAACAACATCAAGGCCACCTGGGATAAGATTGGGAGCCACGCCGGCGAGTATGGCGCAGAGGCCCTGGAGAGGTGAGGACC
Organism: Paguma larvata; assembly: GCA_030068075.1. Lineage (NCBI taxonomy): Eukaryota > Metazoa > Chordata > Mammalia > Carnivora > Viverridae > Paguma > Paguma larvata. The sequence goes on from CM057825.1 coordinate 110,741,738, forward strand.
CGACTCCCCCCCCCCCCCCGGGGGCGCCCGGGGCTCAGCGACCCGTCGCGGTCCGCGTCCTGGAGCGCCCCACCTGACGGCGGCTCGCCCACCCCTTCCTCCCGGCAGGACCTTCATCTCCTTCCCCACCACCAAGACCTACTTCCCCCACTTCGACCTGAGCCACGGCTCCGCCCAGGTCAAGGCACACGGCCAGAAGGTGGCCGACGCGCTGACGCTCGCCGTGGGCCACCTGGAAGACCTGCCGAACGCCCTGTCGGCTCTGAGCGACCTGCACGCGTACAAGCTGCGTGTGGACCCCGTCAACTTCAAGGTGAGTACGCGCTGGGGGACGTGCGGGGCGGCGCGGTGGCCGGGCCCTGCCAGCGGGAGGGCAGACCGTCCCTGGGCTTCCCGACGGAGGCGGAGCGCGCGCAGCCGCGGCCCGCGACGCCCCCTGACGCCCCCTCTCCCCCAGCTCCTGAGCCACTGCCTGCTGGTGACCCTGGCCTGCCACCACCCCGCGGAATTCACCCCTGCGGTCCACGCCTCCCTGGACAAGTTCTTCAGCGCCGTGAGCACCGTGCTGACCTCCAAATACCGTTGAGTGAAGCCGTGGGGATCCTCCTGAGGGCCCGGGGCCCTCTCGTGATCCGGGGACCCGAACTTCCTGAATTTTGAATAAAGTCTGAGTGGGCTGCAGCCTCTGTACGCCTGTGTTCTTTGTCGCCGGCCCTGGTGTGGTGACGGGGGTGGGGGGCGGATTCCTGGTGAATGTGTTCATTCGCCCTTGTTCCTGCAGGCCGTGAGGCGCACTAACAGCTCGCTGTGCGCCCGGGTGTCCCCAGCTCGCTGCTCCCTCTGTCAATAGCCCGAGGCTCCTGGGGTCTCCCAGAAGTTCTGCCTTGGTGCTGTGAACCATATTTGCAAACTGGCGAAGAGCTGAAGGCCTGGGCTCCAGGCCACAGCTTCACACACCTGACCGGGTCTCTGCAACCCTCTTAGGTACAGCGTCACTGCCTCCAGGCTGGCCTGAGCTCCGGGGCAGGGCCCTTGCTGCCCGTTTTGTTTCGGGGCCTGGGCCTCTCCGGACAGGAGGGGGACTGCTTCTGCTTCTCCGCCAGGCACGCTTCCTTTGCCCTAGAGCCCAATTCATTTTTTTATATAAATATAGAAAACACTTAAGAAATAAACTAAGGGAGGCACCTGGGTGGCTCAGTAGGGTGACTGTCCGACTCTTTATCTCAGCTCAGGTCTTGATCTCAGGGTCGTGGGTTGTGAGTTCAAGCCCCGTGTTGGGCGCTGGGCTGGGCATGGAGCCTACTATAAAAAAATAAACGGGGGCACCTGGGCGGCTTAGTGGGTTAAGCGTCCGACATCAGCTCAGGTCATGATCTCCTAGTTCGTGAGGTCGGAGCTCCATGTCAGGCTCTGTGCTGACGGCTCAGAGCCTGGAGCCTGCTTTGGATTCTGTGTGTGTCTCTCTCTCTCTCTGCTCCTCCTATGCTCACACTCTGTGTCTGCCTCTCAAAAATAAATAAACGTTGAAAAAATTGTTAATAAATAAATAAGTAAAAATAAACTAAAATCCACCCATGCTTTCTCTCTCACACACACACACACACACACACACACACACCATTTTTGTTTTTCAAAGTCGGGAAACAGGGTCCCTCTGCCTGCCCCACACTCCTGCAGAAGTAACACAGTTATCAGTTTGGGACTGAGCCCACTGGCTTCTATCCTGCACTGAGGGGACACAACTACATCTATGACTGCATTCTTTTTTTTTTTTTTTTGCTTAAAAGTATCATCACACCCTGGAAATTTTTCTGCAACCCGCTCTTCTCATGGAACCGTGTCTCCACTACCCCTCGCCCAGCAGCTTATCCAGATGTTTCTCATTGCACAGAGTTACTGGTCATTTCTCTATTTCTTTTTTTTAATGCTTACTTATTTATTTTGAGAGAGAGAGAGTGTGTGTGTGAGAGAGAGTAGGGGAGAGGTAGAGAGAGAGGAAGACAGAGTCCCACACAGGCTCCTTGCTGTCGGCGCAGAGCGACATGGATCTTAACCCCATGCAACGTGAGATCATGACCTGAGCTGAAATAAAGAGTTGGTCGATCAACAAACTGAGCCATCCACGTGCCCCGGTCATTTTTATATTTCTGTTAATTTCCTGTTAATATCCTCTGTCAATTGTTCCCATTAGTCGTTTGTTTTTCCCTTTTACGTATATGTGGGAGCCCTTCCCATGTTAAGAATGTAAGCCATTGGCTGAGATACGTCCCCCAAGTCTTGCCTTAAAAGGACTCAGTGGCAGACAGATTGGAACGAGATGAAGAGGGGATTGTCTCTGGCTCCGAGGTGGGTCTTTTAAGCCTCTAAGCCCCCAGTGTCTTATCCTTTTTGGGAGGCCAGGATTGGGCCTTGGGCTCTGACAGAATCAGGAAAACCGTGAAAGGTAGGAAAGGAAAGTGGACTGAGCTAGGGGGAGGGTCCCGTGCGAACAAAATTAGAGGAAGACACCAGGAGTCAGAGCAGGAGGAAGAATCCTTGAGACCAGTCCCTTCTGGTTGGACCATTATTTCCTCCCAGACACAGGGAGGGTCTTGAGGGAGGGTCCTAGGAAAGGTATGGGGGCAGAGGGTGGTGCCCACCCAATCCCTCCCCAAAGGGAAGTCTTCTTCCCAGGAAAGGACATAGCAATGGCTTCTCACTCCCTTTCCCCCTCACCCAGTTCTGATGTCCTACCTCATTATACCCTCCTCCCACCTACTAGCCCGAGGGACTTGTCACCAGGAAGGCACCCGCAGCAGCTGGAGTTCCTGCACCTTCTCTGCCCCATGCTGTGGGGTCTGGCCAGCCTTACCATCCCCACCTCTCCCACCCCGATTCTGTAGCCACAGAGCCTTCTCTCCCCTTCCCTTCCACCAAGTGATGGGCAGCTCCCCCTCTACTCTGCCTAACACTGACTCATCTTCCAGTCTCACTTCCTCAGGGAAGCCCGCCGTGATCCTCAGACTAACCCTGATACCCTTGAATGCCTCGTCCAGTCTCTCCACGCTTCCTCGGGTCCTTCGAAGAGGTTTTCCACTCTCTGTGTACTTGTGTAGTGGTTGGGTCACTGTCCCGATCTAGGCTGAAAGCTCAGGTCTTGTCCAACCAGTTGCTTTATTTATCAACTCAGCCACTACTTGCCTAGCGAGTCTTGTGTCAGGCGCTACTTACAGCCCTGGGGGTGTCATTGTGACCCAGGACAGTGGGGGAGAGAGACAGTCATCACACAAGGTCCCAAACAGGAGAGGCCTGCCTCTGTGAGCCCCTGACCTGGGGTGCAGCCGCAGCCAGCCTGGAAGAAGGAGCTTGAGCCTGGAATTCTCCCACCCCAGCCCCACAAATTCTGCCCCTTGGTATCTGTTCCTTCTGCAGCTGGGACTCATTGGCCCTCAGTGGCTACTTGTGTAAAGAAAGCGGGTGGAAGAGCCACGTCTGAGGAGAGCAGGAGGGATACTGGGTGGGAATTCTTGAACACACGTGAGGGAGGAACCCCTCGTGTGTACATCTCTTTCCACCCTGGACTAGGAGAGGCCTTTTTCTTTCCACGATCAGCCGCTCATTCTTCCAAGCTAATACACATCCCGTGAGTGCCAAGCCTACATCAGGGTCGGCGGCACAAACTGACTACCCCCGGGCCTCAGGAGAGTGCAGCCTGGGGCCAGGCGGCTCAGGGACCCTAAAGGGTGTCGCTGAGCTCATAAGTTGGAAGAATGGGCATCGAGCCACCTCGGCAAACCGACCCCGACTAGCTAGGCGGCGGTCTAGGATATCCCTGCCATGGGCGCTGGATACAGCGGGGTAAAGAGGCAAACGGGAGGAAGGCACCCGAACCCTCCGCAGAGCCAGGAGCCAAGCCCCCACCGGGCCGGGCTGGCGCCGGCCGCTCGCTGGCGCCCCCTGCCGTCCGGCCGAGCGGCCCCGCGCCCGCCAATGAGCGCCGCCCCGGCCGCCGCGCCCCGCGCGCCCCAGGCATAAAGGCTCCGCGCGCTCGCGGCCCCGCACATTTCTGGTCGCGACCCAGACTCAGAAAGAAGCAACCATGGTGCTGTCTTCCGCCGACAAGAACAACATCAAGGCCACCTGGGATAAGATTGGGAGCCACGCCGGCGAGTATGGCGCAGAGGCCCTGGAGAGGTGAGGACCCGACTCCCCCCCCCCCCCCCCCGGGGGCGCCCGGGGCTCAGCGACCCGTCGCGGTCCGCGTCCTGGAGCGCCCCACCTGACGGCGGCTCGCCCACCCCTTCCTCCCGGCAGGACCTTCATCTCCTTCCCCACCACCAAGACCTACTTCCCCCACTTCGACCTGAGCCACGGCTCCGCCCAGGTCAAGGCGCACGGCCAGAAGGTGGCCGACGCGCTGACGCTCGCCGTGGGCCACCTGGAAGACCTGCCGAACGCCCTGTCGGCTCTGAGCGACCTGCACGCGTACAAGCTGCGTGTGGACCCCGTCAACTTCAAGGTGAGCACGCGCTGGGGGACGTGCGGGGCGGCGCGGTGGCCGGGCCCTGCCAGCGGGAGGGCAGACCGTCCCTGGGCGTCCCGACGGACGCAGCCGCGGCCCGCGACGCCCCCTGACGCCCCCTCTCCCCCAGCTCCTGAGCCACTGCCTGCTGGTGACCCTGGCTTGCCACCACCCCGCGGAATTCACCCCTGCGGTCCACGCCTCCCTGGACAAGTTCTTCAGCGCCGTGAGCACCGTGCTGACCTCCAAATACCGTTGAGTGAAGCCGTGGGGATCCTCCTGAGGGCCCGGGGCCCTCTCGTGATCCGGGGACCCGAACTTCCTGAATTTTGAATAAAGTCTGAGTGGGCTGCAGCCTCTGTACGCCTGTGTTCTCTTTGTCGCCGGCCCTGGTGTGGTGGGGGGTGGGGGGTGGGGGGGTGGAGTGATTCTCGTCGCCTCCTACCAGGGACCTCTCTGGCTGGGCTCGGTGGCCAGGGGAGGGAAGGGGAACAAGGGGCAGAGGCGGGGAGTGGGGCGGGATCGCTGCTGCCGGTGCAGGGTTTGTGGGCCAGACCCCCACCCGGCTCTCCAGAGCGAGCGCTTTGCGGCTGCCTTCGACTTCCTGTGTTCATTTCAGACCTTTCCATTTGAGCTCTGATTCGCCCAAACGATGAACTGATTTTCCGTCTTTACATTTACGGCACACACTGGGGGCTGAGAGTTGGTGGGCCTCCAGCCTGGATCTCTGAGCTCTCCGTGGCTCTTCCTGAAGTTAGATGGTGGTCGAGTCCCACATGGGACTCGGAGTCCCAGACAGTGTCCTCACATACGTCAAGTGCTCACAAAATACACAGGCGACCTAGACGAGATGAGGCGAGCCGGGCGATGGCAGGTGCCAGGCGGTTTCCCGGAGCCATCGCTCTCACCTGGCGTCACTTCCAGGACATTCACTCGGCACATGATGATGGCCTGGGGCAGGGCGATTTCGGACCCAGCTCACCATACTGCAATGCCCAGAGGCTGGCGCTCCTGAGGCCCCCCGATTCCCCCTGGCGGGGCAGCAAAGAGAGTTCCAGGGCCTGGGAGCAGGCGCTTGCACCATTTCCTCCCCTCCCAGCAAGCCGCTCGTGCCTTCAGGTGTGTCATCCAGGCCTGAGCCCCCAACTAACAGCAGTGTCCTTTCTTCCCTAAGAGTCATCCTTGGAAAATGACGTGCCTGGTCTCTGCCTCAGTTTGTGCTACCTTCAGCACGGCTGGTGGCACAGTGTGAGCTCTCAGTAGGAGGCAGTCTCCTTTTAATATTAGGGGAAAAATGAGGGCCTGGGCTAAAGATGGAAACAACCCAAATGCCCATCGGGGGACGAATGGATAGAGAAAGCGTAGGCTATCCATACGGTGGAATATCATTCAGCCATTAAGAGCTAGGAAGCACTGACACAGGCTACGACGTGAATAATCCTGGAAAACATGTTCGTTCGGGGAAAGAAGCCAGACGCAAAAGAATATATAGCGTGTGATTCCACTCATAGGAAATATCCAGAATAGGCGAATCCATAGAGACAGGGAGCAGCCTGGCGGCGGGCAGGGACTGGAGGAGAAGGGTACGGAGTGACTGCTAATGGGGGCAAAGTTTCCATATGGGAAGATGAAGTTCCGGAACTAGATGGTTGTGGTTGCACGACATTGTGTGAATGTGGTTAAACACACTGAATTGTACACTTTAAAATGGCTAATATGGTAAATTTTATGTTATATGAATTTCCAAAAAAATCTGTAATGCGTACAGTGGTACCTGGCCGGCATGAGTGCCCCACAGAGGCCAGGTACCGTCACGGAGGTACACCCTGAAAGGAACATGTGCTATGAGCTTGACAGTTGTTATCCACTTAATTCTCACGACAACCTTGGGAAGAGGACATTTTTATGTTCCTTTTATACAATCAACGCGAAAATAGACTTAGATGTCATAATAGGCTAGGGAGGAAGGGAGGGAGAATAAGCTGACGCCCAATGTTAAACAAAACTCATGCTAAAATTCAGTGTCCCCTAATAATAGTGATAATAATAACAAATTACTAGTTTCCGTACAATAAACACTACAAAAATGGGGCCGCGGGGTTCATGGCAATAGGGAAGGTCCCAGGCTCTGGGACCCCTCAGTACCGGGCCGGGACCGCTCGGGACTACTCTAGAGTAGAGGCGGGGCGCGGCCGCGGCGTGGCGCCCCCTGGCGGCCGCGAGGCCACACCAGTCGCGCAGGCGCTGCGACCCGGCGCGGAGCGCGATCCACGATGGTGCTGTCCGCGGCGGAGACGGCGGCCGTGCGCGCGCTGTGGAGGAAGCTGGGGACCAACGTCGGGGTCTACACGACGGAGGCCCTGGAGAGGTGCGGGCGAACGGGTCCCGACGCGCCCCCGGCTCCCAGCCTTGGCGCCCGCCGCGAGGACGCCACCCACCCCCGCCGCTCCCGGGGCCCTCCTCCCACGACATCCCCTCCCCCGGAACGCACCTCACTCGCCACTCCTCCCCGCAGGACCTTCCTGGCCTTCCCGACCACCAAGACCTACTTCCCGCACTTCGACCTGACCCGCGGCTCCGCCCAGGTCAAGGCCCACGGCCAGAAGGTGGCCGACGCGCTGACGCGGGCCGTGGCCCACCTGGACGACCTGCCCACAGCCCTGTGGGCGCTGAGCGACCTGCACGCGCGCCAGCTGCGCGTGGACCCGGTCAGCTTCAAGGTGAGCCCCGGCCGGCGCGGGACCAGCGGTCGCCCGGAGAGGGGGTGGGGGAAGGATGGTCCCGGCCAGGATGACTCCCTGTCTCCGCAGCTCCTGGGCCACTGCCTGCTGGTGACCCTCGCCCGGCACTACCCCGGAGACTTCAGCCCGGCCATGCACGCCTCGCTGGAAAAATTCCTGAGCCACGTGATCTCGGCGCTGGCGTCCAACTACGGCTAAACTCGGAGAGGGGAGTCGAGGGACCCCCGCCCCCCAGGCCCCCTCCCGCGAGTTCCAGAGCCCGAGTAAAGTCCCCCAAGAAAGCCTCAGCCTGCGCGTGCGTGTTCTCTCTGGGGGCGTGCGCGGGTCTGCGGGGCGAGGGATCTCGGAGCCGCTGGAGTCGCGCCCCACCGTCGTTAGAACCGCGCGCGCCTCCGGCTGCCCGCCGGGCGCCCTGGGCGATCGAGGGGAGGTTTAGGTCGCCCCACCCTCAGCCGGCGAGGCCCGGACCCCTCCTGGCCCTCCGCCTGTCCCTTGACCCAATCAGAACCCGCGGGCCTGGCCCGGCGTCTGGGAACGTGAGAGAGCGGCGCCCCCTGCCGGCAGGACCTGCGCAGACCCCGACCGGCGTCCTGCCGGAGGGTCGGGGGGCCTTGGGTGTCCGGAGGCCCTGGCAGGAGAGCCCCTCCTCCAGACTCTGGACCCGGCGGGAGGACGCGGGTCCTGCCCCAGCACCCGGTCATGTAGCAGAGCAGGTGGACCAAGGGGCCGGCCAGAGCCCGGCCTAGATCCCGCACTCCCAAGGAGACCGACAGCAGAGCGTGGCTTGTTTGTTTCCAGACTTTTCCTCACAAAACCAATCATGATCATTGCAGAAACTTCAGAAAATGGCCCACTTCCTGCACCTTCCTCCGCATCCCGGTGGGTCCGGCACATCCATTATTCCTTCGATTCCCACTCGACACATGGGGAAACTGTGAACAAGTGGAGGATGTGGGGGCGGGACCCAGTAGTACCATGTGACACACACGGACACACACGCGGGCGGAAGCAGCCCCACCCAGGCACGCGACGAGCTAACATCTAATACAAACCCTACCAGGTCCTTCCAGGAACATTTTGAGATACTTTTCTTACAGGGTATCCTCAAAGTGACACTGGAAAAAGCGGACACATTGGAATATATAAAAAGAAAAAAACCTTGGTATGGCGAGGGGAAAAACACCATAAGCACACTGAAGAGAGAACTTGGGAGGACGATATTGGCCACAGTGTGATCGTTGTCTCTCTTGTACAGGACAGACCTCCACATTCTTCCCCCCACATTAAAAAAATTTTTTTTATGTTTGTTTATTTTTGAGAGAGACAGAGTGTGAGCAGGGAAGGGACAGAGAGAGAGGGAGACCCAGAATCCGAAGCAGGCTCCAGGCTCTGAGCGGTCATCCCAGAGCCGACGCGGGGGTTGAACTCACGAACCGTGAGATCATGACCTGAGCTGAAGTCAGATGCTTAACCAGCTGAGCCCCCCAGGCACTCCTGGATTCTTTTATATCGAAATAGCAAAGCACCAAAGAGGAATCTGAGAGAACCCCACTCCTTACTATCCAAGCCCCACGTAAGCCTTCCCTGTAACCATGTGCCTTGCACCAAGTGGAAAATAAACTTCAAGCAGCCAGTAAGGGGGAAAAATAAAGTGCCAGTTCTCTAAGCCTGCAATATTGCCTCTGGGAATTTATCCTACGGGAAACAGTGGCACATACACAAAGACGTCTCTACAGTGATGTTCTTTGCAGAATTATTAGAGCGGAAATTTTTTTAAGTAAGAAAAAAATATGGTGCACAACCACATTCATCAATGGGAGGGAAGTTAAATAAATCGTGTCACACAAGGGACCGCTGCGTGTAGCCAGCACAGAGAATGAGGTCAGCCTCTGAGCACAGACGTCGGACACCGCCAACGCTCAGGCATCGGTGCGCACTGCAGGTCAACGTGGAAAGCATCGATCCATTTTTCCTTTGATATAATCATAAGAAAACTTGACACCAGTATCCATCGAATGTTGGCAGCAGTCATCCGCAGGCCTGAGACCAAAGAGACAGAGAAGGAACGGTTACCACGATTGACATAATCTCAGAAAAGGAAGGAGGTTGGGGTAAGATTGATTTTTCATTTGTAGTTTTGGTTTTTACAAATAATTTGCAGGAAATCTGGCTCTACACATTTGTAACTAAACTTCATGCTTAAACATTCAAACAACTGTTGCCTCGGGGGAATGTTCCAGAAGTAGAAGTTCTGGGGTATGTGGCATGCTCATTGCTATGGCTTCTTGGCAATATTGCCCAAATCGCCTTTCGTTCCGGCTTCACCAGCAGAGCGTGCCTGCCCCCCTCCCCAGGGGCTGGCAGCTCCCGATTGTTTCATCACCACTGAAGGTGAACGCCGGCTCCATCTTCCCTCGGGGGGAACTGCCCCTTTGTGTCCTCTCCTGTTTGCCTGCTGTGGCACCCGTCAGCCGATTCGCCCACAGAAGCCTTCCCCTGTAGATCTGTGGTTCATTTTAGGCACTGAAATAACTTGCCCATTTTTTGTTTTACTGGGGGGCGAAGGCGAGAGCAGGACGCTTCCTCCACATAAACCCAGCTCTTCCATCGGGGCTGCGGGCCCGGTCACTGCTCCGAGACTGTCCGCTCTGAGCAGCCATTTCCAACCCGGGAAAAGAGACCACGGTTTCATTTATGGCTAACTGCCAACACTGGACAAATGGTTTAAACAGTCTTTTTTTTTTTTTTTAAATTAAGCTCTATACCCAACATGGGGCTTGAATTCGCAACCCTGAGACCAAGAGTCATATGCTGTATTGACTGAGCCAGTCAGACGCCCAGAACAAATAGTCCTAAAAGCATCGAAGAGCAAAAGAGAGGATAAGGAAGCTTCAGGCCAAAACCTAGACAGACACAAAACAGCAGATCGCAGTAATTAAGTCAGAATTGAGTCACGACTCAATGGCACTCCAGCGCTCTTAAGTCCCCATGTCATTGGGGAGGGAAACATGTTTTCATTAACTTTAGATTTCAGTAGTTGTTATTACTTTCCTACTGCTGGAGTAACAGACTTGGTGACTTAAGACAACACAAATTTGGGGCGCTCAGTCGGTTTAAGGGTCCAACTCTTGATTTCAGCTCAGGTCATGATGTCACAGTTCCTGAGTTCGAGCCCTGCATTGGGCTCCATGCTGATAGGAGCCTGCTTGGGATCGTGTCTCCCTCTCTCTTCTCCTCCCCTGCTTGTGCTCTCTTTCTGTCTCTCTCAAAAATAAATATTAGGGGCGCCTGGGTGGCTCGGTTGGTTAGGCGGCCGATTTCAGCTCAGGTCATGATCTCAAGGTCTGTGAGTTCGAGCCCTGCGTTGGGCTCTGTGCTGACAGCTCGGAGCCTGGAGCCTGCTTCGGATTCTGTGTCTCCCTCTCTCTCTGCCCCTCCACTGCTCACGCTCTGTCTCTCAAAAATAAACGTTAAAAAAAATAAGTATTACATTAAAACAACAACCAAATTTATTCTTACAGTTGGGAGGGCAGAATTCCGAACTCAGTTTCACTCTGTTGGATTCAACATGTCCGACGGACTGTGCTCCTCCTTCAGGCAGCTCGGGGGGGGGGGGGGGGGAAATCCATTTCCTGACTTTTCCAGCTCCTCGAACCGCACCCCGTGGTTCTTGGCCTCGTCCTCCATCTGTAAAGCTGGTAGCATCTTGCCTTCTTCTGTAGTCACACGCCCTTGCCTGTGTCTAGTAAGGACCTGTGTGACCACATTAGGCCCATCTGGATAATCCAGCATAATTTCCCCATCTCAAAAAATTTTTTTAATGCTTATTATTTCTGGGAGAGAGACAGAGTGTGAGCAGGGGAGAGGCAGACAGAGACACAGAATCCAAAGCAGGCTCCAGGCTCCGAGCCGTCAGCACAGAGTCCCTTGCAGGGCTCGAGTCCACAAACCGTGAGATCACGACCTGAACCGAAGTTGGACGCTTAACTGAACCACCCAGGCCCCCCTCCCCATCTCAAAATTCTTGATCGCATCTTCAAAACCTTTTGATTAGGACCTGGGTATCTTTGGTGGCTATTATTCAGCCAGCTTACCACAATATTATTATGTATGTTGTCAAGTCTCGAGCAACCATAGAATAAAAATGGAATGTTTGACTTCCAAATTAATGGAGAGGAAAAGGTAGTAAGTTAAAATATCCTAAAACAGGGGCACCTGGGTGGCTCAGCTAAGGTTGTTTCTGGTTTCAGCTCAGGTCATGATCTCACGGTTTTTGGGATCAAGTCCCATGTTGGGCTTTTTGCTAACATCATGGAGCCTGCTTGGGGTTTTCTCTCTCCCTCTCTCCCTGCGTCCCCCCCCCCCTCTCAAAATAAATTTAAAAAATAAAAATAAAAAACCAGGGCACATGGGTGGCTCAATTGGTTAAGCGTCCGACCTCAGCTCAGGTCATGATCTCAGTTCACTGAGTTCGAGCCCTCTGTCGGGCTCTGTGCTGAGAGCTCAGAGCCTGGAGCCTGCTTCGGATTCTGTGTCTCCTTCTCTCTGTGCCCCTCCCCTGCTTTTATTCTCTCTCTCTCAAAAATAAATGAGTAAACATTTGTTAAAAAAATAATTTCAAAATATATATATATTTTTAATTTTTTAACGTTTATTTATTTTTGAGAGACATAGAGACAGAGTATGAGCAGGGGAAGGGCAGAGAGAGAGGGAGACACAGAATCTGAAGCAGGCTCCAGGCTCCGAGTCGTCAGCACAGGGCCCGATGCGGGGCTCGAACTCCCAGACCGTGAGATCGTGACCTGAGCTGAAGTCGGTCGCCTAACCAACTGAGCCACCCAGGCGCCCCACAAAATATATTCTTAAACAATCCCCTCAAAAAGGGGCAAAAATGGAAAGAGGATGGGTGTGACAAATGTAAAACTCAAAATGAGTCGGTATCGATAAAACCAGATATGTTAACTATATTGATAAGTGACTTCACTGATCCAAATAAAGGAGAAAGATCAGACGCGTGGACGAAGACAAAAAGCAGACTCAAAGTGTCAGGAATACAAAGTACCCCAGGATCCCCACCTCCTGCTAGTCACACCCTTGTGTAGTCTCTCCACCTCCTTTGAATGTGGGTTTGGCTGTTTTTAATATGGTTTAATAATACATAAAACAAAATTAGCCTTTAAACCACTTTAGGGTGTACCAATCAGTGGCATTTAGCACATTCAGAACGTTTAACCAACACCACTATCTAGTTACAAAACTTTTCATCACCCCAGAAGAAAGGCCTGTGCCCCTAGTCACTCCCATCCATTCCTCCCCCAGAACCTCTGAAGATCGCCCGTCTACTGTCTGGACGGACCTACCGAGTCTAAATAGTTCATATAAATGGAATTGTACGAAATGTGATCTTTCGTGTCTGGCTTCGATTTCACTTCACAGAAGGTTTTCCAGGCTCATCCATGCTGTAGGACACGCCAGAGTTTCAGTCCTTCTCAAGACTGGATAACATTCCATCCTATGAGGGCACATTTTGTATGTAATGCTGCGAAAAACACGGGCGCAGAGAGCTCTTCAAATCAGCAATTACACTTGCTCTGGATACAAACACACTAGTGGAATTATTGGATCGTATGGTATTTGTAGTTTTAATTTTCGGAGGAACCGCCATACTGTTTTCCACATTTTGTCTTCTGTTTATCCATTCAGCTCCTGATCGAGATTTGGGTTTTTCTCACGTCCTGGCTACTGTAAATAATGCTGCCGTAAACGTGTGTGTACAAACGTTTGAGTTCCTGCTTTCAGTTCTCGTGGAAATGCATCCAGGAGTGCCGCTGCTGGGTTACAGAGTTCTGTTGAACTCACTGAGGACCTCCTGGCCAGACTGTCTTCCACGGTAGCCGATCTATTCTGTTCCACCCGCAGCATGTAAGGGTTCCCGTTTCTCCAGGTCTTCACCGACAAGTATTTTCTCTTTCCTTTGCCTCCGTCTCTTTTTTCTTCTTTGAATTGTGGCAATGCCGGTTGATGCTATGGCTTGCTTTTAACCCACGAAATTCGGAAAGGGGGGCTGGGGGCCACTTCCGTGATTAATATTGCCTCTGCTGCTTGGAGACCCTCTCCCTTGCTGGCTTGGAAGAAGCTGCCTGCTGTGGCTGCCCCTCAGAACGGGCCTCGTCGACACTCGGAAAGGAGCTGCGTGCTGCCAGCAACCATCTGAGCGCGGGAAGACCCTTGTCCAGAACGGCCCCTGATGAGTGAGACCCCTTGACTGCAGCCTGTGAGGGAGAACTTGGCTGAGCTGTGCCTTGACTCTTGGTCTTCAGAAGCCAACAGTGACGAATGCGGCAGTGATCGTCACGTGGTCAGGAGGCTGTGAGCTCCGGGAAGACCGAGGGGCTGCGAGAGGAAGACGGGCGTTTCCCAAGAGCGGAGACACCGTTCCGTGTCCTGACCCAGGTGGACACGCAGGGCTTGCTTCTTCCTCTCTACGCTCTTCCGTGCTCTCTTCTGCAGGGAAAGTGGCTGGGCCCAGCCAGGAGCGGACTGGTCTTGAGTCCCAGGCACACTGGACCTTGAGAGAGCTCCGAAGGAGGTTCCGGCAACCTCAGAAAAAGGCCTAGGAATATATGTAATACTGCACTGTATACTACCACATAACTACATACGCAGTGTTTCACATATAATAAGCATACTGTATTATATACTACGTGATATACAGTATTATATATGTATGTATGTATGTATAATCGCATACTTACATGCATTTAATATATATAAATTTAATACCTTACTGTTATAGGTTAATTACATATATAATATATAATACATTACTGTATTGTCCCATAATTACACGTATAGTAATATATATATAATACTGCACTGTATTATATATAAACTAATTACATATATATAGTATTCCACATATAGTAACACTGCACTATAGTAATTACATATACAGTATTTTATATAGAACACTTCATTGTATTATATATTGTTACATTACATATACAGTATTATATATATAATACTGCACTGTATATTACATAATTACACAGTATTATATACATAATATGCACGATATTATTACAGTGATATATACCAAATTATATATACAGTAACATGGCACTATATTACACATTACAGTTACATGTACAGCATTATATATACAATACAGCAGTTACACTATATAACTACATATACAGTATTATATATACAATACTGTACCTTATTACATACTGTTATGTTACCACATATACTACATATACAATGACACCATAGTATATATTCGAAAGTTGCTCAGAGTACAGCTTAGAAGTCCTTAGCACCAGAGAACAATTTGTGATGACAGATGTCAAGCAGGCTTCCCATGGTCATTTTGCAATATATATGCTGTCATTTCATTGTACACTGAGATTGCTAGAACACCATTTATCAATCGTATCTCCATAAAAATAAAAGAAAGTGTCTGGGCCCAGTGGTGGGGGCAGTCATCTTCACGAGCTCTCACCTCCGCTCCTCCCCTGGACGTGAGGATGAGGGCGGCCTCGGTCGACGGGGCTTCCACAGGGGCTTCCACAGGCTCGGCTGTAAGAGCCCCAGGAAGGGAAAGAGGGAAGGGCAGGAACAAGGGGCCAGAAAGTGCGAGAGAGCTTCGGTGCTCAGGAAACCCGGTGACCCCCAGCGAATCCCCTCCGCCTTCCTCGTGGACTCGTGTGTGTGTGTGACGCAGGGAGCACTGGCGCTCCTGTAGGGATTGTCAGTCCTCCTGCACAGGGCGCGTCAGGGACCACGGCCACCCACCAGACCTCGTGCCTGTCCACTAAGCCGCCATCAGCTCTGTGAGTAGTGATACAGCATGCGGGGCCACGCGGCGCCAGACAGCCTCCGGTGCCGGAGGGGGGTGGGGAAAGCAAGGGAGGGATTGTCTGGGGTGCTGGCATAGGGACTGTACGATGGACACAAAAGGATTTAATTGTGCCATCAACTGCGGACCTGACTCCTCAACCCCTCTCCCCTAAGGTCCGAGTAGGACTTTGGCGTGTGCCCCGATGTCAAGAGCTGGGGGCCCTGCTTTGAGTCAGACGGCACCTCCCTTCACATCCCAGAGATGTCATTCAGGGTGTGAAGCTGGTGCCACTCCCGGCCCCCAACACCCCGCTGTCCCCACTCCAGCTCTTGAGGCTTACATCTGTGGTACAGTGAGGATAAATTCTGCCAAACACTGTACTCGGTAACGAGGTCGTCACGACCCCCTCCTGTGCTCTCACTCGCAGAAACCGTGCACAGCAAGCAAGCGGTCGGAGCCGGCGAGCAGAGCAGTAGTGGCGAGGGCGGGCTCAGAGCGGGCGACTGCTCACTGGGAACTGGGGTGACGAGAACGTTCCGCAGCTACACAGTGGTAACCCCGACAGCATAACACGGTGAATATATTATAAACCACTATACTGTATACTTTCAAGTGGTGAAAAGGGTAAATTTTATGTTTAACTGAAAAAAAAAAATTCCGACCTACAAAATAATAAAAGTACATTCTTTCTGGGGTCCCTTGCCAGAAAATCGGGGCAGGGAGGCAGGGCAGCAACCTGTTTTAAGGTACCTGGTGAAGTCTAAGAACCACTCCACAGTCCCAGTCTTTCCAGAGCAGAACCATCCGTGAATCCCAAACATCCCTGTGGCCATCGTCCTATTGCTAAGTAAGGCTCCTTTCCAAGGCACTGTGGTGCACGTCCCTCGCCCACCTGCTCCCCTCCAGCTGGGCACCACCCTGCCCAGGAAGCTCTCCCAGCTCCGGCCGAGTGCACCTCATTACCCTAAGGGAGGATCTCCACATATCCACCCGACGCAGTGAGCCCAGGACCCACCGGGGAACCCCGGGGTGGGTGCGCCCCAAGGCTGGGCCCTGCTGTGGATACTGTGGGCTCCCATGCCGGCACGAGGCCAGCAGATTCCCTCCAGCCCTCCCCTCATCAGATGGTTACCCTGAACCTGGCCACAGACCCCCATTTTGAGCTTGGAAGGCAGCCTCAGACCTCTTTGCAGTTAGAAGTTGCCACAACCCACCCTAGGTACTGGTCACTCCGTCCTCCCCGCAATGGACAGGGTGTCTGTGTAGTGGGGGAATTTTGAAGAACAGCAACTAGGAGGGGCCAAGGGCACCACATAGCCCTGGGGTGGACCCCTGGAACGTGCACTCCACCGTGACCTCAGGGTCCTATCGGCCTGGCCCACCTGGCCCTCAGGGACCCCAACCGCCTCTTGACCTGCATCTCTGCTTCTCCATAAACAAGGATTTCCCCCATTTTTATATTCTTAGCAAGGACTCAGGGTGGGGTGGTGAACTCTGGTCGCAGCCACCTCATGATTTATGGGTGACTTCCTCTAGGCAGCCTCCACATCCCCTGACCGGGAGCTCCCTCCTGCTGAAGCCCGCGTGGGAGCAGCTCTGGAGCCCCGGGAGTGCTGTGCGTGGCCTCCGTCATGATCGCCTCCCCCCCCACCCTCCTGCCCACCCGGGACACAGGACCGTGGGTCCGCTGCATGCCTGTACACGGGAGCATGGCGAGGCTCAGAGCCCGGGGTACACCAGGGGAGGTGGGTGCCTCTAACAAGGTCGGAAGAGCCAAGAGTAAGAGCTCCGGAATCCCTGCTCCCCTACGGACTGGCTAGCGCCCAGGTGTGGGGCACCCTGCGGCCTTGACTTCAGCTTCAAGCTCGAGGCTGAGACCTCATTACTGTTAAGTCCAGGGGGCATGCCTTTTAAAAACCACCCCTCCATGGAAGGTAGTAATGGCTGCAGAACACATGAACACACTCAATGCCACGCAAATGCACGCTTACAAACGGTGGAAATGGAGCGCCTGGGGGGCTCAGTTGGTTGACAATCTGACTTAGGCTCAGGTCATGATCTCAGTTTGTGAGTTGGAGCCCCGCGTCGGGCTCTGTGCTGACAGCTCAGAGCCTGGAGCCTGCTTCGGATTCTGTGTCTCCCCCCCTCTCTGCCCCTCCCCTGCTCATGCTCTCTCAAAAATAAACACAAAAAAAAGGCTGAAAAGGTAAAATTTGTGTATTTTACTACAGTTCTATAGTTTTTGTTTGTTTTTGTTTTGTTTTGAAGCCCCCCTTCCAGGAAATGAGGGGTGGAGGCGGGAGATCCTTCTGACACTGGCTCCTCGGGGCACAGCCACATGCTGTCTGTGCTAGGGTGTCCTTGGTCTGCTTCAGACCGTCCTCTGCATTCTGCACCCCCGTCTACAGAGCAGTCGGGAGCTGGAGACCCCTGCCCTCGTGCCCTCTGCTCCTCCCTCCTAGGACCGCGCTTAGCCCGCTCGTGGCTGCGCACCAGTCCCTGTCTTCCTCCCACGCCCGAGAGGACGCGCCTCCACCACCCAGCCACCGACCGTGTTTACCCCTGGTCTCAGGCAGCCGCGTGCTGGGTTCCAGCAAGGCCCCTTCTTGCTGGCTTGGCCCGGGCCCCACGGCGAGGGCGGTGCAGGGACACCCATGCTGCAGGAGCACCACCTCCCCACACGTCTTCCCAGAAGGGGACAGACCGCGACAGCAGAGCCCACAGCATGACTCCGTCACTGTACGGTGCTGATGGCACAAGATCCAGGCCTGGTGACCATGTGCCCATTGAGCCACCCTCTCTCTGCACTGAGGGAGTGGGGACGATGGCTTTCATCGCCTGGCCATCAGAAGCTCCCTCTTAGAATACACCAACCCGCAGGACTGACGGGCTGATTTTGTTCTTAGTACGAGTGATCGAACGCCGAGCACATGAGTAACACCACCAGCCTTTCCTGAGTGCGAGTCAAACTGCAACCTGCCCTGAATCAGTAACCCCGCCTCTGAGGACCTCGTGGCTGCCACGTGGATGTTGTCCGAGGGCCTTTCTTTCGCCCTCAGGGAACTCCCGAAGAGGGCACTGCAGTGTGGTCGGCTGGAGGCAGGCCGAGGCCATGCTGACAGCACAGCACACGGCAGTCCTACTCCAGGAAACGGATGCAGAGGGGGGCACCCCCGTCCCCCAGCGGAGCCTGCTGCGGTCTGCACTGAGAGGCGGGGCCGGGCGGCCCAGACCCCCCGGAAGGACACGTGCGGCCCAGGGAGCAGGCAGCTCTGCACGCCTTGCTCCGGCTGGTCAGGGCGGCGGCCATGTCGGATGCCAACAAAGGGCTGACAGTAGGTCACCATTTCTGAGGGTGAACATCAGAAGAACACCCAGCATGTCCTCACCCGTGGAAGGCCATGGGGAAGTCTCCAGAGCACAGGAGGGACAGCAGAGACCCCACCGCAGCAGTAAGGAGGCCGTCTCTCAGATTTATTTATTCCTACTCAACATAACCCCAGAACACAGGAGCAACTCTGCACATCTCTAGAAACTCATAGCTAGCTCCAAAACAATAGAAAGTGTCAACTACAAAAGATGAGTTGTATTCAGCAAATATAAAGGGTAACTTTAGGCTGTGTCGAACGTTTAGCAGACTATTTACAGGCCCAGACGCAGGTTCAGATCTCGCCAGCCTCCTTCTCCTCCGACCTCCGCAAAGCTGTCTTCCCGTTGGAGCTCTCCAGCCTCCAGTCAGCGGCCCCTCGCTCGCTGCGCCCGTGCTCCCAGGACTCCTCCCTCGATGCCCGCTCTCTGGAGAACCTGGGAAAAGAGCACCAGAGGCTCAGAGGAGGCTGGCATCCCCCTTCTGGCTGGCTCCTGGAGTGCTGACAACTCGATCCTCAACACTAGGTCAGGAAAGGCCAAGACCCGGCACACCCAGGGAGGCCGGCAGAAGGCCAGAGGGCAGCCGTCTAGTGCCCAGCCCACTATAAGGGAGTGTTAGGCAGCCACGAAAAAGGAACACATGCCAAGGTTTCTCCGAACTGGGTAAGCTTTCGCTGTAACGTAAACGGAGCACAACAAACAAGGGTGCAGATGAGTAATACGATCCATTATGTAAACATGATGGAGACAAAGGCTACGATCAAGCACACACAGTGCTGATCTCAACCTGTGAGTAAGAAAGTTTTTTTACTGTGTTTGTCCTTAGGGCGCCTGCGTGGCTCAGTCAGTTAAGTGTCTGACTCCGCTCATGTCACGATCTTGTGGTTTGTGGAGTTCAAGCCCCACGTTGGGCTCTGCACTCACGGTGCAGAGCCTGCTTGGGATTCTCTCTCTCCCTCCTGCCCCTTCCATACTTGCGTGTGTACACATGCTCGCTCGCTCTCTCGAAAATAAATGAACTTAAAAAAATAAAAATTAATTTGTTTTTCCTTGAACAAACAACAACAGAAACAAAACAAGAAAACAGAGGCAAGCAGCGTCGGGGTAGGACACACATCTCTGGGGCTCTGTGTATCTGTGTGTGGAGGTGACACTGAGTGTGCAGCGGGTCACAAGAAGGAGCCACACCCACGTAACCACCTCTACAGCCTCTCAACTGTCAGGGCCCTGAATCTCCCTGCTGCGCTCTGCCTGGAGCTCCCTGTGCCCCGGGCCCCGTTCACAATCCCTCAAGGCTCCACCACTCGGGTCCACAGACGCCCAGCCAGGCTCCTGTGCAAAAGAGCCGCAGACCCATTCCTACCGAGAATGGCCAGCGGGCCCTGCAGACAGACCCCCGGCAGACCCTGGGAACACAGAGAAAGGGCTCACTCCGGCTGCAGCTACTGAAGGAGTCAGAGTAGTTACTTGTATTTCGCACTCCGGTCCCTGGAGGCCCGGCGGTGGCCCCGGCTGTGGCTCCGGGAACGGCTGCGGTGGCGCCGGTGTCTGTCTCGAGACCGGGAGCGGGATGACTTTCGTCGCTCCCTGGAGGTGGATCTTGACCTCCGGCGACGCCGATCCCGGGAGCGCGACCTGCAGCAGACAACCAGAAGGCTCTGAAGGCCACGACGGCCCCGTCCCGCTGGCCCTTCTCTCCCGCCAGTTTGACCTGATGCGACCCCCGTGCCGCAGCAGGACTGAGTCCCCTCACTGTCAGGGGCTCCCTCCACAGCACTAAGCCCCAGCCAAGTAGACAGGGCTTGAGTGTGTCCCCCAACCAGCCTTGCCCACCAGGTAACAACCGTGAAGCTCGAACAGTTCACTATTAAGAAAAAAATGCACGTGGAAAAGGACATCTGACTGAGAACATGTCAACGGATCTGGAGACCTACCTCCTGCGATCTCTGGTTCTCGATCCAGACCTACAATGGAAAAAAAAAGATGAACACTTTCCCCAAACTGCCGCACCCCTCGCACGTGAGGAGAGGTGTCCCTGGTCGACAAGGTGGAGGCGTGTCGGTTTCTCAGAGTCCTGTTACTCTCTAGTTCTCAGGCCTACAGCTTCGAGTGTCAATGCTCAAAGCACGAGGCCAGCCCCCACCCCTAGAGGTCAAATGCTACACTCCAAGTTCAACGATGGCCTCTGCTAAGTCTCTGCAGTGGACACACACAGCTGTACAGACTGTCACCTAATGGATGCAGGGCTGAGCAGGATCTAAAGTCACCAAAGGACACCAAAGTTAAAGCAAAGTCTCAAGTTCCAGATGCAGGTTCACGGCTAGGTGAGGGTCACATGACCCCCTTGGGAAATACTATATAACCGACAATCCAAGAATGCACATTACAATGGCGTCTCGTTTTACAGCCTCTTCGCCAACAAAAATTAACAAGACTGCCACCAAAATGTGCTGAGGAGAAAGTGACAGAAGATGCTTACACATGTGTCTGGATGGATGACCCGATAAAGCTTCTTGGCCAAAAAATTTTTCCAACACCTACTAATATTCATATACTCAAGTCCTTTGTCCTAGAAATTCTAAGGAATCTTACAAAACACTTAAACACATATATAAACATGATCACTAGAGTATTCATTCAAAAATAATTTTATAGGGGCGCCTGGGTGGCTCAGTCGGTTAAGCGTCCGACTCCGGCTCAGGTCATGATCTCGTGGTCCGTGAATTTGAGCCCCATGTCGGGCTCTGTGCTGACAAGCCCAGAGCCTGGAGCCTGCTTCGGATTCTATGTCTCCCCCTCTCTGCCCTTCCCATGCTCACACTCTCTCTCTGTATCTCAATAATAAATAAAAAACATTTAAAAAAATTAAAAAAAAGTTTTATAGAAACTGATTCATCATTAAAAACCAGCATTAAACAGGACAAGCAACAAAGCAAACGCACATGGGACTGCACCAAGCTGGGACGAGAGGCCCCCGTCAGTGGGAGAAACCAGGTGCAGGCCGCGTCCCGGACAAGGGGCTAATATACAAGTAGACAAAGGACCGCCTACAACTCCAAAGAAAAAAAACTCCACTAAAAGACGGAGAGGATCTGAAAAGACATTTTTTCAGAGGACACACAGGTGGCCAACAGGTACATGAAAAGATACTCAACATTAATCATCAGCAGGGAAATGCAAATCAAAACACAATGAAATACTGCCTCACACCTGTTGGTGAGGACACGGACAAAGGCAAATCCTCATGCACGGCTGGTGGGAACGCAAACTGGAGCGGCCAGTGTGGAAGACAGCATGCGGGTTCCTCAACAAGTGAAGAAGACAACTACCCTACGCTCCCACAACCTCACATCTGAGGAACTATCCGAAGAAAATGAGGGGTGCCTGGGTGGCTCAATCGGTTGAGCCCCTGACTCTTGATTTCAGTTCAGGTCACAGTTCAGGTTGTGGGATTGAGCCCTGCGTCGGACTCTGCACTGAGCGTGACGTTTGCTTTGGATTCTCTCTCTCTCTCTACCCCTTTCCCCCGCTCACTCTCTCTCTCTCAAAACCAACAAGAAAATGAAATCGCCGTTTTGAAAAGACCTCTGCACCTCTACGGTCATCGGTCATCGCATCTTTATTTACAAGGGCCAAGACCTGGAGACAACTTCAGTGTCAACCAACAGATGAACAGATAAAGAAGTGGACACACAACAGAACACTACTCAGCCACAAAAAAAGAAGGAAATGGTGCCAATGGTGACAACGTGGAGGGACTGTGAAGGCAGGACGCTAGTAAAGTCAGTCAGACAGAGAAAGACAAATACTGTATGATCTCTGTTCTCCGTGGAATCTAAAAACCACCCCCAAACCCATAGATGTAGAGCCCGAGGCAGGGGCAGGGAGGGGAAAAGGACGGCGAACCGTGCCGTGTCACCGCAGGGGCGCCGCGTGCGTGTCGGGGGCTCTCCTGGCGGGGGAGGCCTCAGGTGAGGCAAGGGTCCCGCATGCACCCGTGCACACAGACACGTCCCACCACGTGAATGGTCGCTCTCGGGTAAAAAGGGACTGACGTGTTTTGCTCAATACATTTCTATACGCTGAGTCTCTTTACAATCACAATCTGATGATTAAAGTACTGAAAAGAAACACAAAAAATACTATAAACATTATCTGTCCTTTCTGAATTATATACTAAGAAATTCCTCCAGGAAATCCCAGCATCTGGGCCTTTTTTTTTTTTTTTTAATTTTTTTAAATGTTTTTATTTGTTTTTGAGAGCAGAAGAGACAAAGCAGGAATGGGGGGAGCGGCAGAGAGAGAGAGAGACACAGAATCCAAAGCAGGCTCCAGGCTCTGAGCTGTCAGCACAGAGCATCTGGGCCTTTCAAGGACAGCGACCTGTGCCCCATGAGAGTGTGATCCTGCCTCTGGCCTCTTCCCTGCGCTCCGACCAGATGTCTCCTAAGCATCTCAGAGTGAAGACGGTCAAAGCCAAGTTCTACTCCCCACAGTGTCCCCTCAGCCCAGTACACCGCTCCCGGTCTTCTCCCTCTCCCTAAGGAGCCGCTCCAGGCCAGGAACCACCGAGGCCAGCTTCACTCCCCCTCCGCCGGCCTCACCGCCAGTACCAGCAAACCTTACCAGCTCGATCCCCGCAACACACCCGGACCCGTCCCGCTCGCGCTGGCGACCAGCGGCTCCCCGGTCTCCCAGGCAGCTCCTCACAGTTCCCGCTGCTGCCAGGCCTGTCCCACTGGCCCCACAACCTTCAGTCAACGTGCAACCCTCAGCCCTAAGGCCCTCTGGCAGATTCTCCCTGGGGCGAGCACGGCTGTGTGACAGAACACGCTCTAGCCCCGCAGTCCCTGCTCCTGCCCGACTGGTCCGCCCTGACCTCGCGGGGGGCCTGGCAGGTTCCTCCCTGACTTCTGCTGCTCAGCCCTCCTCCACACCTTTCCAGGGACAAGTTAGGTTGTCACGGCCGCTGCTGCAGCTCAGGGCGGCTATGTCTGTACCACCAGCCTCCTACCAGGCCAGGCCAGACCCCGCTCTGCTGGACGCGTTGCGTGTTTGCTTATTTTTCTTTTAAGGGCCACTGAGGTCTGTAGCGGACCTCAACGTCAATGAGCCAGACGGAAGGAAGGAGCAGGGTCTCCCTGGGTGCAGATCTGCTGTGGACTCACCTCCTGCTCAGCCGCTCCTCCCGCTCCCTCTCCTCTCTCCTCCTCAGGCGATCCTGATTCCTCTTCTCTTGCTTCTCGGCCACAGTTTTCTAAATAAACAAGAAATTGGAAAATGAGAGAAGAGCAAGTCACACCAATGAGAGTATGAATGTTGTTTAACAAACCACTTTTACATAATCTCAATATGGACAATTTAGAAATCTAAAAGAAACTCTTAAGAAATAAGAACACAATCTCCACTAAAACTTAACGGGAAATATATGATAGTAATGCTTTTATCATTATCTTAAAGAGTGACACACTGCATAGTCTAAGGGATGCTACAGTTCTAAGTCACAGAAATTTATCTTTTGCTTCACACCAATCCAGAAAGTTTTTTTTTTTTTTTTTTTTTTTAACCCAAAGGAGACTCCACAAACTTTATGGTAAAAAAGAATACGTCTCTAACCAAACATATCCTGCTGCTTGTCCCTGGGGTGCTGCGTGCTGCACTGGCTTTAGCCCCAGCCTCGTGGGGACCGCAGGCCAGGGGAGGGGGACCATGAACCCTCCACAACACCAAGCTTTCAACACCAAGCTCAATACTTGGCCCATCAGGCTTGACTGTGACCACGGAGAAAGGACAGCACGCTGAGAGGAGGAGGCCTTAAGAACCCTCACTACCGTAACACGGTCGCTGCGGCGTGCTCAAAGCCCTGGGTCCAGTCTGCATACTCCCGCTCCCGAGACCAACCCGAAGCCTTCTGATGCCCCCACCTCTCTGCAGAGTGGAATGAAGCCCTGAGGGGAGGAGAGCAGAGTCAGGGAGACAAAGTGCCACCAGTGTTTTCGTGCTCACAACGGCATGAAGGACGGTCCCACACCCTGCTGCAGACTAGAGTCAGAGACACTGGAGGAGAGGCAGAGCAAGGAATGAGGGAGGACCAGCTGTCTTCCTCAAGGCACTCCCAGGGACGAGAGCCTGCCCGCCTGGTGCCTCCAGCACGCCACCCTGGGTTCCCCTGTCCTGCACCTGAGCAGGCATGCAAGGATGGACAGGTTACGGTTACGGTTACGGTGAAGGGTGGGAGTTTTGGCCCCTCGACTTCCATGCATAATCTTCCAAAAGGGAACATGACTGAGCAGAGGCCTATGGCCTGCCATTAACTCCTTTCCAAACCTCCCTACTTCCTAGACGCTGTCCTTCCACCCCTAACGAAGAAGGCCTTGCCTCGCTCTTACCTCGGTGTGGGGCCTGGGGGTGTGAGCCCCTGGGGGACCACCGTAAGGGAAGCCACCCGATTAGGGTCCAGGACTCCCGCCTTCCCCACTGTTAGGGGTGCACTTCCAAGGACGTCTTTTGTCGTTCGTTTCACAGCTATTATCAAAATACACATGTGTCGTTTTGGTGAACCACATGCCACTTGTAACTTCGATGATAAAACATGTTTTCTAGATCAAGTTAATACTGAAGTTCTTAAGATTTTAGGGCGAAAAATTTCAATACATTCTTATCTCTATTGGAGAAGTATGTGTTAAGAAAAAAATAAAAGTCTTCCAGATATAAGGACAGGGGCGCCTGGGTGGCTCAGGTGGTTAAGCATCCGACTCTTGATTCTGACTCAGGTCATGATGTCATGGTTTGGGAGATCGAGCCTCACATGAGGCTCGGTGCTGAGTGTAGAGCCTGCTTGGGATTCTTTCTCTTTCCCTCTTTCCCTCTCTTGCTCACACTCTCTCTCAAAATAAAAAACTTAAAAAAAAAAAAAATACCAGGACAAAATTATGGGCTGATTGGAAATGGGAGGGAATAAAATTTAAAGGAGAAATGGAAAAGTGCTATTTCCAGCTGCTAAGAAGTACATTTTTAGCAGGCTTGGTAGTGGACACGAAACTGCTACTTATATTCTATCGGTGGGGTGCCTGAGTGGCTCAGTTGGTCAGGCGTCCAACTTCGGCTCAGGTCATGACCTCACAGTTCATGGGTTCAAGCCCTGCATCCGGCTCTGTGCTAACAGCTCAGAGCTTGGAACCTACCTCAGATTCTGTGTCTCCCTCTCTCTGCACCTTCCCCGCTCACACTGTCTCTCAAAAATAAACATCAAAAGAAAAAAAATTCTATTGGCTATACAGAAAATATTTTTATTATGATCTTTCATATCAATAAACTTGTAACGAAAAAATTCCAACTTAAAACTGTGTGATGAAGTATATCACTTTTGGAACTTCTGCTGGGAGCACAGAGCTAAACGCTTCAAGAGCAGTGGCTGCCACTCCAGCTCCACCCCTAGTGCCGAGGTCACCCCTCACCTGCCGGGAAACCTTCCTCAGGGCAGAGCTCTGCCCCCTGCTCCTTCTGGGGACACACCAGGCCCTCCACCCTGATGGTCACAGGGTCCCAGTCAGGTGCCATGCGTCTGCCCTTCTACTGAATTTCGTGTGTCTGGAGAGAAGGCCTGCAGAGTTCTCAGTGCCCCACCCCTACGGTCCCCACACGCAGCAGGGAGGACTCCACCAGCCTGAAAAACAGCTCAAAGTATCTAAAACATGCTCGCCTTGCTTTGGAATGTTCTACGCCCCCGTTTTAGAGCCTAACCTAGGGAAATGAGGAGCCCTGAGGAAAGAGTGGGGGAGCAGCACATTCTCATCCTTCGGAGAAGGCTCAAAGGCCGGGGCCAGGAAGTGTGAGCTTCGGTCTAGCCTAACCCCTCTCCACACACCCACCTCCGCCCAAGGAGGAAAACGAAACTACTGGCTCTTCCCATCTCCAAACAGAAGTTACCTCGGAAGTGGGCGAGAGCGGCCTGTACCTGAGGAGACTCTGTGTTTGTTTTCTGTAAACGAGTGCAGACTGAATCAATACCCAAGGTCCCTCTGGATTCTAAGACCTTAGATCTCTTGTGTGAATGAAGTGATGAAATCAAAATATTTCACATAAAACTCAAGGCATTCTTGAGAGAGGCTCAAAACACAAGGTTTTCTAAGTAAGTCAAGAAATACAAGGACAGTCACGAGACTTCTTGGGCTTCCACGGGCACACAACACAGTAACATACCCTCAACTGATCAAGCTTCTCTCGGATCTGAATGAACCCCAAGTGTAACTTGCCCCCGAAGTGGTCTGCAAGGCGTCGGTCATTGTCGTGGAGACCAAGGTAGGCGGAACAGACCTCACAGACGCGCAGTTTCTGCTGCTGGAAACTGGATGCAGGCATGGAGTTTCTGTATTCTTCCTGGACAACAGGAACAGAGAAAGGACAGTGAGGTACCTCGCACCACAACCATTCAACCCCCAAATGGATATATGTGACGGGACTACAGGGATTACTTTTAAATAAATAAAAACTGCCTCACCTACAAGCCTCAGATATCTGTAACCAATTCAATTTTCATCGTTTATTTACAAATGAACCAACAGTCATGATTTCAAAACAATAAGAACATTCAAATCTCTCAGACAAGCCGGATGCTGGTCTCCGAGGCCAGCAGGGAAGGCAGTGTCGGCTACGCACAGAGAAGACCTCTGGAGGACCACAGAAGCAAGAGAGAGTCTTCGAAAGGGGCCTTCGAAAAAACAAAGCACGAAAACCAAACCAAATAAACCAGGAAAACACACAAGAGCCACTCATGGAGATCGTGTCCCAATGTCCAGAAACTGTATGCCAACGCAGCCCCAAAAAGCTAAAATTTGGAAGGCCAAAATATTAGACCTCTCTTCAAAGAAAAAAGTGCACGACAGAACAGAGTGAAACACACCACCCAGGGCGGCCACTCCAGTCTGAATCCTATTATAAAGAGTAACTCAGTTAGCTTCAAGGTGGAATGCATGAAATACAAAATAAAGAAAGAAAAGAAAAGAAAAGAGGGACATGGCTTCTGCTGCTTATGCCAAAGCTAAAACACTCCTTCCAAACCCAGGTTTAAGAAATGTATTCCAAGTCACTGACCCTTATTTAAAGGCATGTTCCATTAATTCACACGTTCAAAATTCCCTAGCAAGTGGAGATTAACGTAAGTTACCATGCCATTCATTCGACTGGCAAAGACCCAGAGAAGCGGGCACTCTCCTATGCTGCTGGGAGGAGACTACGCGGGCGCAACTAACGGGTCCTGCAACCAAATAACCTGAGGGCGAGACGGTGCGGCCGTTACGGGAAACCCCTCCCGGCGCACATCCCAGAACACGCAGAGACCCGTGCTGGCAGGCAGATGCAAGGACCCTCGCTGTGGCGCCGTCTGTAAGACGAGAAGCCACCGACAGACAGTAACGTGTTTGTGAAGCGGGACCCTACAGCGACAACCTGAAGCAAGCTGTATGCGGCAACCAGGAGGGACCTCACGAACAGTGCTGTGCGCGGAATGCACGTGAGAAAGACATGCACAAAATGGCTGCACTTACGTGGGACTTTTTAAACACACCAAGCACACGACGCAGACACACACACACGGTTTATGGGCAGTATACACGTGTAAGCAAGGACAAAGACAGAACTGAATGCACAGTAACATCGGCCTCTGAGGAGGGACAGGATGGAACTGGAGGGGGAAGGACTGGGAACCTCAATTTCCATTATGATGTGCTACAGCTTTTATTAAAAGGAAAACAAAACAAAACAAAACCAACAACCTTAAGCAAAAATGTAAATATGGTGAGCACATGAATATCTGTGGTATTCTGTCCCTCTCTATAGTTTTAATTAAAACTCTGAATACCACTCTACCCTATCTTTCAAAATAAACTCTATGCCAAAAACAAAACAAAACACACCAAAATAAATTCTATGTCTAGTTTAAAAAAGCCAGTCTCAAAAGGTTATGTACTGTAGGACTCCATCTAACTACGGGTTCTTGAAATAACCAGAATATAGAGGCGGAGGACAGACTGGTGGTTGCCAGGGGTCAGAGAAGTGGGTGTGGCTACAGAAGGATCATGGGAGGGATCTCAGTGGTGACGGATGTTTGACTATGGACATCCTTTGTGATACTGTGCTATAGTTTTTCAACATGTTACCACTGGGGGCAAATGGATAAAGGGTACATGGGATCTCTCTGTATCATTTCTTGAGACTAGTCAACACACCCACCCTTGTCTGCTACTAAAAGCAGAAAGGAACCCACAGATGCCATACTACCAGAGATCAGCACTGCCTAGACCTGCCCGCCACCATCCTGTCTTGCCCAGTGGCTTTAAGGAAGTGGTGCTGGCTCCTGGGGGCACCCTCAGTGATGGGGATGGAGGATGACGGCCGGGGCAAGGATGCCAGGAGTCCTGGGCTCAAAGAGGCATGCGTTCCACACTCTGCTCCAGTCTGGACTGTCCGCAGACGTGCACACAATGAACCCCACATCTACAAGTATTTGCGCCTGCATACGAATCTCTGAGCCACCGCAGGAATTTCTGATGTCTACTCTGCTCTCGGAAGCTGGCAGAGCTGGGCCGCAGGATGCACCAAGAGGCCACAGAGCTTCCCTCCTGACAGCTGTCAGCAACCCAAGGAGCCGGACTCTGTTCTACGCATAAACGCAAACTTGCCATTTCAATATACAGTGGTTTAGATTCTATGTAAGGACCTATATACGTGATTTATGTTTGTATAGATACTCAGGGACGTAAATCCTGTGCAAAATGCAAGAGTAAATAAATATACACGCAATTTCCCAAATATGGAACTACTCTGTAACCCAGGGAGGGCTGGAACTCTACCAAGTCACACCTCCATGGCAATGCCGCTCAAGGTGTCACCTCCAACTGTCACATTCAGGACCCGTCTATCGTTTACCGTGAACACATCTAAGCATTCACATACAAAACATCCATGGGGGGGCAGGGGGGACGCCTGGGGGCTCAGGCAGTTGAGGGTCTGGCCCTTGGTTTCAGCTCAGGTCATGATCTCACGGTTGGTGAGTTCGAGCCCTGCGTCGGGCTCCATGCTGACAGTGCAGAGCCTGCTTGGGATTCTCTCTCCCTGCCTCTCCCCTTCTCAGTAGGTCTCCCTTAAAATAAAAACGTTGAATAAAAAACTGTTTACAAAACATCCATCTAGGGGCACCTGGGTGGATCAGTAGGCTAAGCGTTCAACTTTGGCTCAGGTCATGCCCTCGAAGTTCAGGAGTTCAAGCCCCGAGTCGGACTCTGCACTAACAATCCAGAGCCTGCTTGGGATTCAATCTCTCCCCGTGCCCCTCCCTCACTTGGGCTCTCTTTCTCTCTCAAAATAAATAAACTTAAAGAAAATCCATCCGTATTGTGAATTCTTTTCCCTCTCAACCTCAAGAAGGGACTGTATCAGCTACAAACGTCACTGAAGCAGGTGCTGTTCTGTCAAGGGTATGAGGCATTATCTAGGCACCGCCTTCCAACGGCTGCTGACCTCAACCCCAGCGCGCTCCCGTTGTGAGGAACCCTTCTGCCCTCTCCACTGACCACTGCCTCAGTGGGCACGGCTCGAACACCCACGGGTCCCTGCACTACTGTAGTGCATTCGGTCAGTCATCGCCGAGCTGCTGTGTGTTCATCGCCACACTGAGCCAGGAGTACAGAGAGAACCAGGAGACCCGACACGTACATGCCATGTCCTCACCTCCACCTGCCCCGTGAGAACCGTCTCAGTTCGTGGGTCTCCGCTAATGGACTCCCGGCATCACATGACACTACCCGGAGACTCCTGGCAACAAAGTCCCTCTCGAACTCACACCCCGTTTCTTTTTTTCTTTTTTAAAGAATTCTTTTATTTCTTCTGATTTTTATTTATTTTTTGAGAGAGATGGACAATCTCAAGCAAGCTCCACGCCCCACAAAAAGCTCGATCTCATAACCCTGGGATCACCACATGAGTCAAAATCAAGAGTTGGACACTCAACTGACTGAGCCAGCCAGGCAGGTGCCCCTAGACTCCATTTCTTCTAAGCACCTGGCTTCCTCAGAATGAAACGTATCCATCTATTCACATCCTCTTCTGTCTGCGCCCCGTCCCGACGCCGGCACTGTCTCCACGAGAAGGGCCGCCTGGGACTTGCTCGCAAGCACAAAGTGTCTGGCACGCAGCGGGAGCTCCGCGAGCATGCGCTACAGGAACACGACCCTCCCACCTCCCTCTGACTCCACTGTGCTCCCCGCTCTCCAAGCCCACCCGGCCATTCCCTGCTCTAGTGGGGAGGCCTGGAGAACCCAAGCACACCCCAGGGACACAGTCATCTAGGAAGAACACGGCTGTCAGTGACACAGACACTAAGTCCTTGACTCATTTCCTCCACCAGCAGGTCCTGGCCTGGCATCTCGGCCAACACCACTCAACGCTACCTTCCATCTGCACAGGTTCTCCCTACGAGAGAGGCACCATCACCAAGGACACCCAGCTTTCGTTCTTTACAACAATTTCCAATACAACTCTGACCCGCTCATGCCAGGTGAGTATCCACCACAGCCCACCAACCCCCTGGGGAGCCAGAGGATCAGAGGGTAAAATGACAACAATCCGGGGGCGCCTGGGGGTCTCAGTCGGTTAAGCGTCCTACTCTCGGTTTCAGCTCAGATCACGATCTCGCGGTTGTGGGATTCAGTCCCACGTTGGGCTATGCGCTTACCGCACAGAGCACAGCTGGGACTCTCTGTCCCTCCCCACTTGTGCTCGAGCCCTCCCTCTCTCTCTCTCTCAAAATAAATGGAAGTTACAAAAAAAGAAAAAAAAAAAAAGACACCCCTCCAGCGACTCCTCGCTCTCAGGACAGCCCTCTACACATGGGTGTTAGGCTCAAGGCTGATAAGGGACTGGTCTGACGTCACATGGTCACAGAGGGCAGAGCAAAGGCACAAAGCCAAGTGTGCGCCAACTCTGACTCCTACAGTCCTATCCGTGTAGCACCGTTTCCAGCTTCTTCCCAATATTCAAAAAATTGAACGGTTTAATTTTAGCCCAAATGGGGAAATCTTCTGAGGTTACGAAGTTTCCTCTTTCTTGAAGACATTTTCCCACCAACCTCAGCTTCTTTTTTCTTTGCACGGACTTTTTCCACTTCCATAAGAATTTTCTGGGATTCATCAACATTTCCTTCAGCTCCCAGCTGCTCAGCTTTAGCAAGAAGTTTTCCTATTTCTTCATTCAACTCATGTACTTTTTCTGCCTAAGGGAAGACAGAAACAACCAGGTAAGCAGACATCTAAAACCCAAAGACTTGCACAGAAAGGAAGCGAGTGGTTCTCTTGCTGTTCTTCTGCTCTGCTCCACCAAAATTAAAGAGAAGAGGCAAAACCCTCACTGGAACACATGAAAACTACCGATTCTGACATCCCTACTCGTGCTGTTGTGACCCTGACCTGAAACTAACCCTGGCCACTGCATCCCAGTAAGAGCAGAAGCACGCCTGTCACTTCCAACGTGGGGCCAGGGTCATCACGGCAGTCATCTTCTGTGTGTGTCATCTGACATCTTTTATCACAACCCAATCTTCCGGGTGAGGCCATAAAACATCCAGGCTTAAAGGTATAAATCTGTACTGTAAGCAAAATGTCTAATCATTTGGGATTTAATTTTAGAAATAAAGTAGCACCTTTGGTCCAGGTAGCAACCGCACGTATCCTGAGTGATGCCTTTACAAAACTGAAGGTAAAGGACACCACAGACACTTGTTGTGCTGAGAGAGGGGGAACACAAGAGGCATGAGCTGATAGGCCAGTTACACAAAGATCTACCTTCTTTATTCTGCGGTATAGGCACACCGCGGTCTAACTATTTCCCCGTAACTTTCCCCATTTCCTGTTTTCCGCGGTGATGTTAAAAAAAAAAAACAACAAAAAAACCCCAAACGTTAATAAACATCTACAGGAGGGGAGGCCCAGAGGCGGTAAATAGCTCCTGGGGGCTGACAGCTTGCCGGCAGCTTTTTCTCCTTACCGACAAGGTCCAAGGCGGGGAGTACTGTGCACCCCAAAGGCGCACAAGCGGTGCTAACGGTAAGCAGTTAGTCTTGGCAGGCTGGTTTTTACAAGACACCCGTCTGTACAAACAGGTCGAGGAGAAAGTCTCCCAGGCATACCTTCGCAGAAACTTCTGCACTGATCTCCTCCTGCGTCTCCGCCAGCCGCTTCTTGGCAAGCTCGGTTCTCCGATCGCACTCGGCAATAAAGGACTCCAAGTGATCCATTGCCTAGTTCGGGAGAAGCAGAGAACTATGATCAGTTACACGTAGGGCCGTGGAACCCATTTGTTCAATAGGATATACACTCCTGGGTTGGTTTCTTAAAACCCTGGAAGTTCGGTGGGAAGATCTTAAACTACGCTACAGCCAGCACGGCCATAATCACATTAAACCAAGGGGTTTTGCTAAACCAAGTGATCATTCAGAAGCATGGTCTTCTCATCTGATCTGTTTATTTCTAAAAGTCGTAAAAGGACCCCCATCCCTCAATAACATTTCCAGGAATTGTTTTAAAAATTAAAACACTTGGCCATAATTAATAGCGTTCTCTGAGGGGCAGGAAGGCTGGACTGAGACTAGTATCAGAGGCCCTCTGCTGGTGAGCTGTGGGGGGTGCAGATGATGTACTCACTGGTCTGTGTGAGCCACGTAAATATTATTCCCTCATGTTCTGAGGGTAGAGTTCCCCCTTCCACCTCAAAACAAAACAATAGAACAAATATTACTGAGAGCTGTGAGCACGGTTAGTTATTGCCTACGGTCTAAAGTAGCAGGAAAACTGGTTACTACTTACCCAAAGACATAAAGGAAAAGAAACTCTAGGAATCTAATTGCTCACTCTGAAGAGCTGGTGGGAAACGCTAAAATACACTAATAAGCTGCATCGCAGGTGTTAGGCAGTTAATTTGCCATGACCAGTCAGAGGCCCCAGGGCGACTTCAGACAAACGGGTAGGTCAGGCTACCACTGGTGACTAGCAGCACCTAGGTCACACCCACGAGTCAACGTGCAAATGTCGGCATTGTGCTAAGTATGACGGCAATAGAGTTTAGAACGGGATGACACAATGAGACCATGTGGACTACCGCAAAAACTCCAGGAGAACGAACTCCGGGTCGAGACCCTAGAAAGCAGATCAAAGGCCAACAGACCAAGTGGTGATAATCTGTGTCCCTCTCTGCAAGGACGGCCCGGGGACAGCAGGTCAGCGGTCGAGAAACCACTCTACAAGGATCAGTGCAACACTGGAATGGGCAACAGGGATGCTGGCGAGGGTTACTGTCAACTCCAGAAATCTTAAACACTCTTTTCAAACAAATGCTTACTTGGAAGTAGGTCAAGACAGAGGCTCTGTGACAGTGCCATGCCCCACCCGGGGTGCTGGAGAAAGGCTAAAGCATACTCCTCCACCGAGGCCAATTCCCAATTTCACTCCGTGACTCTGGAATTCAGGACCTCTTTCCTGTTGTTGGTCATCGAAATATTCCCTGATATCTCGCTCCATTTGAATCTACCCACCAGGAAAGCACGTCTGCATGCACCTTACTTCCTAGAAAGATGCAGAGCTGGCCAACTCTGCTGACAGGGTGCTAACTCGCCAGGATCAAAGTGCCCGCGAGCTGATTTAAGTCGCATGCCACCTGTGCTCACGTGGGAGAACGGATCCTGGCAGACCAGCCTGAAATGCCCCAGGTCCGCCCACACAGAGGTGCCAAGCCTATGGTGCAGTGTCCCTCTGTTATATACCCACACAGAGCAATCCCCACCTGAGACAGACCCACGAACCTACTCATCAGGGGTCAAATGGGAAGCAAACTTCTGACAACCCTGCCAGTGCCCTGACCGATTAAAGCATCCAGCTGCGGCTTCGACAGAACCCAAATTAGCTACAGAATCAGACATCTGATAAACTAAAAACTAAATGGTAAACTTCACAATCCAAAATAGGCAGACCACAGAGACATCCTTTAACTGTCACATTCTTTAAAAGACGGTGCTTTGTTCTACTGCTGCTTCTCTTCAAAGGGCTTGCCAATTTCAGATTGATTCCTAAAATATATCAAAGAGGAGGTTTAAATGATTTTTCTTAAAAAAAAAAAAAAAAAAAAAAAAGGTATTCGAGTCTAAAAATTAAGTCCTAATCACAACCTACCATTGACTAGAAAGTCACCCAACCTCTGTGGCTTAGGAGGGGCACGATGAAGCCTGAACCGCCGAGGGGGCCTGAGCACAGCGCTGCTGAACGGCTGGCACACGAGGCTCGCCGCTGCTGGAGGCTGTTCCTCCACTCAGCACTGTCCTGTCTGGAGCT
The DNA here is from genome assembly GCA_030068075.1 of Paguma larvata. Classification (NCBI taxonomy): domain Eukaryota; kingdom Metazoa; phylum Chordata; class Mammalia; order Carnivora; family Viverridae; genus Paguma; species Paguma larvata. The sequence goes on from CM057825.1 coordinate 110,776,565, forward strand.
GTTCTCAGCCCAGCTGAAAGGACGCTGGCCAGCAATCAGGGAGCCGGAGACCAGCGTGTGCTCTCTAGTAGACTGGTCACAGCGCATACGGGCCCCTGAGCTGTGCTGCATGTCCACACATGCCTTAAAGAGCTGCACGGGCACTCTGAAGGTCTCCATTTCCCAGATGAAAAAACTGAGGCACAGTTTCCAAACTACAAAATGACGGCGTCGGGGTGCAAGAACCCTTGTGGCTTGGCTCCAAAGTCCCTACTCCCAATCCTCACGACTCTGAGGCAGTCATCACCAGCCCAGTTCAGAGATGAAAAGATAGAGTTAAAATAACTTGCCCAATGTCACAAAGAGATTCTAATCCAGAATATCTGACTTAGCAAATGTAACTATCATACTGTCATCCGTAGCTAGAAAAAGCAGGTATAATCAGAACTGGTCCCATTTGGTATATTCAAGACAGCTTGGAAATTTAGTTGATATGGTGGGTAGTTTCGGAAACCTGTGAAATAAAGCATCAAAAAGCAAGACAAGGGCACCTGGGTGGCTCAGTCAGTTAAGCACCTGACTCTTGAGGTTGGCCCAGGTCGTGGTCTCGAAGTCGTGAGATGGAGCCCTGCGCCAGGCTTTGCGCCAACAGTGTGGAGACTCCTTGGGATTCTCTCTCTCCTTCTCCCTCTGCCCTCCTCTGCCCCTTCCCTGCTTGTGTGTGTTATCATTCTCTCCCTCAAAAAAAATTTTTTTTAAATACAAGACAACTTGGGGAAAAAGTTAATTATTCCTCCTGAATTTAAAAAGCAAAATTTTGGGGCGCCTGGGTGGCTCAGTTGGTTGAGCGGCCGACTTCGGCTCAGGTCATGATCTCACGGTCTGTGAGTTCGAGCCCCACGTCGGGCTCTGTGCTAACGGCTCAGAGCCTGGAGCCTGCTTCAGATTCTGCACCTCCCTCTCTCTGTGCCCTTCCCCTGCTCATACTCTGTCTCTATGTCTCTCAAAAATAAAATTAAACTTTTAAAAAATAATAATAATAAAAAAATAAAAAGTAAAATTTTTTGTTTTTTCAATATGTGTACACTAAAGAAATGTATTGCTCTGGAGCTTTTTCATAGGTGAAATTAATGTGTTAATATTGCTGTTTATTTGCCAATGTTCTCGCTGAGAAACTTATGTTATTTACAGAGATAGCCTAGGAGCAAACAGATTACATACCCTTTCCTAGGTAATTTGGATAAAACCCTTTTGAGAAGTCAAGGCCTGTCCCTGGCATGTCAGGCTGAGGCTGTGTTAGGACAGGAGCCTGTGGTGAGGACAGGGAGGCACCTTCCCCCAGATAACCTCCCAGAGGTTCCATTCAAGCTCAAGCTGAGGGTCTAGGCAGGAAATACTTTTATGACAACCCATCAGGACTACGAATAAGTATCTTTTTATACCTGTGACTGGCAAAGTCCCCAAAATTTGGTCATCCACTGTTAGCAAAGATGTGAAAATGGCAATCCTTCTACACTGCTGTTGGGAGCATGCGTCCCTCTGGAGAACCCTATGGCACCATCAAAATGAACAATACGCTTCTGATCCAAAAGTTCTGCATGGAGGTGTCTCTCTCGGATCGATGTCTACAATGCCAATGTGTAATGCAGTGCCATGACCGTCAACAGGAGACAGGTCATATAATGGAGACATCCATCCTTTGGAGTACTATGTAGTCACAAAAAGGAATAAGGAACTCTATACAAAGATATACTAAAAAAGTAAACGGAAAAAGGGGGTAGGGATAGAATAAGTCTATAGTAGACTGCTTGTGTTAAAAAAAAAAAGGAATCTAGGCATACTATCTGCTTCACTATCCACATAAACTCTAAAGAAAACAGAAGGCACTTAACTGGTTACTTCTAGAAGCAACCAGGTACCTGAAGAACTGAGCAGGAGAGAGGTTTCACAATGTACCGTCTGTACTTTGTGAAAGTTCCGCATGTTTTTACATTGCCAAGAGATACTGCCCTCAGGGAAATAACTGATCTAGGCAACAATCCGGAACTGTGCGTAGAACGTTGGGCTAAAGGGGACTTTCAGGACCAACGGGTCACGGTGCCAACTGAGGTGATGCAACAGGAGGTGCAAATCTCTACCTCTGAAATCTTCCAGTCACAAAAGAATTTAAATCTGATTATCAAGCCTCCAGCTCTAACTCCTAGGATACAGGAATTTCAAAGATAAGGGAAAAACATGTTAAAAAGACATCACGAGGATACAATCACCAAAGTCCAGAATAGGAGACTTTAAAAAAATTAATTTCCTCAAACAAATTTAAAAAGATTTACAAAAATATTTAAAAAGACTTACAAAGCACTCTAATGTGTAGCCCTTATTCTGAATCCTGAGGCAAATAAATAAAACTGTAAGAGAATTCTTTTTGAAGCTACCTGGGAAATTTGAACACTATCAAATGGTAAGAAATTATTTTTTTAAATGACAATTTTTAATAAAATTGTCTTCAACTTCTAGATATACTCTTGCAATATTTACAAATGAAATTCTATGTCTAGTACTTACTATAAAATAATCCAGTGGGGAGCCCCTGGCTGGTTGAGTCGGTGGAGCGTGCGGCTCCTGATCTCAGGCTTGTGGGGTCAAGCCCCACACTGGGCGTAGAGATTACTTAAAAAATAAAGTCTTGGGGCGCCTGTGTGGCTCAGTCGGATAAGCATCTGACTTCAGCTCAGGTCATGATCTTGTGCCTTGTGGGTTCAAGCCCCATAATGCGCTCTGTGCTGACGGCTTAGAGCCTGGAGCCTGCTTCTGATTCTGTGTCTCCCTCCCTCTCTCTCTGCCCCTATCTACCCTTCTTGCACTCTCTCTTTCAAAAATAAACATTAAAAAAAATAATAAAATAAATAAAATCAAATAAATAAAATCTTATGGGCGCTTGGTGGCTCAGTCAGTTAAGTGCCCGATTCTTGGTTTCGGCTCAGGTTGTAACCTGTTTGTGAGTTTGAGCCCTGTATCAGGCCCTGCGCTGACAGTGTGGAGCCTGCTTGGGATTCTGACTCCCTCTCTCTGCCCCTCCCCTGTCCACTCTCTATCTCTCTAAAAAATATATATAAACATTTAAAAAATAAATACAATAAAAAAAAGTGGAGAAATACAATAAAGATGAAAGAAGAGTCTTCATATCAATAATCACTGAAAACTGGGAGACAGAACCCAGAAATTTCATTATAGTAATTCTGTTCACTTATCTTATCTTTGGAAC